>VWZD01004190.1:880001-1149902 GCA_013396695.1 Sakesphorus luctuosus | reverse complement strand
ATAAAGATGCTAATATGAAAGCGAGTAAGTCAGTGTATTAGCAGCTGTGTTTTACTCTCCAGGGATAATCCACTCTGCTTAATCACTAACCATGTGTATCTTTAAATGGTTTTTAAAAGTTAGTGAATACCATTATCCCCATTTCACGATGAGGAAACTGAGGAATAGTAAGTGGTAACTTTGCAGGTTACCCATCTAGGTGACTTACAGAAACAACAAAATCCAGACTTCTGAGATCTAATCCAATGTTTTGCACACATAAACTATTACATTTCTAATTTGCAAACTTTATGGAAATGATTGCTAGCAGCCCAAATCACTGAGACTGAAGAGCTTAGACTAATGAAATAGCAGGCAACCTGGCAGTCAGGTTGTAATCTTGAGAAGAATATTCTCCCCAGGATGTGTGGCAGTCAGATCAGATGGCTAAAGATCTGCTTTAAGAATAGTATTTTATTATTAAAATGAATAGTCTGTATTTTTCATTCTGTATAGTAATAGTCTGTATATTTGTCATTCACTAAGTTAGAGTGTAGTCTTTCCAAAACCTTTATGATAGACTGTTACTGAGTCTTCAACTCTATATTGAACATTTTTAAGTGCTGTGTAAAGGTTTGTAAGAACAGATTACAAAGGAGTGCACTTTAAGTTTCTTGGTGATTTCTCCTTGTACCTTGCATAATTTTACACCTCGCAAAGATCTGACACCTCCTAATAATCATCACTTTCCATAATTCACAGAAGTCTGAATATGCAATTATCTCAAAAGGGAAAAGATTAATTTGCTCTTCTGCAGAACATAAACTCTTCTCAAAATAACCACTAATTGAAGACATTTGTTGACAGACATTTTATAGTAAACCACTGGATCCCTTAGCTCAAGAAGAAGCAAGAAAGATAATGATTCAATTAACTAAAACTGCTGCTTTGAGAAATGTGTTTTCCAGTGACAAATTTATTTTATTCATCCCTAATTATACATTGCTTAAAACTGTTAACCATTATTAAGGGGAAATAAGTCTGAATTTTTGGGTACATGGCAGGTTTTTCCTGCTGTAAGCTCCACAATAATCTTTTCCTATACTAATCTTAGACAGTGTATATTTTCTTTTGTTTGTACCCAACTTTTATTTCTTTTTAATATATCTGTGAAATGTTCAAAAAATTAGTGCTTTAAGAACAGTTAAGATATTATTACCTCAGAAACACCTTGTTGTTACATACAGTTGTGTTTGTTCTGCTGAGTAGGTTCCAGCTCAGTTACAGAAGGAGTTACAGATAATGCAAAATAACTATCTTAGAGCAGCAGCTGTTGCTATAGGCAGATTGGCCAAAAGCTTGTTCCCCATATTTCTTTACACGGAAACAAAGGGATGGATGGATGTACTGTCTGAATAGAGAACATGATGTTGTGTGCCTGTGACAAAAAATACAATGGTATTTTACTAGAAAAGTATACTTACTTTTGGATTAAAAAAGAATTGGAATATACCCTGTATACTTGTATTTGATAAAGATCATTTGCCTTGGCAATGTTCCTTCAGAGGCAAGAGTTTTAATGACAGGGAAGAGATGTTTCTATATCAATGCAATCCAAAGCCTGCTACTGTCAAGTTGCCAGGACCCTTAAATGTGTGCTTAAGCATCCTTCTCTCTTTTAATAATTCAAAAATGTTTATACTTACTGTCACAAATAGCAGAAGAACACCAACAATTGCTTCTGTGTTTATAATTCTGTGGAATCTGCTACCTGTGAGCAGACTCTGCCTAAAGTATCTGAAACTACTGATTGTTAACCTTGTTCTTGACATATTTCAGCCTCCAACAGCCTGCTGAAACTTCTGTTACACCTTCTGGGAGTCTGTCTATAGTAATTTCTTTCTCTCCCACGTGGCTTCAAGCCAGAAAATATCTGTTTGCACAAATGCTTCTTAACCTTGTTCCCACTGGGTTTTTAATTTTTTTTTAATTTCTGCCTCTGGTTTTTGGATGCTTGTGTAGTACATTTAGTACTTGCCAAGTTTGCTGTGTAATGGACTGGTGGTTACAATGCATTTCCTAAACTACTGTTTGTTTCACTTTAGGTGCACTGAATAAAATTATTTCTCCATGGTCATCTTACTGTAACCTAGGAGTTCTAACCAGTTTTCTGACAAGGTCATATTTTTCCTTCTCAGCAGTGCATATGGCCCGGTTGACAGAGAAAGTCTTCAGCATTTGCAGAGTAACCAGCACTTGTGAAGGCCAAAAAAACATTACTGACAGGGAAGATTTGCTTACCACAGGAGTGCTACTGGTATCCAAACTAGCTTGTCGTAATTCTGGAAAACCTACAGCTCACAGACATACATGAACTGAGTCCAGCTCTGGGGTCCTCAACACAGGAATGACATCAACCTCTTGGAGCCAGTTCGCAGGAGGCCACCAGGATGATTGGAGGGATGGAGCACCTCTCCCATAAGAAAAGGCTAAGAGTATTGGGATTGTTCAGCCTGGAAGAGAGAAGGCTTCAGGTTGGCCTAATCGTGGCCTTCCAGTACCTGAAGGGAGCCTACAAGAAAGAAAGAGGGAGCAAGATTATTTACAGGAGCATGGAGTGACAGGACAAGGGGGAATGGCTTCAGACTTAAGGAGTAGGTTTAGATTAGATGATAGGGAGAAATTCCTAAGTGTCAGGGTGGTGAGGCACTGGAACAGGTTGCCCAAAGAAGCTGTGGATGCCCCATCCCTGGAAGTGTTCAAGGCCAGGCTGGATGGAGCTCGAAGCAATGTGGTCTACTGAACGGTGTCCCTGCCCATGGCAGGGGGTTGGAACACAATGACCTTTAAGGTCCCTTCTAACTCAGGTCATTCTATGACTCTGTGTACATGTATATAGACATGCATTATATGTATATAAATCTGTACAGTATAGAACTGAAGGTTTATTGGAATTAATTGAAAATGAGACAGCTTGGATATCAATATGAACACTATTATTGAGGATGTGTGTATAACTTGTATAGCAAACCCCAGCTGCAGCTTGGAAGTCCTCAGTGTTTCATCTATCTAGAACCACCTACACAAATATTTTGACATTAGAAAATGCTTTTCATGCATTTCATGTATAATTGTGGTGAATGTTACACCAGAGTCCAGTCAAAGCTCTGGAAAAGCTAGGAAGTCTGTGGTGACAAAAACAGTCATGGACCATGGCTCTATGATTGCATGTTTGATTGAGAACAGGGATTCTGCATTAAGACTGTACAGAGGACAGTGTGTAGCATCTCTTACTATGTTCTGTGGGATTTTAACCACATTTATCTTCCATTTTTAATTAGATCTCAACATTAGGGGAAAAATGCAAATTGTAGCTTGTGCAAAATTTGGTTTATCACCAACTCTGATAAATCCAGCCTTGCAGCTTCCAGTCCCTGGGGTGTCCAAGTACTTGTCCCTAGAACTGGTAAACTGTTAGACCAGTGAAGTTCTGTTCTTTTTAAGGGATTGTATCATGCATATGCAATTTTTTTCATCCTTTAAGTAAGGTAGCTGGAGTTTTCAGGCTATCCCATTTAACTGCACCTGTGTTGCAGGTCACTGACATCAGAAACATATCTTAGCCCTGGTGTCACAAATTAATCCAGTTACAGAAAGAACAAGGTTACTGAAAGAGTGGCTTTTAAGATTTTACTTCCAAATAATAATGAGTATCTTAAAAAAGGCTAAAAGCCATGAGCATGGAAGCTCCTACTGGTCAGTTTTCAGTTGATCAATATTGGCTTTTAATAACTAGATACAAGGACTAATTAGTGACTTCACTGTGCTACCCTACATTTTGAAGTCTCTAATGCTGTCGTGTAGTTGCACACTCTTAACACTGATTACTAAATGCAGACTCACCCCTCTGATTTCATACCCAGCACTAGTCAGGACTAGCAAACCTCAGCTTCAGGATGTAAGGTAAAGTCAGCATCTTGCTTCCTGTCAGCAGTAACTTATCACATTGCTCGGTGCAAGTGAAAGCTTTCAGAAACAAAGTTTGTGTTCAAACACTTCAATGTTTTATTATTGACATCACACACTGGATTTTCTGCCCAAGTAAAATGTCTTAAATCCACCAAAATCTCATAATTGTCTTCTCTAGAGTGCCTCTAGATTTACAGAGCTCAAGAGCAGAAATTTGCTCCATATTTTTTTCTCTTATAATTGCTGCTAGAAGTCTTGCCAAGCTTCTGCCTTCATATCTAGTTGGCACTCAAATCAAAAGATGAGCATGGGGGAGGGAGAAAGCCTGGTTACTAAGAACTGTATCTGCCAGACAATAAACTATGTATTTGGGGAGGTGGGGGGGGGGAATGATGGGGAAAATTGGTTTTCTCCCTCACACAGCTGGACCATTTGTCACCAGAGTCATCCTGGCTCCCAAGAGCTGCTAGAGACAGAAGACCCAACTGCAAGATGTTCAGCCTTAACCTGTAGTGACAACAAAAGCTGCTCCACTGGAAGTGCTTGGGATGTCCATGCTATATCTAGTCCCTCACAGCTGACAACATCAGCTTTTGACTTGCCAGGCAACACAGGTCATAGCAGCCCAGCACAATGAATAATTCACTTTCTAGATTATCTTCAAGGATAAAGAGTCTTAATTCAGGCATTACTAAATTACAGAACTACAAAATTACACTGCTGACATTTAATTAAACTGTGAAAGCAACCAACCATCAGGTACTGACAGTAATACAGCCATGCCATGAGCACCCAGTCTCAGCTCTGTGTAAGGCTGCAGCATCCATAGTAGGCAGCAGGCAATAACGAGGAGCTGGAAGCAAAAGGTGCATGACCTACAAATTTATTAAGGTCTCATCCAGCTCTCTAACAAGAAGGGCAATGAAGCTGGTGAGGGATCTAGAGCACAAGTCTTATGAGGACCAGCTGAGGGAGCTGTGGGTGTTTAGCCTGGAGAAAAGGAGGTTCAGCGGGGACTTTGTCACTCTCTACAGCAGAGGTGGGGGTCAGTCTCTTTCAGGTAACAAGTGATAGGACAGGAAGAAATGGCCTCAAGTTGTGTCAGGGGAGGTTTAGATTGAATATTAGAAAAAATTCTTCCCCTGAAGGGGTTGTGAAATACTGGAACAGTGCCCAGGGAAGTGGGGCAGTCACCATCTCAGGAGGTCTTTAGAAGATGTGTAGATACGGCACTTGGGGACATAGTTTAATGGTGGACTTGGCAGTGTTAGATTAATGATTGGATTTGATGATCTTAAAAATCCTTTCCAACCTCAAGGATTCTATTTTTTATGTCTATTTACAATAATAAATCACAGACTGATACAACACACTAAATGTGTATTAGATTCTGGTATATATCGCCTAATTTTAATTCCCACACTTTGAATGAAGATTAGTTTTATGCAACACTGAAACCAGTCACCCTCTGTAAGGCATTTAGCACGGGGGTAGAGCAGCTTTCAGCTCCACCAGTGCAGTGATCAATAATGTGACACAGTACTGTTATGCCAGAGCAAGTGACATATGGCCATGTAGCTGCACATTATAATTAACCACTGATTAACAACAGAAAGAGGATAGACTGTTACATTCAATTAACTTGCCTTCCTTTCAGCTGACAAGCAGCTGAGTGCTGTACCCCTATTATACTTTTTGCAAATTTTCTTCTCTGCTAGTATTATAATTGCTGTAATTAGCACAGATCAAGTATGACAGCAAAAATCTCATTTCATCTATACAATACAGCAGCTTTAAAAAAGTTAAGTTTTATCTATTTTATTAATTAGCTAACCAGTATTTTTCTTTCATCATGTGTTCTCATAGAGTTCCATGCAGATAATTCAGTCAACTTCTATATAACTCTACAGAAAAACAAAATTTTCACAAGAAATATAAAATGGGATGAGTTCAGTTGACAGCAATCGTGTGCATATCTGTGAAGAGGTACAGTGATGTGTGTGAAAAGTGACAACAGGTGTTTCACATTTGTTTTTGAATGAGACTCGGTATTTTCTCTTATGCCATTTTCTTTCCTATGGGCTGTACTTTAGTCCATAGGAAAAAAAGGCTGCCTCCTTTTTGACTTGCTTCTGTTTTCCATATGGCAGCCCGCTGCCATAGGTGCTCCATGGGTTTTTTGACTTGACATTTTGATTTGCCTGTCAGAATAGTGTAATGGTTAGAAGAGGTGACTGGCAATACTAGAGAGGAGTTTATGCTAGCTAGTAACTTGCCCACTGAGCAGATACTGAGAGATTTGAGCAAATGTTGTCAAGTCAGATCACACTTTTGACAGAAGGACCTATAGAGTGAATTCAGGACTGTAGCCCTGCTGTGCTTCATGTCATCCATCCAGGCAATGAAAGCTGCAGAGAAAAAGCTTCGTGCAAGTACTTCGTATAGCACAGTCCAACAAACCACTGGGAGACTCCCATTACATTTGCTTAAAGCTCAAGGAAATGTTATCTGCTGTGATAACTGAAAGGAGATCAGCCACTGACCTTGTGAGTCTCCAGATTGTTCTTCTTGGCATGAGGAGTCCACTCTATTCAGACCATGCACAAAAAGGAACCTGTAGGAGTCACTGTGGTGCCTGCAAGGGGAATGATGCACAGCTCAGGCTGTTGTGCACTGCCCAGGATGCCCGACCTTCCACTGTCATTTCAGAGAAGCAGTGGTGACCCTGACGGCGCAAACACACCTTTAGCCTTTGCATGTGCATCACTCTGTCTTTGTACTGACTGGCCATGGGTGGCAATGTCAATCTCCTGGAAAAAACTTTCTTACACTTGCTTGCCTCAGCCCCTGTTCCTGCTCCTTCCCCTTTGTGCTTTTTCCCTTGTTCTGTTCGTATAGTTAAGGAATCTGCACTCGTATTTTATTTTCCTTTGCAAAAGTTGAGTTCGGCATTTTGTTCTAGCAATAGTTCACCACAAAGACCTTCTGTAGGTTCTTTTCTGCTCCCTCTTCATTCAGTTCTTTACATGTTCTCATGTACACTCCTTAAGGGAATTCTATGTTCAATGCCAACTGTCCACAGTCCACACAAAATTCCTCCCCTTCTTAAGGTGGCAAATGGCAGAGACTCCTTTGACTAAAGTTTCTTTGAGCATTTGGTTTTTCCTTTCTAAAAGATACAAGTCATGCATTTCTTGACACCAAAGCATGGTAAGAAAATGCTTAAACCTATGCAGGAGAGTGCAGCTACCAGTGCTGCCCACAAATGTTATAGTCCCATGTAGGGTTGTTTCAGCATTAAATTTCCTGTATTTATTGCTGTTGTAGTTCCAGCACTCTGGTTCCTCTCTAAGAAGGAGGCAGGGAAGGGGCAGGGTGCCATAGCACAGGATGATGCCTGCCTTTGCATCTGGTGGGAACCATGGGAAAGGTTTCCTCAAAAAGCTCTACCCCCTCTGATAGGCTCTCAGATGTGTCTCATTTTGCCCAATTTCTTCATTCATTCAAATCTGCTCACAGAGACAGACAGAGAGGAAGCACACCAGACATTTTGAACTGCCCCTGGTTTTGCTTGCCATTCACCTCTTTTCCCACAGCTCAGTACAAAGTGTGCTTTATACAACACGTTCCTCCTTTCAAGCATGAAACAGAACTGTTCCTCAGTACTTGTGCTGTACACTGCCTACTCTTATTAGAGTAGGAAGGAATAATTACAGGGATTATGAATGTGGTACTGAATGTCAAGGCATATTAAAACTGTTCAATATCTCAAGAACAAATCAAGATTCTTCCAAGGGGCTGCTTTTCTGCCTGAAATTAAATTACAACATCAAGTACCTTATAAGTAGATCTACCTAGTAACTAATTTTCTTTGTGTATTTAAGAAGTTACTCATCTCATATTACCAGAATGCGTCAAAACTCTTTGTGCTCCCAAACATCGCAGGTTTTTATCCAATACTGCTCCTAAGGTACAAAAACACTCTGCCATTCATCAAGAATAGGGCACATGTATTGTGCTGCAGCATGTATCACACATGCCAGACTTTATGATAAAGATGGGTTATACAATGGGGATCTTGGAGAAATCCATTGTGCGGTATTTTCTTCAAGTTATTTGCCTGGAAGCGCATTTTATTTTGGGTAATGATGCCAAAGCAGGGAACTAATCCATTTGGAGTCTGCATTGCACTGGTCTCTGTCCTCACTCCTATGGCCCCATGCAGAACTGGCTGCCATATGAACACCTCAACATGAGGCTGGCAGCACTTTAACACACCTGATTGTGGTCAGGAAGCTTTTCTTGGGCAAAGACTAAAGAAGTGATGAAAATCTCTCAATCCTTCACTGAGCTGGGGAAGCCTTGAACACCTCAAACACATTCAGGTTCATGCTGGATTCAAGGGCAATGTTTTTGTAACACAGCTTTCTACACTGGTAGCAGGAAAAAGCAAGTTCTCGCAAATAACCAAAGAAGCTTAAAGTTAGGAGTTTGACACAGTATGGAGGCAGTCAAGGAACTCCTCAACTCGAATAGTTAAGAACGAAGATTTGTCAGAAGACTCAGCTAGAGCTAAACAGGCATCATCCAGTTGTAAGGAAGCTTTATCAGCCTTGCTGCTATTCCCTCTTAAAATTCAAAAGCTGGTAAAGTTACTACATACTTTTAAGTGGGATTATGAAGCAAGAACAGCAGACAGAGGAATGCTATAGAGATTTGTGCTCCAGTTCTCTCCTTCTTCCCTGCTTTAGACATTTAAAAATGCAACTACTTCATGATTAGTCAAATAATCTGAACAGATGCAGCTGGAGTCTTAAATCTCAGCACCTGTCCACAAGCTGATCTTTATAGCCTGGCCAGAGAACTATTAAACCAGATCTGTTCTTCCTAGACATCTGCCTGCTTGTAAGGCCTTTAGCAAAGAGGACAGCTGCTGACATTCAGAGCTCTGCTGAAGCCACTGATGCTACGCTAAAGCTTCTTTTGGCTTAATGAGCAAGAAAGTGAATGTATAGATTCAATTCAGCCAGAATCAGTAAGAAGGCAGCAATGCGAAGCCAGTTGTTCAGGCTGAGAGGGAGTTAAGAGATGGGATGAACACTTTCCAGGTGTCAGAAAGGATCCCCCGAGCTCAGGATGTGCTGAATTGGTATGACAGTGCCTGAATCCTTCCTCAGTCAATACAGGGAGAGCTGAAATTAGTAGTTTCGCTAAATAGCAGTTGGATTGGTTTTCTCTAATGGCTAAAATGAGGAATATAAATCCCAATGAACTAAGAAGTAAATAATTTCCTAGGAAATATCAATGCTGTTACCTTGCAAAAGTATTTCCCCTTTGCAATTTATTATAGTAGATTTCTTAAACACCAACATTATAGGGGCAGGACAGTCTGCTGAAAGATGACATTTGGTATCACAGTTGGCTCACAAAATGTTATCACATATAATACTATTCCAATTCACTCCCAATTATTAGCGAAGTCTGAACTGCAGGTTATTAACAGTAATGAAAACACAATGCATTTTAACAACTAAAAAAGCAAAAGAAAATGTAAGTATTTTGACTTTAAAAAAACCCCAAAGAAACAAAAAAATCTTTGAGGAGTTAGTGCAAGAACCTTTAAAATTTATATTCTAATCAATCTACTCCTGGTAGATAATACCACAAGGAAAATATACCAGGGACAATACAACCTTTCAATGCCTACATACATCTGCTTTAGATGGTACCTCAGGTCATCAACATCAGTGCTGGTCCAAGCACACATATGTTTTTAAATGTATGTTTTAAGTGAGCCACTGCTCTGTTCCTACTTTGATAGGCATCCAATATGATATTCAGTGATTCAGTGAAATCAAAGATGATTTACAAGAGCATATAGTGACAGGACAAGGGGAAAGAGCTGCAAACTGTAACAGGTTTAGATTAGATATTAGGAAAAAGTTCTTCACTGTGAGAGTGGTGAGGCACTGGAACAGGTGTGAATGCCCCATCCTGGAGTGTTCAAGGCCAGATTGCATGGGGCTCTGAGCAACCTTGTGTAGTGGCTGGTATCTGGGCCCATGGCAGAGGGCCTGGACCTAGATCATCTTTAAGGTCCTTTCAAACTCAAACCACTCTGTGATTCTATGATATTCAAGTTCCATGCATGAAGCAAGTATCTTTTCAGAAAAAGCACTAAATGTTCATTATTCTGGTTCACTATTTGTACTGCAGAAGTATTGGAAAATCATATCCACACTGAGGATTTCTTATGCCAATACCTATCTTCATTTACTTTGTTGTGTGTTGGGGAGGGAAAAGCTGGTATTTCTTCTCCCCTCCTATGAAAGGGGCCCTCTCACAGTAGAAAAACCTACCATCATATGCCAGATCAAGAAACTCTACATGGAGGACTGGCAGTATTAGTCAGCACTAGTGATGAGAACAACAACCAGGCAGCTTGTCAGAAGTGTGGTGTGACTCAGACTGACTTCCACAAGTCTTTCCGCACCATTAAATTTCTGTATTGTCCCAGCATAAGTAGAGTAACAGATGATTAAACACAACCTTATTTTAGGAATCAAGTTAACGAAGCGAGCACAGTGCAATGTGAAAGCTTGCTGCACAAAGGTTTCTGGAGTCACGGTGACATTCTTCCCACTATCCTGAATTAGCAGATGTATTTATTATCTGGCAGCTGTGGGTTGGGAGAAAACCCCCATACTGAAGTCATCTTTAATACAGAGCTAGATTAACATAAAACATGAAAAATAATTATTACAAGCTCAGTGCAGGCAACCAGCTGTGAAGTCTGTAGGAACAAATGTAATTCCTGTAATTGGTTACTAATTTTCTGTAATAGCTTCACCTGTCCCTTTCCTTGTGAATTGTCCAGCAGGCTCTCCACTGCTCTCATCCTCCAGTTAAGGGCTGTACTTTGGAGTACCCCATTTTGGGAAGAGGTATTCAAATTCACATTGTATTTCACTAATCAATAGGTATTCCAGTCTGAAATTACATAAGAGCCCATTCTAAACTCTGCCTTTCACTCACTCTAACTGAAACTGCAAATCCTACAAACTGCAAATCCTACAATCATAGGACAATCACATCAACTCTAATTTGTACCTTTTGCAAAGGAAAACTAACCTTCAATGTTCAGATTTCCTTTCTCACCTATTTAGATTGAAAGGAAATTGAGTGTTGCCAATTCAAAAGGTTAAAGACTGACATTGAAAAAAGTGAAACTATGCACAGTGACATCTCCCACTGATGCCATCTACTACAGCTCTTACTTTCATCCAGGTTTTTCTACAGCATTGTACCAGAGACTACATTTACAGGGGGAAAAGAAAAAAAAACTTAAAACAAAAAGCAGGATCACAACACTGGACCTACACAACAGAACTTGCCTTGCACAGGAATCTGCTCTGTAGATGCCCATGTGAGACCATGCTAGTGAGAAGGGGCCCAGGAAAGCTGATGGATGTTTAGTAACTGTATCCTCCAGGCTCAAGAACAGTCTATGGCTACATACAAAAAACTAGGGGTGCCAGGAGGTATGGATACATGACTATGTAGTTCTTGACTAAACATGAAAAAGAAGCATGCAAGACATAAAAAAGCAGCATAGAGAAGATGGAAGCAAGAGCAGGGGACCTAAGGAAATGCACCATCCAAACATGCACAGATGGGGTTAGGAAAGCCAAAGCCCAAAAGTGGAATCTGGCAAGGGAGGTGAAGTGGAACAAAAAAGCTTCACCGGAGAGAAAACCAGCAACATGAAAACTAGGGAAAAATAAGGCTCCACAGCTGAGTGGGGCAGATGACCTTGACAGAACATACAGTTGAGGCCACCTTTTCTTCTGTTGTTACCAGCAAGAGCATCACCCAGGATTGCTGGATCTCAGAGCACAGAAAACTGCCTCCAGTTCCAGGCTCAGAGGGCTGTGACCAGTGGCACAAAGGCCAGCTGGACACCTGGCCTTACTGGTGAACTCCAGGGGTCAAGACCCATGGCAGGACAGTTTAATATCTCGATTAATGGAGGATGGGACAGAGCTCACCCTCAGCATGTTTGACCAGGAGGAGAGGCTGAAAGTCCAGAGGGTTGCACTGCCATTCACAAGGACACCAGTAGGCAGGAGGCATGTACCAATACATGAATCTCAGGAAGTTTAAAGGGCAGCACCAACTCCTGCTCCTGGGAAAAAAAACTCAGGCAACCAGCAGAGACAGAGGCCAGACAGAAGCAGCCCTAGGGGTCTCCATGAACAAGGGAATCATGAGCCAGCCACCCCCACCCTTATGGCAAAGACTGATAATGTCCTCCAGATCACCAGCAGCTCAGTGATTGCAGCATAAAAAATTTAGTGATAAAGACACATTGCAGATCATGGCTGTGTATCAATGGCTGTTATATTAAGACCACCGAAGTACCAAGCTGCCCAAGAAGTACCACATTATTGACAGGATCATGTGCTTCTACTGATTTACAGCTTATCTGCTTGAACTCATCCTTCACCTGTCAGTGTTTCTCAGCCATGGTGCCCCACCTGACAAGGCTGCATTTGCAGAGCCAACAGACAGTAAAATGGGTACTAAGCCTATTTTAAGTAATGCAGTCAACCTTACCGTGACTTTCAGATGTGTATAATGAAAGTTGTACAAATATATTGCTAGGTAATGCGTATTTCAACAAAGTCTGTAAAAAAGGCAAAATGTTCTGCTGTACAAAGTATTTACAAAAACATAGAGCTTCAAAAAAAACAATTTATTTTACTGCCAAAATTATTAAACACTAAAAATTTAGACAACCTTGTTTATTCATTAGGAATGTAAGTTTCCATAAAAGAGAACACTTCACTGCAAAAAAGGTGAAATAGTGTGTTACTAAAACAAAGAACAGTGTCACATAATGAGCTGAAGAATGAGACAAAGTGTGGCAGTCATTTAAATTCACATTCTCTTGTGAAGACAGACATCTATAGACTGAGGCAGATATTCCACAGACTTCAGTGAATATTAAGAAATGTACACATCTAGTCTTAGAAGTAGAATTATACAAATACAAAAGGCAATGTATATTACACACCTGTATACAGCACGGTAAGCCACAAATACTGACAAAAGGTATTGAACAATTAAGTTAGAAATTTCTAGAATCCTCATAGGAAACCTTAGAAGTGAGGCTAAAATAGCTATATATTTCTGTACCTTTCAAATTTGTTAGGTAATCAAGGCAATTAAAGACACTCCAATCCATTCAGAAAAGTCACTGCAGCTCTACAAGTGGTTACAGGCCATAGGCTTTGTGCACAAATGTTACAGATTCTCACAACAAAATTCTTCTGAGTTTCAACAGAATTTTGAAAGTGTTGCTGTTCAAAGCCATCCTTGGAAACAGTGCCCTCTGATTTAAAACAGTAAGGTCAGTTATAAACATCAGCACTACAACAACTTCTCTTATTACAATTTGAGATGATTCACTCCTACATAACATTCTTCCTGCAGGATGTTGCAGCTGTGTATGTTCAGAAGGTATTCATCAGAACTGCCCACTCCCGGGCAGATCATAATATGGGGAGTCTTAATAGGTTTTCCTTGCACTGTTAGAAGACATGTACTTCTTTAACATACATTTTTCCATTCAACAGTCTAAAGTGATCAGACAGTGCCCACACCCCCAGAGTTTGACAATTTTAGAAATACCATGAAAAGAGATTTATTTAGAAGTATGTTTCCTGCTCTACTTTCTCCCCATCCCTCTCCCGTCTTTTTTTATCTCTTCCATTTTTAAGGAAAGAAAGAAGCACAACTGAAAGTTTTGGTACTCATGTAATACTTTAGGCTTGATCGGTATCAAGGTCTGATGTCAGCTCACAAAAACATGCTCATTGTGTAAACTGCTCTAGAGACCAATACATATTTATACAAAGCCACATGTGTATGGAAAGAGCAGCCTATAGTACAAAGAACCTTTCCTTTTATTATTCTCTAAAAAATGTATGAAGCTTTAGTTATTTCAGTTGTACCAATGTGAGCCTGTGTCTTGAGTTCAAGCCAGATCAGCTGGATAAAAGGATAAACTACCCTTATTTCAACAATATTTGACTTGTAGCCAACAGTATTGTAAACACTGTGTTACATATCTACATTGTATGGCATTTTGGATCCTACAAAATCCTAATTACTTAAAGCTAAAGGGATTAAATCTTCACAGTATAATAAATATCTTTTATACCAACATCCAGCTTGAAGGATTGTTTGTTACCTCCACAGTAGTCCATTATGAATTGAATGAAACAAACCAAAACCAGTAAAATTACTTCAAAAGACAAGTCCCTGAACACTAACTCACAACTAATACCATCACAACAAATATTTGTCTATTGCAATTTTATTTATCTACTATATTTTAAGTTTCAAATTACAGCATAATTTTCCCAAAGTATTCTTCAGACCTACACTGCAAAAGCAGATGAGGAGGCTGCTGTGAGTTCTGCAAGGTTATTTCTTTGTGACATCTAGAATGAATTTCAAAGGAAGGAAGAAGCTCTGCATCCAGTGTGTGCAGTGCAAGCCAATGCCTACTCTCGGCTGCCCAACACCCTCCTGTTGCTCGTGGCTGTGCCTGCTCCAGCAGCCACATGTATTAGCAATCTGAAACAAATGTGCGGTCTAATGTGCATTGCAGAAAAACCTTTAAAAAAGAGGCAAAAATTTCTGTTGTACAAAGTATTTACAGACCATACCACCTCAAAGAACCAGTTTCTTTCACTAGCCAAAGTATTAAAAACTAAACAGGGCAAACTTGTAGTTTATACCTTCGGAATTAAGTTTTCATGTACAATTAAGAAAGCATTTCACTGTAAAAAGGTGAAATACTATGCTGCTAGAATAGAACAGTGACATAACAAACGGAAGAATATAAAAGGGTGGCATTTTCCCTTTAGGCTCTCAGGTGAAGACAAACACCTACAGTGTGATGCACTTTTCGACATACTTTGGTGAATTCTAAGGAATGTACACATCTAGTCTGCAGTCTTATTAGTACAATTACACAATTCACTTGTCCCTATCAACTGTCTCCTCATCTTTTTTCATTAATTAATCAGCTTATTAATTGCTATAAACCTGAATAACATTAGCTGCTTAAAGGTTATTTGTGCTTCAGTTTAAGTCAAAAAGGAATATCTAAACTGATTTCCAGGCAAATGGGAAAGTCTAACAGAATTTTAGTGTTTGTTTCCTTACAAGGTTCTTGACAATTATGGATTAAGAGCTGCAGAAATCTGGACAGTTGGGAGTGACCTTAGATCTTCATCATAATTCTCTGCTCATAATACTCTGTTTATTACCTAATCACTGCTACTGGAGTGGTTTTGTCAGCTACTGCTTCTTCAAATTTCTGCACAAGAAGTTTTAATGTAGTTTTTTAATTAAAATTCTAACATTATAAAAATTAGTATCAAACAAACTCACTGAAGGTTAAGGGTTAGGTAACCTTGAACAGGCTGCTGGCTTAGAATTTCCAACTAGAAAAATAATAGATATAAAAGACTAGGAATTACAGTGCTAGTCATATTTACATTTTCATTTCCCTTTGTGCTTGCAAGTTACTGAAAGTACACATCCTTTGGTAGTATTCTCTGAGTCTCAAGTACAAAAGTTCATGTTAAACACATTCACACTCGTGATTTGCTTGAGTCAGTGCAAAGGGCTCATATTTCCTGCATAACATTGATACACAAGCACATCTCTTCCCTATAAATAACAAAAACACTGATGATGGACTTTTCAGTGAGTAGCTTTGCAATTGATATTTAAGAATCCTAAGGAAAGACAGAGTCTATTACATAATTTTTAAGTCTAAAGAGTGACTACTATAGCAACTGCTAATAACTCCCATCCACAAGTGCTGCTGCTGTACGACTGCTGACCCAGTTTTGAAGACATGTAGGAAAACCAAAATGCATTTATAAATTGGACTCATAAAAAAGTATGAACATTGCAACATGTACTAATCACTATTACAAAACTAACTGTAACATCAAACACCAAAGTGATCCTTCTAGTTTTAACCTTACATGTAAGCACAGCTTTCTGATATCTAATGTAAGAGAACATTTGTTCTTACAATGCTGTTCCAAAACTTCACAACGATATTGCAAGTCTCCTCCTAAAAAAAAAGTACTTGCTGTTTTGCCTATGCCAAGTGGTAGTGAAAAAGCAGAATCTGGGAGAGAGGCTCTGTTTATTCCCACACTATACATCTACAAGAAGCCACACACCTTGGTCAGTGGCCAAACAACTAAATGCTTGTTCAACTGGTGAAGGTGTAAACTTCTCGTGAAGCTGCAGAAAGAGGAACTTTTCAAGCTATCAGAAGTTGACTCAAAGTAATTACAACTGTTATCGATTCAGTATTACTGTCAAATGTGAGCCAAGTAAGAATTTACAGGCTTGAGGTTTAAGGAAGTAATGCATAGCATATTAAGGAGCTTAATGTACCAATATCAGGACAAATTCTCAATAATTTATTTTTAATAATGGCCAGTTTAATATCAATCTGTTGACAAAGTTATGCTAATACTTGGAGGTCGCTGCTGATTAGGTTGTTTACCTAAAATTGGAAGATCTGTTCTTTCTGTTCCATATATCAGTTTTTCCTCCTGAAGGCTGCAAGCTGAAAACCTGTTTGCCCCTGTACCAGAGACACCACCACGATTATTTGGAACTGTGACACCACTGACCTGTTCAAAGGATTTACTGAACACAGTAGTGGTTGTTCTGGCCAGACTATGGCTGCCAGGCTTAGGCAGGGACTGGCTAGTTGTCAGTGTCAGTCTCTTCAGAGAGACAAGCTCTAGATTCTCACTCATGGCTCTCTGAGTTTGTTTTCGTGATAAGTGTTCTCTGCAGGTTTCTCCTTCTTTTTCTTTTCCCCCAGCTTTGTTTCCCCCAGACCTTCGCTGGCTCTTCCCTAGAAGGTTCTTGCTGCTCGTGTTGCTGCTGTTAGACAGGGCAGGCTGACTTGTACTAGAAGTAGCCGTAGAGTAAAACCCTTCATCAGTTTCAGATACTTCTATCAGTTCTTCTTGAATTCCTAAGTCAGAATTACCTACA
This sequence comes from Sakesphorus luctuosus, assembly GCA_013396695.1. Lineage (NCBI taxonomy): Eukaryota > Metazoa > Chordata > Aves > Passeriformes > Thamnophilidae > Sakesphorus > Sakesphorus luctuosus. The sequence continues at coordinate 1,132,844 of VWZD01004190.1, read as the reverse complement.
TAGTAGAAACAGAAATAAATAATTAGCAATTGACTTTCTCACATTTACTGATTTTACATATTACTCAATTTTGGTATTTAAAAGCATGAAGCCATAAAGCAAAAGAGCAGAGAACAGAAGACAAAACACTTACCTAGTCCATGACATTTTGGAATTAAGATTCATTAGGATATAGAGTTACAGCAAATATTGCCACATTAACTAGATCAAAAGGCATGCCCCCAGTCTCGTTCTGTTGTGATTTGGGGAGGGGGGGGGAGGAGAAATGCAGACTTGTTAATAAGTCATGCAGGAAATTGGAAATTTAGAGATTAGAAGGTACTGCACAGAACAAAAAAAAAAAGGTGTAAATCTGATTTTGAGCAAGTAATTCACTACATGATTTGGCAAAGCTTGTTAATTACAAACGTATGTGATCAGTGCCCCAGGACACCCATTATGGTACCTGCATGTTTAGCAACCCAAGAATGCTTTAGGACTGAAAGGTCACTTTCTGCATCACAGGTCTGGTGGTATGAGTTGGAAACTGAAGCACAATATGAGATCTTCTACTGTGAAAGGTTGAATTTGGGCAATCTGAGGTACATGGCAAAATACTTTTCACATCCATTTTCATGGATTTTTCATACCATTGATCACTGGATTTTATAAAACTCCACAAATATCTTTAATGAATTCAAACATATGTTGACTCTCAGTGTATTTTCTCCAGATTAAATAAATCTACTTGTAAGTATGTCATTGTCTGTGGCACAGACGAAGCTGTGTGCAATACATGCAATTGTGTTATAACACATGCAAATATATTAACTGCATACTTTAATTCTTGAAACATGCAGCAGTGACCCTTTCAATCAAAAGCGGTACCTTAGAGTGCAGCTACAAGTGCTCTGCTAAAACTGCACTCTGCCAGATGAGTTTATTCCATCCTCCATCATTTTTCTTACAGATTTTTGCCTCCTGATTTCTGGCATGCCTTTGCTGTCACTTCTAGGATCTGTAGCTGTTTCCTGTACTCCCTGTAAATGCTGAACATCATTCTCTGCTAGTGCTTTGCTCTTTTCCCCATTCCCGGTCCTCTCTCCAGCCACACTTGTGACACTAATCTCAGGTATGATAAAGTTGCCCAATTCAGTAGCATCATTACCATTCTCTGGTTGTTCTAGAATTAAAGATGGATAAGAAAAAAAACAAAAGATGTCTGAAACAAAACATGAAACAAAAGCCAATACAGATGACTTAAGCATTATAAATTAAAGCAGATGTACACACATTAACATCTTGTTAATTAGCAACATTAGCAAGTATGGAATTTTGCTTTATTTCTAAAATTGCAGTCTTCAATGTTCCAATTATCGGCCTGCACCACATATTGGAAAGGCCCATGCCTGATCTTGCAAAACTGAAATTTTTGAGAGTCATGAAACGGATTATCAGAAATCAAAGAACAGTCCATAATTCACCTTTATGACTATATTCTCTGTATCACCATGCTAAGGGGAAGCTTATTTTTACAATGAAATGGCATGTCAACTTCACATATTATCATGCAAGACTAGAAATTCTACACATACAATGTCATCATATTGCACTGTGGTTAGCCTGAAAACCAACAGTGAAATGACTAAGCCAACTCAAGCACACTTTGATTTCCATTTTCTTTCTTCATTTCAAAAAATTACTTTCAAGCAGAAAGAGACTTCTGTATACCACAGAAAAAGAACTGAAGAAGAGTGAGAACTACATTATACATTAAACGGATATGTATGTGTTATATGCAAACACTATGGCCACAAACTTGACAAGCCTAAAAATGTACTAAAGGCACAGCTCAGAATAAAGCTCAACTGAATCCTTGTGTTTTATTCATAACACAGCTCATTCAGACCCAAGGATTAAGTAAGGAACACCTGTTCCTTACTTAATACACCTATTTGTTACTGCACATGACAGAAGCTGGTGGTACAGACATTTAACTGACAGTATCAAGACCAAAATCAGAGGAATTTACAATGATACAAGGTACAAAAAGGTTATTGATGAGAGAAGATCAATGTTTTGATTGGCCTCACTGCTCTAACTTCACTAGGGTGAGGAACCTGTGTGTCTCCTATGGAAGCTTCAAACTCCTTCCTGCTGTTCTAGAGTGAGGAGACAACAGAACAAAGCTTAACTGTCAGTCCCTTTCCTACCAAGGGCAGAAACACGCTGACTATCCGATTCCAAAGAAGGAAGATTCAGAGTAGACAGCAGAACTCAGCAAAACAGAGGCAGATTTTTTGTTAAAAGATGTTGTTTAGAAGAAATACCCAGTTACTGCTATTTGGTGGTGTGCATTTCTAAATGTAACATCCTGCTATGATATCAGCACTTTACCCATCATTGATGCATTCCCACAGCTGTGGGAATGACCAAACAGCCATTACCATAATGAACTGAGGAAAATAAACATCAAAATTTAACAGTTTTACTCATTATAATTATCTCTATATACCTTTTAGGCAAATGCTAGTAACTACTTCTAATGAAAGGAAATACACCTCTCTCTGAGTTTAACTGAACTATGTATATGTATGTATGTATGGCCAGAGTTCGCGAACGAAGATTTGGGCAGGGCTCTCCCCATGTGGGTGTGCCCTTCCAGCCTGTGCAGTGCATTTTTTAGGTGAGGCACAGCATGCACAGAACTGGGCCCACCATTTAAGTCCTAAGGTCCATCTGCCACAGCCGAGCAAGCTTGGACAGTGACAGCGAAGTCCTCGGGACTGTCACAGCACCCAGTACTAACCGGGGCTGACCCTGCTGAGCATCCGAGATCTGACAGGATGGGATGGCAGGGAGGCATCGACTGCCAGGGGACGGTCCCCACTGAGACTTGAAACTCATGACCTTGAGATTCAGAGTTCGGAGTGCTCTCCTTTACACCATGGGACCGCCCTGAACTATAGGAGGAAGCTAAAGTAAAAATGGGATAGTGGGTACCCCAATTCCTATTAACACTGTCTACAGTCAAGGGGCAGGATAAGACTAGACAATCCATGTCCTTTATAGCAGCACACCCTCCTCATTTTAAAACTCTTACAAACACCTAAACCAAACCTTCAGCTTCACAGTGCTTTGAAGATAATGCTGCTTCAAGCTGGACAACTCTGAGGGACTAGCCTTTGAGACAGAGATTAACATCCAGTGCACAAGGCAATTTAACAAAAGAGAAAACAAAGGAGACTGTTAAATAGTGTAGAGACAAAACTGAATGATTATGTCAGTTTGAATGTTAATATAAATATACCCATAGCAGCTGAAGAAAAATGCATTTGGAGTCACATTTCTGAAAGCTTTGAGTAGTACAACCCATCTTGATAAAGGCATTTCATGATTACTAACTGCTTTGACTTAATTCAAAAGGTATTTCAGTTTACCTTATTATTACGGTTGCCTAGAACATTCACCTCAGATTGCATAAGCAAACTGCCCATTTGGATTGTAATTCAATTTTAACCAACACAAGCTCAAGCTGCACATCAGTGTTAGCATTTTGAATTATTCACAAAAGCATCAAGCTGATATCCCAAAATTAACATTCATTCCAGATTCTTATAAGTTACAACTATTTTGTGAATTAATACTGTTTCAAAAAGTAAGAAAACGCTCTCCACAGAGAACATTCAAAGACTTATGTTTCTAAACCTTGTGTACTACAGGAAAGTTGATCTCTGCTGTGGGGAAAAAAAGTAACTTCTTGTCCTTTGCTAGTTGATGTCTTTGTTCTTGTGTTATGTATCTCACCATCTTAGCTCTTCTTAGTCTGTTACATCAGAGTATTTCTCTTACACACACTACCCCTACACTAGAGTTTTTCCCAAGCAACTCTTTTATATGGCATTTGGAAGATTTTACTTTAATAAGGAAAGCACTGATAGGGCTTGCTTGTTTTTTCCCCTCACTTCCGTAATTAATTAAACACTCATTGAAGTATTTATGTTGCTTACACTCTGTATGATTTCTCTGTATTTCTTCTATTTTTGAACATTAATGGAAATGCCACTTAAAGCTTGAACAAAGAGCTAATGCTCCTCTTTTTGCAGTTTTATAATTTGTAAGCAATTCAATAGTACTAAATAATTTGTTGCTAAGTGGTAACTAGTATCAACTCACTCTGTAAACACTATGATACATTTTACAAATCACCTTCACCTTTGGTACCTTCAAAGTACCTATCTTAGATGTCTAAATTCACAAGACTAATTTAAGGTAAAAAATCCTTCTAAGTAGCTGCTCTTAAGGAACAACTTCCAGGGTTCAGTATCACAATAAGATTCAATGTTAAGTCAACCTTTATTCAAAACTGACTTCAGTGTAGAGTTCTAGAAAAGGCCAGCAAGATCTAATGTCTGAAAACTTTTATAGTAAACTGACTTTTTTAAAAGACAAGGAAAAAAATTAAAGCTCATGCTTCTCAGATGGAACTGTGATTCACTTTAATTCTTCTACTTTACTTATTTAGCACAAATAGCCAGTAATTGAAAATCACTGCCCTTGCTTTCCCAAGACATACTTTTGCTTCATCAGATATCCTGGGCCACAAAATGTATAAGATCAAAATATGTCTCAGCTGTCTTCTCTGTCTTCCTAATTCATTTATACTCACTTTTATTATACTGAAAATAAAAATAAACCCTGAATTACATTTTTCACCTTACACCATGAGAGAGAGAATAATGCTCAGAAGGTACAAGGTTTGTCATCTAATTTCTACCAACTCCAGTATTTATTTTAACTCAAACACTCATCTGTAAGCACAAGTCCTGCTATTCTTTCTGCATGCTGACCCTGAAGATGTATTTCATATCTTTCTTTCATAAGGAATTGTGGGGCACTGAATTAGGTTATTAGAAATTTTGAAAATGGGAGACCGTCCACTTTGACTTTAAAAAGGCTTTTCAAGTCACAAACAGCATTCCACCCTATTTCTGAGTTCAACTTTTACTCTCATTTCCCCTTCACCTTACTGTTATCTGCTGCATGGCACGCTTGTCCCACACATTTTTCTTTGAACTTCACTCCCTGACAGGAGGTAATAACTGTTTTAAAAACTTCTAGATTTCTGTATTTCCTGAAAAATTTGCATTCTTATAAGGATGGATGCAATGTGATTCTGTAACATTTTGGTCTCCTATTTTTTCTCCTGTAAACACAAAGGGAATGTTCATTTTAATACACTTTGAATTTCTCAGGATGAACCAGTGTTCAGCAATCCTGAGCTGCATTACCCTCCACCACCTCATCTGAACAAACATCAGAACCACTCAAAAATAACAGCTAACAAAACTGCCAAGCTTCAGAGGGCATTTATCCATTTAAAAGCTGAGCTATCATACAGTTTTCTTGCATCTGGTCCACAATCCATGCTTAGTGACTGTAAGGACAAATAAAGAAAAACAAAATGGTCCTTTAGCAGCTGTGATATTTCAGTAATTACTTGCTATGGGATCTCACTAGACTTAAAGACACTGGTGTTTTGCTCCTCACCTTTTTCTGACAGTTTTAAACAGAAATGTCCTTATTTTTCCTTTCTTTGCTCTTCACCCTCTCTGGCACCTTACTACTGACACTACTACCACCAATGTGTACCATTACTGCTCAGGAATTTATGTCATTGTTTTAAAGTCATCTTCTCCCAGCATACTTATAAATAATTTTCTCAACACTTACCTGAACCTCTTGGTCAGTAATGGCAAGTAGCTTGGCAAAATTTTTCTAACTGAACTGTCCATATACTACAAAAGCTCACGTAGTACACATTGTATAGAAATTTTATTGGTACTACAAATTTTTCACTGAACCTATTAGAAAATCACTCATCTACACTCACACTCTTAGCCTATTACTAGAATTACAACCTCAAGAGAAAAAGCCATTGCCAATTTTGATCACAGGTCCAGCAGCTCTTCTCTCATCTGAAGATGGCATAAGTGGTGAAATACAACATTTAGACTTACGGAATCCCTTGTTGATATTTCTGCTTTTGGAGTACATTCAGTGCCATTTTTTGTACTTCTCAGCCCAGATCTATGTTCTGCTTTGTGGAAGCCCTTATGTTAGTTTGCCCAAATGTGCAGGTTTTGGCTGGGACAGAAGTAATCTTTTTCACAGTAGCTGGTGTGGAGCTGTGTTTTGGATTTGTGCTGGAAACAGTGTTGGTAAATCAGGAATGTTTTTGTGCTTGCACAGAGCCAAGGCCTTTCTGCTTCTCCCCCCACCCCACCCCACCAGTGAGCTGAGACAGCTGCTCCCAACTGACCCAAGGGATATTCCATACCATATGGCATCAGCTCAGTATATAAAGCTGGGGGAAGAAAGAGGAAGAGCAGGGATTTATTATTCAGAGTGATGGCGTTTGTCTTCTCAAGTAAGGCTTATTTGTGATGGAGCCCTGTTTTCCTAGGGATTGGCTGAACACCTGCCTGCCATGGGAAGTGGTGAATGAATTCCCTGGTTTGCTTTGCTTGCATGCATGCCTTTTGCTTTACCTTGTTAATGTCTTTATCTCAGCAAGTTTTCTCACTTACTCTTCCAATTCTCTCCCCCCTCCCAATGCAGGGAATGAGTAAGTGGCTGTGTGAGGCTTAGTTGTTCGTTGAGGTTAAATGCCAACACCAAAACATAATAATTTATTCCCCTACCCTTGAATTCCATTTTTATATAAGTCAGATGAGGTGCTGTGGTAAGGTTGTTAGATTTTTACTTTGCTCCAGATACCAGAAAATACTTTTCAGAAGAAAACAGGAACATCAGCCTCTTAAAAGAAGCAGTAACTGTGTACACGTCCCTTGAACAAAAAGTTTGTGTGTGTGTTGCGTTTTTTTTTTTTAAACATAGTTAAGGAGATAAAGAATATACTTCATCTGAACTGCACTGAGATTCCCATTCACCAGTCAAGAACATAAAACACTCCCAAATGTTACCTGCCTATAAGCAATGAAGATGTGAAATAACAAAATTCTCAGTATTATTTTAAAATGTGTAAAAAGCTGAGAATTCATTGCAAAATGTGTTTCTTACCATGCCTTTTCCATCTATGCCCTCGGATAGACATGCTAGTCACAGCATTTCTTGATATTCTGGATGAAGTAGGTGTAATTTCAACCTGAATGCATCTTGTACCTTCTTTACTAGATTTCATGGCACCCTGAGGCAGTGAAGCTTTTATTGCATTAGCAACCTAGAACAGAAGAGATACACTTAAGTTTTGAACACAAAGATCCAAATTTTAAAAGAATTCTGTTGGGGATTCTTACTCCTTCAAGAAGAATACTATATACAATAACAATTTAAGGTAAAAAAGCACACTAGCTTTTTTGCACAGATTATAAAGAATGCTGGCTGCAATTAGCTCTCAGAACTAAGACTTGCCACTTTTTTAAAAGAGTTTCCAGCTTAAAGATGCAGCTATTGCTTCAGAGTTTCTCTGCACTGTTATCTAAGTTCTGAAGACTTAAAAGTGTTCTACTGAAAATAGTTTGTTAACTAGGAAACACAACACAGTAACTAAGTACATTGAAAATACCTGTGCATGTGCACACCTACACATGGAGCCATTTGCACAAGCACAGATGCACAGATTTGGGTTCCTGGTACAATGTTGCATCATGTGTGTTCACAGGAAGCACTTCCTAGACTAAAAATTCTACTCAACAAAATGATGAAATACAACACCTACCAGCAGAGGTTCTGGATACAGTTCAAGCTGTGCTCTGTACAAAACATCATCCATAGCTTTACGAGCCAGATCCCATTCTCCATTATAACTGCAAAGGTAAATATATATGTAGTGAGATGAATCTTCTTGGTCACATAACCTTCACAGATTTAGTGTTCCTTGAGAGCTCAATTTAGAGGATTTGAACTACTTGTGTTGATTAACACAAACTATTTATAGAACTTTGAAGTACCACCTATGGAGACAAAGTTTTATTTACATTGGCTGCACCAAGCAGTTTAAACATTTTATTATTAGCTATTGTTCAGCTAGCCATGAAATGTTCTGAAATTCAGACAGGATTTATTAACATTACTTCACCTTTTGAGCATCCCTGTATTACTAGTTTCTAATTTTTTCAGTTAGTAAGAAAGCTTCACACATTAACATGACTATCAAAGGGTAGATGACATCAGCATTTCAGAGACATAAAAAAGCTTCCTTAACTAGACTGATGTCAAAACTAAGCATGCAAAAATGTGGACAGCAGACAATGGTTGAAAAAGGTTTTTTAAAATATTTTTTTCACATCAGCAGTTAGACCTATCAAGTGCTGTCCTAGCCACCTTCCCCCAGTATGACACAGGTCACTTCAGTCAACTAATTGGAGAAGTGTCTCTTCCTGAGGACCTTACTTCTGGACACGGCGTATGCCCGCTGGAAAATTAAACGCTTCCAAGGTGGCATATCTAAACAAGTATAGGAATTAAGCTGACATCTTTCTATTTTGTATGCATATTAAAAAAACAACTCACAAGGCATAATAGATCCCTGTTAGCATTTGCACCATGAATTCAGATGAAACTGGAATTCTACTGTTGACTCCCTTGTACTTTCTCACTTGTTGGCGAGGGTATCCACAGACGCAAATTCTAAAGGAATAATTCATTTGTCATTAGCAAATAATGGAGAACTGCCTTTGTGGTTAATATAGTTTCAATACTTCACCAGTATTGATTAGTTTTTAAAAGCCCTGAGTTACTTTGAAAAGTCTAGAATGACATCAGCTTCAAAGTAAGGTAACATTCTTAGACTTAGCAACCACCCAGATGCAAAAAATCTGGATTTACAACTGGAGATCAGCACAAAATAATAGGTGCTGTAACTTCCATATTTACAACCCTTGTTTGTAAATAAGAAGAAACAGATACTTTTGATTATTTAGAAAAGTCATAAAAATTGAATTAGACTTACTAGAAGAAAGCACATTCATTGTACATCTTCTAAAAAAGCCCCTAAATTCAAGACTGCTAAAACCAACTAAAGAAGACATTTTATAGAGCCAAATAGTAGAATATTGATTCCACCACATCCAAACAGGACACTGAAAGATATTCTGGGCTTCTAAAACATATTCCCTTAAATCCCTAAAATGCTGTCAGGGTGAGATTTTCAGCAAGGAGAGAAACATGGATGACAAAATCAGTCAGGAATGAAGAACTACAAAAAAATTCAAATTGTATAGTGTTAAATAATTCAGTATCCAAACATTTAACATCTTGAAGTAGAAAGACTTGCTTGCATCCACTGGTGGCTTGTCTTTGGAGACTTTAAAAATTAATTATTCGAAAGTCTCTTGCCTACACTGAAGAGAGGAAAATCTTACAGGCATCCGTTGTCATGTTTTGGTTGTGTGAGGAACTATGACTAGAAAAAATATGCTGTAGTTGACTTCTAAGTCTCTTGAGTTTCCTGGAGAAGGAGACCATTCTAATTTTTCCCTTAAGCCTAAGTCCACTTTCAAAAATCCAGAGACAGACATGTTTATTACCAGTTCTTCTTCTTTGAAAAAAGAAATGGATCAAAAACCAGACACCATAATTAAAGCTGAGATGGGCTTTTTTTTTTTAACATTTTGCTTCAAGGGTTTTGGGGGATTTTTAGCCTTATTATTTTGGTTTTTTGAACCAGCAGCTGATTTTGGAAATACCCAATTTATCTGTAAAAATCGATTTATTTCTAGTTTCAAGATCCTCTATAATTCCAATAAAGTTTCAACTTAAAGAGTATCCAAATATATTTAGTAAGCTTGCAATGCAAAATTTACCATACTTTTAAAAGACATTTCTTGTTTTCTTTAGTTAACCCAACTACAACTACTGTTATTAAGAACAAACAGTTCCTTTTATTTGAATTCTTTACATAGGGGAGAAGCTTATCCTGCATATAAGTCAGGTTATTCTTTCCCAGTTTTGAGATCTCAAGACAAAGTTATATGAGATACCTTAAAAGCAAATAATGCATCTGTAAACACTTATGAAAAGAAGTCAAGTTTAAAAGCAGTCTTTGGGAACACAAAGCTCATTTTTATATTAAAAAAACCACAAATACAAACTGATTGCATTTCAAGTTGAAAATGCCATTTTGAGTATAAACAGCCTACAGAAATTACCTTGAACAAATTTGACACAATGACTGAAGAGACACTGCAGGCATGTAGCTTAAGGCAGCATTGTAACAGAGCAGGAGGAAAGTCAGCACTTCAAACCTGGGATTTATAAGAAACATCAGTATTATAGTACCGATTTTATTTTTTAAAAGGAAACAAGTTTACATGAAAATTGGCAAGACTTAGTTAAACATATTTGGTCTTTCATTTCAATAAAATTGACAACTGGGTAATATGGCCTCCTAGTCTTTGTGCATCTACATTTACATGTATTTAAAAACAACAAAAAAAAACACACCACAAAACAGCATACACCAATCCATCTTCAGTCTACAACCATACTAAAAATTAGAAGTTAAGATCCATTACTGACTCTCAAGCAAAATCCTATTATACATTTCACCTGTTCTGTGCTGTCAGCATCTCCCTCTGAGGATGAGGTCCACTGTACACAACCCTGGACAAACCATGCTGAGACAAAGCTCCTTCAGTGAGAGCTATGGAGCCAATGCTGGAAGGCTAAAGGAAAAAGGGTCACTCAAAATATGCCCACCCCAAATCTTGCTATAATGCAAGCGAAAATACACAACCACCAGCATTGCCATATTTGTATATAGATTTTCAACAGGCTGAAGGTTATTTGACTGCTTAGCTGCCTTAGATTTGAGAAGTCATTTCACACCAGATAAGACACATGGTTTCAGAATCTAAAAAAGACATAGTTGGTGCAGGGATACTATGGATTTATTATCCTTCAACCTTGAAAAAGCCTCAGAGACCAGTCAGCAGTATTTTGAGAAACATGTTCCTATGTCATCATACAACATACTAAAACTAATTTTCACTTTTATTCTCAGCAAAGGGCCCCAAAGCATACTACCTTTCTCAGTCAATAACAGCTTCACATTGTATATGTTACTTACCTCATGATAGACTGAAGGTTTGGACAAAGACGGAATTGTGAAACTCAGCACTTTGCTATGTCCCTCTTTGTCAACTATCTCCTGAAAAAGACAAAAGATAGCAATGATTACAGTGTACTGCAGAAACTAGACACCCAAAAATGTCAGATATTATTATAGGGAAAGATTGGGATATTGTAACAATTTGAGGCTACAAGCTAAAAATTATCTATTTGCTTTCTATCACAGTGCATTTAGTTGGTTTCTGAAAACTATTCAAATGACTTAGCAAAGAGCCCATGCACTTTGCATACATAATCCACCTTAAAAGCACCAACAGGAAATCTCAATATGTTTAATCAGCATTATCTTTTTTTTAATTATACACTATTTGCTAATTGTGAAGGTTAATGCTCAATAATTCTGTTCTGAAAACTATTTAACCATGAAGTAATGACTCTATGAGTAATTTGTTTTGGAACTACTACAGCTCTGGAATGACTGCAGCCTCACATGGTTTGACAGCAGCAGACAACACAGCATTTGCAATAGCCCAAGTCTGCTAACTCTGTAAGTATGGAACTGAAAGAAGCATGGATGCAAAGCTTTAGAGAAGCTACTTTCTTGAAAGATACCACCACAGCTTTACGCTGGCAGAGTTTTCGCTCCTGTAAGTTAATGGAAGACTAATGGGTGAGGCAAAACAAGATGTGGTTATGTTCCACAGAAGAGCACTGAAGTATTTCAAATAATAAACTCTGCAAGATTCAAAGCAGACATGACTAGCAACCAACACCACATACCAGATTTTATTTCTCCCTTGTCAAAATTTCAGCAGCAGATTTCTACATACAGAAGTACTGACTAGAGAGAAGCTTCAGTGTCTCCTATCACCCACATACCTTGGAAGACTGAAGGACTGATTTCACATAGTAATAATTAAACTCATGGTTTAAAGTAGAATATGAAGCACTAAAGGAAGAATGAGAAGTACCAAAAAGGCATACAGAGCTGTTCCTTCTGAAAAGCTACACAGCTCCTCCACTCTCCACTGATACTTTAATTTTCAATATTGCTTCTGCATCAGTGTGGAAAATGTTTTCCTCAATATATAGAAGGGTGAAGAAACTGGCTACATCCAAACTTTTAAAATCTAAAAGTAACAATATTGTATTCTTCATTCTAATCAGATTTGTAATTAAGTTTCAGGAGTGCATTTCACAATCTGAAGCCTCTTTAAAAAACCTGATACCTGCAGCCAGGAAAGCAAAAAACTTCAACCGTGTGCACTTCTATTGTTCTATGTCTAAGCTGAAGGTAGAACAAACCAGTTCATGATCTCAAGGTTCAGCCACATTAATTTTATACCACTCACAATGCAGTGAATTTAAAATTATTCTGAGCAACACTTAATTTTTAGTTTTCCTTCAGTAAGAAATTGTACAACTCCTACTGAACATGTTAATTCCCTCAAGTTTCCAAGAGCCCATTGTACATATTTACATAAGAATTACAATTTGTATTAGGCTACATATCTCCTTTTATTTTTGAAAACATACAGTAGCCAGTTAAAGAGAAAGTAATTATCTAAGTAGGTTACCTACTACCCTTTCAATCTTATATACTGAAGAACAACACGATTTTGATTAAGTTACAAATTTTATACAACATCAACAGAGGAGAAGTCAGCATGAGTAACACAGCATTATTGTGGCATAAGCATTCATTACATTTTAAAGCAGAAGGGAAAAAATTTCCCAAAGTCACATTGATCTACAGCTTCCTACAGAAGCTTGCAGTTAATTCTTCTGAACTCAAGCAGCTGGAGATGGAGAACTAAGTTACCACTGAGAAAGAAACTGTTCATAGCCAAGAGATGTTACTGGACAGGTTTTAAGCTTAACTATAAATGTAATCACTTCTAGGAAAAAACCGAGTGTTTATAGCTACATCCACCAACCATTGTAGGTTACTTCATCAAGGAAACATAGGAGTGAATTGACTTAAGCCATAAGACACACCAAATGCTTTCCAGGAATGTTTTCCGTGTCAGGTACAACTAAGCACACAGGAGACATACGAAGCCTGTACTCTGCCTAAGGAGGAGTAGAATATAAAGGCTCAGGTCTTTTTAATTGGACTCCTGGGTGAAAAAAAATGTTTTCACTTGCTTGGTAAAGATACTTGTGATTATTTCTAGAAGGATAGTAGCTGCCTTTGCCAGATTTTCAGAACAGGAAGAGATGAAGTTTATCACAGTTTCACTTCCCGAAAAGCATTCCTAAAACAACCAAAAGATCCGAACTACACTGACAAGAGTGCCAAGGAACATAACAGTAAGTTTTTTATAATAACCATAAAAAGAGTAAAATATGGTGCTCTTATAGGTTCCTTATTAATTCTGTTCTTCAAAGCATTAATTTAGCAACAAACAGAATATTCTCATATAAAACACTCTCAAAATGTCAAGGCTGTTTCAAAACAGAGACCTTTAATTTCTCAAAGCTAAGTTATCTGTTCAGCAGTCAAGAATTTGTTGAAAGTGATTTTTTTGTGGGTTTAGTCAAGATAGCCAAAATACTACAGGAAATATGGGCAATCACTACAAAAGTAGTGCCTCATAAAGCTCTCAAGCAGAATATGAGTTTAATAACCATACAATAAATAATTAACAAAAAAATTAAGAACCACAGAAAGATCAGAAAAAACATATACCAAAGAATAAAAATTCATATTGCAGCAGATTTCTGACACGGACACCCATTTGAAGCATCAAAACCTAATACTCAAATCACCTCATCTCATTTCTGAAACAAAACTGTTAATTATTCCCCAGTAAAATATTCTATAGTATCCCCCAGAGGTACATGAATATTTTAGGCCTGAATAATTACATGCAAATACAAACCAAGTTGTAAACTCCAAGGAGAAGAGCCTCTATGCACCCACTGCTCTGCAAATCTCTGCTGGCTGAGACAGCAAGATAGCACCACATCAATTCTGGCAGAAACTGCAGTGTAAACCGTAGCAATTGCTCCTCACCACTGCGATAGAACTCAAAGAGCTGATGGCAAACTGGCTCCAGAAGCTGAAATATAAGTTACAATTGTGAATGAATAAAACATTACAAGAATCAGCAATTTTGCCTGGATCAATCCTTTAGATAAAACTGTAAACTGATAAAAAATACATTTTACTTATTAGGGAGTGACTGAAACAATAACTGCCCAACTCACATTACAGAATTTTCATTCCTGTAACATAGTTTTGGATGATAAAAGTAGAGCCATCCATCCCATGCGAAGAAAGAATTCCAGTGGCTGCTTTCACTCATTTTTTGCTTGCTTCTTCAAGCCTCAAAGCCATAAATGGAGGATATTTGTTATCCCATACCTCATACCATGCTCTCACTATCCCTAATATACAGGAAAAGCACCTGAGCAAAAGGTCTTGGGATTCTAGATGTTCAACAGCATACACACAAATTGCTAGAAGCTTTTACCCACCTAGTGAGAAGAGCTGTGTAATGCTTAAATTCAAAGTATTACAATAACACAGTAATTTTCCCACTCTCATTAAAATCTTCTAGAAATTTCCATGTATTTATACAACTGAGACAGAAATGGGAAGCCTCAAGAGTAATTTTAGAATCAGATTTGTTAAGCTGAATGCAATACACTCAACTGGAAGTAATACATTGAGATAGATCAACTTAAAAAAAGACTTATAAACAATCAAACAAACAGCCTGCATTGGACAACTTGATTTAATGTGCATTCTTGTGCTACCAACTACCTCTGATAGAGGATGAAGCATTGTGTTAACTGTCATGCATCAATGTATGGAAATTAAGAGATTTCCTAATCCTAGTAGCAAATACTGTTGAAAACAGTAAGCACTTTCAAAGCAGACAAACTACTACATTCAGTTCTTCTGTTATTTGTCTAGGTCACAACTTCAGGTTTTTTAGTGGGACAAGTTTTCTGAAAAGAAACCCAATTCTAGATTCCTCCCTTTATTGCAGCAAAGGCGGCAAAACCACCAGTAGATCATGCTAGGAAAACAATCTGCTTGCTTTCCTAAACTTTTCTTCCTGAACACAGAGTTGAGTCAACATTTCTTACCTCCCAAATTTACTCCTGAAACTGAAAAGATCTTAGCAGGTTTTGGTTTTTTAAGTAGTAATTTGGGACAATCTCATCCATTCAAAAAAAAGAGCAACTTCAGCTTCTGACAGATAGAGCTTCACTTTGGAAAAATCATCTGTGAAAAATCTATAGGTTAAATCTAAAGGCAAAAAAGTCATGCCAAGTAGACTAGTCATCAGTTTCAAGAGAACAGCAAAGATCCTTCTAGAAAACTTTACCAGCAGAGCTGCTTTCCATCTTCAGCTTACTTTTTCCTCATCATTTGCTTACATATTTCACACAATTTGCACGCTTCCCATAATGAAGTATGAGTTCTGAATGATGTGCTTGAACTTTAAAAGGCACATAAATAGCTATGACAGGTATCCATGTCTACATCATTATCTCTGTTGAGACAGCTTTGTATCAGCACATTTAAATGCCTAATCAGTACTAAACCAGATTTTCTTCCTCAAAATGCCAGCACATGCTACAACCTAATATCAAAATGCACTAATGATTGCTGACATTTCAAGATATCATTTTAACTAAACACTTCTAAAAGGTATCTAGACTGAAAAATTTTTTAATGCTGGAACAAAAGAAGTCCAAACAATCTCATCCTTCTTCCTTTTAAACTGCATCCAAGTGCGTTGCACATTCCAAGCACTTTTTCCTAATGCAAATGCCTGCATGGCTCTTATCTAAAGGGACAGCAACAGTGTATTAAGTAGAAAGCAAAAAATCTTCATCTGTGAAAAAACAAACTTTGCATATTTATTTATTTATTACTGTTGGGGCTTTGAGTCAAAGTCCTTCAAATCTTCACATTTACTGAAAACTCTCCTACTATTGAATTACATTTTCACCAAGCAGTACCCCAGGAACCTCAAAAGTAACTAACAAAGTCTTTTCTAGCAAAGCTACTACAAAGTGAATATTGAACAAGCAGTTTATTTATCTCAAAAGTGGATTAATAATTTTTTGGAAAATAAACCAAAATAATCCATATGAAATGCAAACATGAACCAGCAGGAAAATGCAGTTACAGATGAAAATCTACATGAATACATTTCAAATCCTTAAAAATAAACATCCATTCCCCAAAGCAAGATAATTCACAGTTTTACAGTACTGATAATTATATTAGAAGTACATATATTCAGAAGTGTACAGATGGGGTTGTTTGTCCACAATCTCAGGAGTATTTGTTCATGCATTAATCCTCACCTCCTGCATTAAGAAAGGACAACACTGTAAAGCAGGTTGCCATTACACAATGCAGCTAACAGATCTCAAATAACAGCTGAAAGATACTACTTGCCTTATTAACTGCTAGTTTGTAATTATTTTGACAATGTGGA
The DNA here is from genome assembly GCA_013396695.1 of Sakesphorus luctuosus. Lineage (NCBI taxonomy): Eukaryota > Metazoa > Chordata > Aves > Passeriformes > Thamnophilidae > Sakesphorus > Sakesphorus luctuosus. The sequence goes on along the minus strand of VWZD01004190.1, from coordinate 1,116,303 downwards.
AAGCTCCAAGCAGCCCTTACAACAAAGGGACAGCTGCTTGGAGAACAATCCAAATAAAGACTTCAGGACTTTTTCCCAAGGCAGCACAACACTCAGTGGCAGCACTGGCTTTTCATTTCAATTCAAAGTTTCACTAACAGGGAAATCTTCAATACTTTGCCCCTGAAACAACCTTTTCAAGCAGAATTTGCAGTTGCACCCTGCTACTAAGGTCCCTGAAAAACCTAGTGATAGCAGTAACAAATCAAAGACCATATGAAAGTATTAATTTGGCTAACAACAGGGAGCCTTATTAGATAAATTTACATGTTGACATGCATTTTGAAGACCAGACAGGCTTGACTCAGTAGCTGGAATAACTCAGAATGCCTTTCTGAAAAACAAGGAAAACTTACATTTCTTCTTTGTTGGACAACCCGGGAGTTTCACTATGAGCATTCTCTCTAAAGATGTATATACTGAAAGCACTTTATTACTCTGACCTTTATTACTGGCATAATCTCAAAGTTTGGAAGGCCGCCTTATTGCTCAGTCTTTTCAGACAAGGAAGTAAGGACCTGCTGCAATTTTAAAATAATACATGCAGGGTTTGCTGGATTACAGAAAGTGAGTGAATGCAGTTAACAACACAGAACTAAATCCAGCTCAGGACATTTTGAATTCACCTGGACACTTTAAAAAAAGGGCAGTTGTGGCATATAGAACCTATCCTGCTACAAGTACCGAGGAAATCTTCCCCCCTTCACCCAACTTTTTCCATATTTTCCATCGTTTCAGCAAGGGTACATCCTCCCTATAAATCCATGTATTTATACTGTATGTATTTCAAGCAACAAAACCCCTAAAACCTAAGCAGTAACAAAAGGATCGCAAACCTTTCTAACTTTCTTCTCTTGGGTTGTAATAGACAAGCTTCTGACATCTACAGATCCACACTCAGATAATTACAGAATGAATTCTGTCAAACACCATTTCAATTCCTTTATATATATATATATATATCAATTCTATATCCAAGTCCTGAAGCCCATGAGTGTGATCTACCAACTTAGCTATGATCAGGAGGTTACAAAACTTAAATTTTTTTTCCATGACAGTATGTCATTGCTAAGAACAAATATTTTGAAGGAGACTTTTCATGTAGTTCTGTAGTTCATGTAGTTAGAACACAATTAACTAGCATGCAAAATCTTATTTTTATTCTGCTAGTGTTATGTCAGACATTTGGGGTGAGAGATCCAATATACTCACTTCACTCTGTGGCTCCTGAATTACTTTATAAAGAGATGAAATCAAAGCAGTCTTGTCTTTCAAACTGGTAGCATAGCTGGATATGGATGCTTCTGGCAGTGTCTGAAATAAAAATATTATAAGCAATTTTTATCGTTAAAATAAAACAGCTATTTCAACAACAATTTTTCATTGCAAGTCACTGTTAATCAGAGTTTACTATAAAGCAAAACTTGTTTCATAAAGAAATCGCTGTTTTCAGGGTGTTGCCAGAAGACACATTGCATTCTATCATTTTGCAGTTTCATACAGAATGTAATGACAGTGGATGGAAAACAGATAAAAAACCCAAGAGGTGCAACCCTCACTGAAATTTCACTTGAAATGTCAGTACCACGAAAGTTAACAGTTTTCAAATCCATACCAAGGAGTTCTCAAGACTGTATATAGGTAGCAAACATTATTACTGGATACAGTTTACTCAGCAAGAACACAAATTCTAGTTGATGCAAACAGCTCTTCTCTAACACTAAACATAGTTTCTGCCAGCACTTAAGAAAGTAAAAAACTAATCTTTTTAACAACCCTTTGGAAGCTGTACATTTAAACTTAACACAGCTCTTACAGTACTTACCTGCAGTCCTTCAAAGGAGACTATACCCCACTATAGAGATGGAAAACTACATTCCCAGTACCTAAGCAGACCAGGAGCAAAACCTATAGTCTAGTACTCAAACCAACAAACCCATTCACCCATGATATAAATTTTCACTGCTCTGTATCAGGAAGTGTGGCACCCCAAAGAGGAAGGAAAAAAATCTTTTCAAGCAGACATTTGTATTTATCACATGATCTAAGCAAAACCCAGGGTTACTATTTTTCATTTTCTACAGGAATCAAACACTCCTGCATAGTGCTCCAGCAGCAATTCACACACTACTGACAAAATATCTGAAGTATATTACCTTGAACTCTGATAACCACTCCTCCACAACCCCAGCATCCACAGCTAACATCTTCCAACATCTGTTTCCAAACCTTTAGCCTGAAAGAATAAGCAAACAGAGTTTGTGAAAACTATGTAGTCACTGCATTAAACAGACAATCAAAATGAAGTCCCATTGAATATTTAAAGAATTTTTTCAAGGTTTTACTTGTTAACATTTCACATGCTGACATTACTTTGAACTTTTATTCTACTTCACTTACGCAAGCTTCTGGAAGCATTAAACACAGTAGTCTTCACATACAGCAGTTTAATAAATTCCAAGTATGTATTGTGTGGGAAGCTCAGTAAGTCAAAGATTTGCAGAAATGGCATTTTGAAAACAGAAATATTACCTTCTCAATTTCAATTTATTTATCAGCTTACAAAACTGGAGAGAAAACTGTACGGACTCAGTGAAGACAAATGACTGTTTAGGTTTTTCCTAGTCAACTGCTGTTCCCAACTTGAAGAAGGTCACTGAAACAAAAGCGGATGGAAAACCTTTCAATCCTCCCCCACCGTGGCAACTGCAAGACAATGAGCCTGCTGCCTCAGCAGGGAGCCTAAGGCGGACTCCCCTGCCCAGCATTCTGCCCAGTCTCACACAGAGCAAAACTGCGAGCACAAGGACTCAAGAGATGCAGAGTGGCTGCTGAAATAAATTTCTGATTTCTCTTCAATTTTAAGAAATTACTTAAAACCAACTGTCCCTTGGAGCAGTTTATTCTGAAACAAAAGAGGAACACATCATTAAGACACAAAACTACTGGAAGTTAAAAGAGCATGCTGTTAACTTACCCAACCTGTGACCATGGATCTGAAACAGTGACAAACTTAAATACTCATCTAAGCAAAAAAATTAACACTGACTTGGTGACACGTTCAGTCATGGAAGATACCCCCTCAAGTTCTGCTTCACCAGTTTAAAATTAGTATTGAAGTACTGCTATCGAAAGTATGGGCTGTCAATGAATGATAAGCAACAAAAAGATGGGAGGGAGTAATTGCCTTGTATAACACAAATACAAATACTTTGTTCTGAAATCCAGACGATAGTGGAATATATAAAGAAAATTTTAAGAAGTCTGAAGGGAGAAGTAAGTATGATAACAGTGAGAGCTCACTATAATCCTTCAAAGCAAGGTGAAGGGAGAAAGGGGGAAACAAGTAAGGTTTTACTTAAAGAGAAAGTGCCCAAAAGCAGAATTCGGAGGAAGTAACTATTCAGATATGCATATCAAAAGGAATGACACTGAACAGGGTGTCCAGCAACTTCTGGAATCATTTTAATACACAGTAATAGCATAAGCAACCAAAGACTTCCATGTCTCCCTTTCCTCACTTGCGCTAAACATCATAATTACAAACATGAAAAATCTGGCCAGTGATGTCAAGGTCAGGGCAGACACAGCTGCAATGACCATGATAAAGTAGAACAGAGCATCCCAAGAAGGATCAAAGCATGGAGGAGGACCAAGAATGTTGCAGAATGGTTCATGGGCTTTTGCAGAAATATCACCAGCAACAGAAAGTCTAGAGCTCCATGACTGCATTAGGCAAAGGACCTGCTGACAAGACACACAGAAAAGGCCAAGGTAGTCACTGCCACCTTTGCTTCTGTTGTTCCCAACAAGAGCAACCCCCAGGAACCCTGGATCTCAGAGCACAGAAACCGTCAAGTGCCAGCCTCAAAGGGCTGTGATCAGTGGCACAAAGGCCAGCTGTACACCTGGACTTACTTCATCTTGCTCTATTCTAATACAATAATAAAAGTCTCCTTACATTGGAGATAAAAATTTTTGCTTTGTTTCAAGATGACTTGAATAAGGTATCAAGCAAGTTTATCTGACACAAGGAAGTCTCATTTAGAAGAGGCTAAGTCCTTGAGAAGGTTATTCTTTCCCCCATTACAGCACAAATACATCAGAAACTTAGTGAATTTACTGTTTTTAATAGGAGGAGGGAAAAAAGGCTGCTGTGCATTGAGCTGGTGGAAGGCAAGCCAAGACCAATTATGACATATTCTCTGGCAAACTTACTAACTAACGCCTCCATCTACTTAAATGGCTTTGGTATTTCTTTCCTGTCACTCCAAACTTCAATGCAATAATATAAAATCATAGCTTTGAATGAAATCACAGACAACAAATGCACAGGTTTTTCTTTAAAAAGAAATTCTCACAATTGGTGGCTCTCTTGCTCTTTAAAGCTACCCAGCCTTTGTAGAATTCACGGAATGCATGTGTGTAAATGAAATCTGGATTGAGTACAAGGAGGCTGGACTTGGATGAAGAATGAACTCTTGAGTTCTGCAGAACTGACCTTCTGAAACCACAGTATTAGATATTTGCTAGGGGAAGTCACAGAGCTGGAATAAACAAAACCAGGAGCCAAAAACTGCTCAAGTCCCATCCTCTGGGAATTGCTGGAAGAGAAGAGAAAGCATATACTGCACCCTTACCTAATCCATAAAGTATCTACTTGGAAGCCTGTATTATTTGCTAAGGAAAAAAAATGTTTAGCCTAAGGGGAACATGGAGCAGAAGTTAAGCTATCTATGAACCAAACCCCAAAGTTTTAAACTCATCCCAGCCTAAGAACAAAGCACACTTGTGAGCATTCCATTAGGATGTATCAGACCTATATGAGATCTAGTCCCTAGTGCATGCTGATCTACTGTTCCAGAGTAGTCTGCATACAGAAGTAGGGAAGGGCCAATTAGGATGCAACTTTTCTTACCCTTTAAAGTGGTAGAAATAGTATTAAAAACCTTTCAGTCAACTCTACATGACACATCAAGTTCACTTAAGGACTAGTCTACACTTAAAATTCACATTGCTGAACCCTGTTCTCCCACACTTGTTTCAGAGACAAAGGCACAATTCTTGGTAGGCCTCAGAACAGGAAGCAGCACTCAGGCAAGTATATTCTTCATTAAATTGCCAAAGAAAAGAACATAGTTTCCTGATGTTAATGCGCAAGTCATTCAAGTGATACAGGAATCTGTTCATTTACTATACAAAATTGAATATGGTTAAGCAGTTCTGTTCAGATACTTGTAGGGGAAGCAATGGGCAGCAAATCATTTGAAGTCTCTTGAGAAAAGAAACAGATGGTACTGTGAACGCCAAAAGCCACTCTGACGGGTTCCAGAAACCACAAAGGCAAGGTCTGACTTCTTAGCATTTTTCAAATTTCCACAAAAAACACCATTGTGCTAGGCCTGAAACAGTCACATGCTCTATTCAAATATACAGCTGCAAACAGTGCTCAAAGGTTCAGTATCAAATCTTCTGTGACAACTGCTATCTTGAATGTAAAACAAAATAGCTATGGTGGACCAAGCATCAGACTCAGGCTCAAGCAAATTCCTACAATGACAGAGGATTATTCAGCATCTTCTAACAAATGAAGTAACAAGAGTTAGTTGAAACTCTAAGTGACAGGCTCAAAAGAAACAGAAGGAGTTACAAAAAACAATGTGAAGGAAGTATGCACTGAAGTCCAAGTAAATGAACTTCACATAAATGCACAGAAAAAAAAGCCCTCTGAACATACCCATGGAAGAATCCAACCACAGCCACTAAATATATAAGCACTTCTTCTAGTTCAGAAAGTTGGAGTCAGAAGTTGTTCCCCCAGCACAGAATTCCAGTTTCCCCCTATCAGTCTCTCTCCAGGCCTCTATTTACAGCCGCTGTTGGACACTGAGGTTTTACAGATTCCGGTGTGATTCAGTATGGTAATTCCTGCATTCTTCCTCACAATACAGTAGCGAACCTACACAAAGATAACTGTTCTGAATATGGTTTGTAAAGATTACTGAACCTTAGGAACTGAAACAGCAGTCAATTTTAATTTCATCTTGCCAAGGGCGTTATTCAGTTTTGCTTCCCTTTCCCCACTCCCCTCTGTCAGCGACAGAAGCAACCACCTTATCTGCAGCTTATACTTTAAATCACAGTGTGGAACTTCAGTCTGAAAGAGTCAAGCCTCAATGGACTTGTTCACTATATAGATTTAAACAAGATTTCCTGATCCTGTGCACATGTGCTTCTTCGACAGTTTACATTTGGGATATGACCAAATGATGGACATTTGCCCATCAAATGGAAAAGTCCTCCTGAATGACATCTGTTACAATTTTTTAAAACATCATAGATCTAATAATATTCAGCCACAGAGGACAGACCTCAATTCAGTTTTGATAACAGCAAATAAGGAAAAAACTACAAAAAAATTATAGAAAGAAACATACAACAACTAGACTATAGAAACTGTAAATAACTGTTCAAATGTAGTGGTTTCTTGTGCAAAGTATCCATTACCATAGAATATTGTGTGGAGGCTTCTGGGCTGCAAAGCATCAAATACTTGGCACATCAAACTGTAACTCTGACTTCTATAACCTTTCAATTTTGTCAGTAGGGGACAAAAACCCCAACAAACCACATACAGCTGAGGTCATAAAGGCCATTTACAATGCTGGCACCTTGTCACATGGGCACATGTGACCCAAAACATTCATGATGAAAGCTTTCTAAAAAGCAGTAGGTAAGATCCCTAATGGCTTTGGAAGATTTTAATCCTGGTCTTCGACTCCTGGCAATTATATTTGCTCAACTTCAGATTAGCAAACAACAGTTACAAACTACATTTATATAAAACTAACCTTGCATTTGCCCTTACTACCAAGGAGATAACTCTTCCAAGACAACCAAATGACTCATGCCAGTCAAACAAGTCACCAGGATAGAGATACGAGATTACACACACTGATATATTCACTTGAATTTATACAAGCCATAGTAAATCAGATCTATATTGTTTAAGCAGCCATAGCAGTACAATGCCAAAGTGAAGTAAGAGGAAATAAGCTCCACAGCTCGAATCTTACTTTGTTTTTCATTCCACTTCATTATTTCCTCCTTGCTGCCTTTTTCAATCTCACTTTACTATGCCTTCCCTGTTGCCTTCTGCACAAAAGCACACTGTAAGTGCAACTGCCAGACTGGCAACAACAGTCAGTGAAAACTGACCACCTGTAAGCCAATTTACACCAGTTACATCCCATTCTCTGGCATGCAGAATCCCTGCTCTTTCAGGCTATTTCACTAGGAGTATATCCTCAAATGTTAGCTTTTATATCATCTGTAATGTATCAATAGTTACATTCATTACAGGAAAATAAAGTAAGAGCTATTACTTTCCAATCAGTTTTTCTTAACAGCTAAAATATACTTGCTTTCTCTTCTGTTTTACTTCATGCAAACAATACTGTTTACATCTTATTGACTCTTCAAGAAAAAACATATATAAACAGCCAAAATAATATACCCATAGTTGAAAAATCTTGTTATAAAGTAAGTCCTTACTTATTCTGGATTACTATAGTTAACAGTTCCACATACACAAAGAAAAATCTAAATAGTAACTATATACATCATAAGGAAGTAGAATTTAAATTGAAGGAACACTAAAAGGAGTAAAACCACAAGCTTAACCAAATATAAGCCAAGCAACAAAAACAAACATGTAACTGGGAATGTTACACGTTAGTGCTAATACTACAAAAATTACCTAAAATGCACACACATTCCAGTTTTTGTTTTAGTCACCAAATTCCACAGTACTAAGACAAACGAATCTTCTTTATGAACTGAGACTTTTTACAAGTGTATGTGGAGACAGGGCAAGGGGAATGGCTGCACACTGAAAGAGAGTAGGCTTAGATTAGGTATTAGGAAGAAGGTGAGGGCTCTGGAACAGACTGCCCAGAAAAGCTGTGGATTCCCCATCTCTAAAGTGTTCAAGGCCAGGTTGGATGGGCCCTCAGCAACCTGGTCTACTGAAAGGTGTCCCTGCCCATGGCAGAGGGATTGGAATGAAACAATCCCTTCCAACCCAAGCCATTCCATGACTGTATGAAGAGAACAAACAAGAAAACTTTATAAATTTTGTCTGTTTTCCATATATATTTATATCCAGACTCCTGTAACTTGTGTCCAGAGCATTTGTGAACTGGCAACACTGCAGTACCTGGCAGTGCTCTTACCACTTCTGTAAGGGAAAGCAGTGCTACACAAGTTCATCACTTACAAGTAACATTCTCTGCAGAACCCCAAGCAAAGTAAACTCACTGCTCTCACGCATCCTGGCTCCCTAAGCCCAAAGTACGCTACATCCCTATGAAGTCAGGAAGTTTCTGCAAAATCCAAACAGAAATTTAAAATAGTGAAATATAATAAACTATGCAGAGAGAATAACCTTGTTGCAGCTTTAATCTCAGTATTGCAGGTAAGTCTTGAACCAACCTATGGTCTTTTCCAAAGCACAGAGCATTACTTTTGGTAGCAATGCGGTGACACGTAGTTCTTTGCCTCCTCAAACCTTAGTGCTACTACTTTATTACCTTTACTAATAGTCAAGGTCTGCTTAGTCTAACTATTCATGAAGTCTGTCTGCTGTGAGCTAATTTTAAAAACAAGTTTTCCTTTCTAAATGAAAATTGCAAGCCATCTCAAGTTAAGAGTTCATTCAGAATGTTCAGCCGTGTATCAAAGTGTTGGGTAATTCAGCTGTTGAAAGACCCTCAGTGCAAAGCATGGATAGGCAGATGCTGCACAACAGCTTGAGTACAACCTAAAAAGCATGTGGATAATTGAGCAGGGGCTGTACATCATCCCTGGGCATCAACTATAAAAGGCACAATTTCAACATCTTGCACCATTACACCATGTAGTTAGTTGGAGTAGCACAAGTGAAGCAGCATTCATCCAGCAAGTAGTTCAGCTGTGACTTACCAGAAGGAAAAAGACTCAGTTCACAGAGACCAGGGTTTGACAGGCTCTTTGCCTTTCAGTTTTAATACTCTTTGCAACATTAACAATGCAAGACCTTTGGCCAAAACTTCCCAATTCTGCTGGCTGAGAATGAGATTTTATGAGATTGTGCCTATATCCAACGCTGCTCCAGGTATCTGGACCTCACTGAATCTGAAAAGCAGAGATGCCTACCTGCAAGCCAGGGACAGATTAGAAAATACTACACAAGCCTCATGAGGAAGCAATTTTGTAGCAGCTCCTGGAACTTCATTTCAAATGAAATTCTGTCTGCCTTCAAAAAAAACGTGAGGAGCTCCACAAACTGAGAACTGAGTTGCAGAAGTTACTGGTGTTTCTAGGAAATTTATACTGGTATCGCTTGGGTAGCAAACACAGTTTAAGATTAAAAATAACAGGGCATGCATTAATTTTCTTTTCCTGTTTATTTGTGTTTTCTTTAAGTCATGCAATGTCTTCTGCTCAAGGCCTGATTTTTAAAAGCATTCTTTGAGATTTATCTGACTAGTTGTTCTAGAATAAGTGAGTGGCACTGCAATATTCAATTACTAATTCAGAACTCTAGTTCAGAGCACACACTTGATGATTCAGAGCCAGGCAAATATTTCCGTAGCCTAACAACAAAGTAATCAAAATTTGTTTCTACAATAATCAAGGTCTGTGAACTCAGAACTTGATTTAGTGCATTCTGTTTAGAAGCAGCAACTGAGAGGTCACTTGAATAGCAGACACAATTATGAAAATATGTGAAAATTGGTCATTGACTACACATGTATTTGGGACACAGTGCACTCAAAGGAACCAGAGCTGAAGGATATCAATACAGGCTGACAACCCCACAAAGCAACATGTTCTGCTTGTAAAAGCTGTCACACTCATATGAAAGAAGAGCTGCAATGAGCCAAGGGCAAAGCTTTATCACCTAGGAGGAAAAAAACAAATATAATCTAAGGTAATGGTCACTTTTCAAACAATATGAGATTTGAGGGGTAGGGGTTAATTACACAACACAAAAAGATCATACATCACTTAAAATCAACAGTCCTATTTAAGGAACTTCTTCAAGGGTAAATGTGGCATTACTTGGTTCCTGTTTCATCAGTCAACTTCCTCTTCACTTTGGTCACGTTGTCTGTTTACTGTACAAGCACAGACTTTCATTTAGGCCTTCCTTTGTCCCTTGACATCAAAGGTACTGATATCCTACTGCTGCTAGGGAACTTATACAGGACTTATACCAAAAAAAATTGAGTAAGGCAGCAAAAAAATTAAAAGTAGCAGAGACTGCAAATCTAATTCCTAGCATGATGCACAAATGCTGGGAGAGTAGTTCTGCTGTGTTTGTACACATTGCTGAGAATTCAACAAAATGTCAACCAATTTCAGATGAAACAATAGAATCCTAATACTTCAAGATGCATCATTAAGCACTTCACAAAACAGATGCTTCTTTTGTTGTGCTTCACTAAGAAATATGAGAAATTTGATTGAAATATCTCATCACAACACAACTTCAGTGAAAATACCCCTCATTTACAGTACTGACACACAACGCTGCTGACAAAACAGGGAGGAGGTGAAGAAACCTAATTTTTTTTTTCCTCAGCTTTACAATTAAATGTAAATCACATTATCTCAAGACAGGTGGAAACTGGTAAATTTTATTCCAGCATTCGCAGAATGCACCTGCACGTGGATGCGCAGAATTACTGTCAAAAGCCTCTCACCTGCTCCTCTGGCTACTGCACTGGGAATTTAGTTCAAAGGAGAGAAAAAAATGCAGGAGCCTATTAGTCTTTCTAGACATGACATATGGAATCAATAAAATTAGGAACATGAGAGATGTGAGCAGAAAGCCTACAGTTTATTGAGCCTAAAAGCTGTAACTGAGTAAAAACAGCAGCACATCCGCAGCACATGACATGAAGCAGGGAGGTATTTTGGCATAACCTAAAGTAAGTCTGTAAGAAATGTATTCTTTTAACTGAGTATACAGTAATGGGTTTGGCCAGATGTGCTACTAGCCACAAACCAGCGGAGAATACTCACAATTTCACTGACAAATCCACTGTAAATTCACTGTATGCAACATAAAACTGTTGTTTCAACACTAAGTGTACCAAGAGCCAGGGAACTCCTCAATATCACTCCTCTCTGCACTTCGATCAAACTTTCCTCCCCTTCATCAGCCTACCACAAAACACACGATGTTGCAGCCTGATTTTGCAACCTCTTTCAAATCTGGAAGAGTAACACAATTTCCTTCCATCAGCAAACACTGCCAAGGAATATTACCAGGGGAATAAAACCCATAATTTTTGTACCTGAAGATCCTTTAGTCCTGACTCCTCAGGCAGAGATGTTAATATAGCACACCCAATATCTCTTATACAACAGACTGCTTGAAAATATTTAATATCCTGACAGAGACGGTGGTTGGGGTTAAAAACCCATCAAAAGCAATTTTTTAAAAATTTATTAGTTCAACTTAACACTTTTACACATATGCCAGTTATTTCCTTTAATATAGCAAATACTATTAAAGGGTTGAAAAGAATTAAAAATAGAAGAATTGTCTTTACATATGAGAACAGGCTTCAAGTGCTTGAAAACAAATCACAATGACATAGTACAGCCTTGTCCATTAACCAGACAGTCATGGAGACATTCTATTATCCAGAACCAGCTCCTGTACAATACTGAGACTGCTAGACAGCTTAATTGTTGACTATTAGATTTAATTCTCTATTACATATTTAAAATGTAAAGGGCATCTTCCACCTTCCTAAAAAAAAAATTGCAATAAAATATAGCAATAGTAGTGAATCATGGTGTTTAGAATTAGCAAAATATTAAAGTTGCATGCACGATTCATCAAGTTGAAATTAATGCCTTGCTGAAGCATAAATATTTATCCAGTGCAAACAATGGGAAACCTTAAGAGACAGAGCAGCCCTAAGCACTGAAGTGTGTTAATTAGTACCCACTGTGGCTTCATAGCGTGCTATGCTATTTTTAAATAAAGGTTCACTTCCAGATAGAACAAGCAACAAAATGGAAAGTTAAGAGGTAAGACATCCTGAGAAAGCTGTTCTTAATAGCTATTAAAGTGCCCAAAACATAATAGTTTTTGTCACAAAGTTTAGAATAAGCTTTTATGCCAATAAGGATGGAATACAAACACTTAGCAACTTCTGCATCAGCACAGGAATGTTTTACTAGTATTGCTTTTACCTAAATATCTTTGCTAAGCTTTGACTGTTACACAGCAGTTTATATCATCAGAGGTTAGAGACAGAAGAATACAAACATACATGTGTTTTGAAAAGATAACCCATTTCCAAATCTTCCTCTTAACAATCAGATGATTCTTCAGCAATGCTCGTCATTTCAAATAAATTAAGAACCGCTTGCATGCACTCCCTCGCTTTCCATGGCATTCTGTATAGACAAGAGCAATGATAATTAAATATCTGTCCAAATTCCACGTGCTTTATTGATTTCAGTTCTAACAAATAACGCTCCTAGTAAGAACTGTTTATCGAACCCACCTGTATTGCATTTGTACGCCATTCAGCAGCCACACTGAAGCCTTAGAAACAGAACCATTAATTCATCACACAAACAACTACACCAACATCCTCCCCTTTCTGGCACTGCAATTAAAAATAGGGTCACATTCAGACAATTTCAGTACTCATTTGGCTGTAGGTTGTTACGCTGCTCTCACTCACTATCTTTCCAGTTGTTACCAAAGCATGCAAGTTCATGTGGGGATGCGACTGAAGAAAATGCCATAAATAACAGTTGCCCTCATAGACTCAGCCAACATTCTATTTTTATTCTGCTCCTCTTGAACGCGGCCCCGATTAGGGCAAAGGCTTCACAACTGTTGCATCAGAAGTACAAGAAAACACTTCATAGCATTTCTAAATGAATGCTGGATATGAACTGAAAATGAGTACAGTTGTCAGATCTTCCAGATGTTGTTCTGGTGTATGGGGGGAGGTGGGGTGTTGTGTTTATATCCAAGCCAGGAGTATTTGAGTTTTCATGCTAGCAAAGTTCCAGCACAAATTCTGAGAGAAATCTGATGATTTCCAGTGGGAAAAAAAATGCAGCAGCATTTCACCCCTCAGCCTTGTGGAAAACTTTTTACATTTCTCCTATGCTTTCAAATAACTTTATTTCAAGTGTCAGTTACTTATAAAGAAAATCTTAAGGGCATTCCAAAATACTTTATCTTAATAGTGTGTGCATACACTTACACATTATAGATTATAGGGAAGAGTCTGGCCACTACAGAAACTAATAAAACATTTTAATGGCATGCAGAGCTTGAGCAGCCCAGAAGCTTTAAATATGGCCTTGCAGCAATATGCAGTTGCTGCACATTTAAAACACTTTTAAACTAAAGTACTCCTTGTCTTTAACAACACTGACCTGACAGAGATTTCAGTCCTTATTCTGACATCACTTTGTTGTTGCTTTCCAAGATTATCTCAAGAAGCATTTCAAAGCAATTAATCCAATTTAAGTTCCTAAATAAATGAAGCTAAAAAGAAATGCTTTAATTTCAACCCATTCTTCACTCCCAAATGTGTATTTAATACACCACCATTTCAATTCTGGCAGCTGAGAACAGCAAACTGCCAAAAGGGCTATTTTTCCTGGAACAGACAAAAAACCAGAGATTTAAAGAAAAGATCTCATGTTTACAATTCTAATTAAAGTGGTCTTTTATATATATATATATATATATATACTTGCATAACGGAACAGAACAGCATTAACAAATCAAAACCTGTCATTTTGTTGAGGAGGAAAACGATGAGATTCCAGTAAACCAACAAACTCTTTTAATGACATCCTACCAAGTACAAACCAACACACTGAAAGACACTGCATAGAAAAAGCAGGTTTTAAGCACACTGTATTTTCATAATTCCATGAAAATTTCAGATTACAGAGAGTCCCTTCAGTAAAGCTATTTCACTTCAGAAGATAACCACACACTGACAGGCTTCAGTTTTTCCAAAGTGTAGGAGATTTGGACCCTAGTTCTCCTAACTTCAAAGACAGAGCACACACACAGTGAAGGTCACACTTTCAGGCTTCTCATTTCCTACACAGCATGATCGGATCTCCTGTTTAAATTCCATGAATATTGTTCCAGGAAGACTGCTTGGTAACTAGTAACACTGGAAGTAACACACAACTGCAGTGATTCACATGTGTAACCTCCATTTTTGCTAACAAAACTACCCGCACAAATCCTATGGCAGACTTAGTATTAAGCTTTGTACCCAATCTTCCACTTGGAGAGAGGAAGCCTGTGCAATACTGCCAGGTGACACAGAGCGCACATTTCTCAAAGGGATGGGCTGGGACTGAAACTTGACCTGGTGATTCACCTAACGGATTTAAGTCTAAGCTCTTCCCAGTAAAGGCTTTGTATGTTTGCTGAGTGCCCAGGTGATCTTTGTTAAGAGCTCAGGCACTACTACATTTTCATATTCTCATCAACATAAACATTTAAGTCTCATGAAGGTTTAATCTGAAAGCCTCAAATACTCCACAAGCTCTAAGTCCCAAGGAAAGCCTAGGAACTGACACTTTTCTCTAGCAAATAATGCAGGTTTCTCAAACTATTCATTTTTCACACAACCTGAAAAAAACTAGTGTCATACCAGGCCATGAAACGTATGTTTATTTTCCAAGTAAAACAGCCAGACATTAACCAACATTTAATAACTAAAAATTTAAGTCTTCAAAATGAACAAGGTGATTCTCACACTGCATTCATTACAGTCAGTGACAGGTTAAGAGACAACCTAGTATCTATCTTAAGGCAGGATTTAATGAAAGTTAATTTCCTGACATTAACATAAGAAAGGTTCAAGATATTGAGGTTTTACAGGAACATGTTCTAAGAATAAGACTTTAACTTAGTAACTTACTATTAGGTTTGCTCCATCAGTGAACAGACTCTTCTCCCAGCTTAGAGCCAGCCCCATTGTGCTAATACATAGATGACACGTACCATTTGCAGTGCCCAGACTTACAATATCCCACATACAATACAATATCCCAATTGTTTGAGATACAAGTCCTTGCAAAATTAGAATCCAAGTGACTTAACTATCCAGCTATGCCTGAGAACATGTCTACCATGGACTCTCTCAAGTGAAAGCAAACCCACCCATTCAGGAGACGATGGCAGAAGTTCAACATGATTCTGTCACCAAAAGCCTTGCTCCTTGGAAGAAGCTTTGTGATTAAATTTAACACGTATCTTTAAAACAGCTCAATGTTGAAAGGAATTGATTTGCCACAGTTAAGAAACCATCCACAGTAGTACTGAACTTCCTCAAAATTGTCATCCCTGTGATAAAAGGCCTGTTAGAGGCACCTTGTCCCACAAACAGATTATCATAGAAGAGAAGCAGCTCAGTTTTGCATTTCAGAAATATTTTCATATTGTTTTCTTACTATGGAGGCAAAAATATGGCCAAGAACATTGCCAGAAGGATCTAAAACTCAAAGTAAATTACTTTTACCAAAAGTATTTCACTGATGAATGAAAAATAGATTGGAAGTTAATTTGACCACATTATGCAACACTACTTACTTTTTTCAACGTAAAACAACTGGTTGGAAGGCAGAGAGAACAAAAGCAAAACACTGGGGGTGGGGGGGAACTATATGATCCTTAAGGTCCTTTCCAACCCAGACGTTTTATGATTTCATGGAAAGCATAAGCTTCTGAAAAGACACTGGAGCATCCAAGAACATTATTAATGGGAAAACTGCAGAAAAGCCTTTCAGATGCCATGAAATGCAGTCATCAATATCATTCCACACTTTGCTTCATGAAACCGCTTTTTGCTTCTTTGCAGTGTCATTTGCTGACGTTGCCCTCAAAAAAAGTCACCAAATCTGAATTTGCAGCTAACAAATCTATGAGAAATCACTTATTAGAAACTTCCACATTTTGTTCTTCTACAGTCATCTTCTCACACAC
Organism: Sakesphorus luctuosus; assembly: GCA_013396695.1. NCBI lineage: Eukaryota > Metazoa > Chordata > Aves > Passeriformes > Thamnophilidae > Sakesphorus > Sakesphorus luctuosus. The sequence goes on along the minus strand of VWZD01004190.1, from coordinate 1,100,219 downwards.
CGGCAATGTATGCTAAAAATTATGCAAGACAATTAGTAAGACTTCATAATCCTTCACCACACACATCTTTTCCCTATGAACATGAGACTCGGGAGCGTTTTCGGCACAGAGCTACAATTCAATTGGACGGGAAACAAACGTGATGGCTGTCGGGATTACAGAGAACGAGCCAAATCCAGAGACAGCACCTCTCCTTTCACCGTTACCTTTACAAGCCCAAGCATATGGAAGGTTACTCCAATTTAATGTGCGACAAGTTAAACCCCGAAGCCCGGGCAGGCACCAGCCCTGCAGCCCGCGGCGCTTCCCCCCGGGCAGCGAACTCTCTCTCAGCGCCTGGAACTGTTGCTGCCGCCTCTCCATCGCCGCCGGCGGCACCCAACTCAGCGCGGCGGCGAAACACCCAAACATGCGGACAAGACAGGTTATAAAGAAGGCATTTCACCGCACGCCACCGAACTGTGCCCTACCCCTTCCAGCCAAGGTTCACCCGCGCGCCGGGAAGCGCCACGCTCGGCGCTGCCCGCCCCGCTCCGGGGACAGGCGGGAGCAGCTCCTTTGTCTCGCCCGCAGCCCCGGCCACCCTCCCCCGGCGGCGCCTTCCCCGCGCCGGGCCCGGCGCTGCCGCCGCCTCCCGCCCCGTGCGGGACCGGGACCGGGCGCGGGCGGGGCCCGGGCGGCCATCGAGGCCAGGATGCCGGTGGGTGCCCGGGGGAACCCGCGGGAAGGGGTAAGGCTGNCCGCCCGCGGAAAAAAGTTACGCCCGCGGGAGCGGCGGCGCGCGCAACTCACTCACTCACTCGCTCCCTCAGTCACTCACACTCACCCTCCCTCCCGGCGGCTCCACCGCGGCCGCGACTCAACCTCGCCTCCCGCCGGGAGCGGCAGCGCCGGGAGGGCGCCGGGAGGGCCCCGCGCGGTCCCGCCGCTCCCGGTGGCGCCCGCAGCCAACCGGAGCGCGCGGCGCGGGCACACCGGCCAATGGCGCCCCGGTGGGCGGGGCCGGGGGCGCGCCGGGCGGGGGAGCCCCGGGGCGGGCACGGAAACGGGAGGCGCTGCCTCGGGAACGTGGGGCCGGGGGAAGCTGAGACGGGGACCCGGGCGCTGGGAGGGGTCGTGCCCCGCGGGGAGATGCGCCCTCCGAGGCAGCGGGGAGCGCTCGTGGCAGCGGCCGTTCGGGACAGAGCACGGGCGGCAGCGCTTGGGACGGGCTGGAGGGAGCCGGCCTCAGAGGCGTGTGCCCTACCCTGTCCAGATCACACACACACGGTCACGCTGCCATCGCGGGGAAATGAAACCAGAGCCCGCGGCAGAGTCGCCCTGTCCGGCCCCGCAGGCACTGCCGCAGCTCCGCGGGGCGCTCGCACAGCCACCCCCTGGGAGCGCTTCGGCACTGAACGCCGCTGGAGTTTCAGTAGGCATCTCTTAATCATCATCGGAGTGCCCTGAAGAACGATCTTGAAATAAATCTGCATACCACACAATTAACTACTTCTGGGGTTTTAAGTTCAGTTTACATTTTATTGTTACCACCAGAGTTTCTTCACAAATATGCTTTCAGGATCTAAGTTTTAATCCTCAGAAGCACATGCTTATGGTAATCTTCAGGATTAATGAAGATTAAATTAATCAGTAATCTAATTGCTATATGGTGAAATCAAGGCAAGGAGGCTGTGATTTGCTCAATGGCAAATATCATGCAATGACAGAGCCCAAATTAACACCACCGATATTTACTGTCACAAAGCATTGGCCCATACAATTACACATTTAAAAGTCATGGTCTTTTGTGCCACACCAGTCTTAATTTCCTCAATGACAGTAGGTAGATAATGTGTTCACACACGAATTTATTGACTTCCCTGGAGACCTGAACCTAAGAAAATACCAGGTCCGAATGCATTTCTTCAAGATTTCTTGGCCATCCTGAATATAGATATCAGTATCTTTCTGTCTGAGCTGTTTCTAGACTTGTGCTATTGTACCGTTCATTTCCATAGGTATATAGCATATCAATTTATTCACAATAAAATATATGTGCTATTTTCAAGGATCTTTTATAATACAAACTATAATACATAAAAATTGCTTTTAGAATATATATATGTCTTACTAAGCCATTTGTCTTTAGAATACTCCCACTGTGTTATGGTCTAAAATCATTCTGTCATTAGTTTCTATGACACTGGATAAAATAGGTCTGTTTTCCTGAAAAGATAGATATTAGTTACAACAAAGGTGTAAAAAAGTGTTATTATTTCACTGAGATGAATAGAGACAATTAAATGCCATAATCTTAGTAACAACCAATTGCAACTTTTTGAAGGAGATAATAACCTTCTACCTTTGAAAGAATATACATCTGAAGCACCACCAGAATACTTAACAGTTTGGTTGGTTTTTTTAAGCTCTTTATCTGACTTTCTCTGTATTCTCACCATTATTTCTGCCAACAGCATCGCAGGCACAAAAAGCTTCCATCACAATGTCTTTCCCACCTGCTGCCTATACCTATTCCTGATATCCCTCTGGTTTTTGTGACCCAATAGTTACGCAAAACACTAAATTAGACTGAATTAATCTGTAGAGAATCAAGCAGAAGAAACAAGGGGTTTTTTAACACTCCTCTGTTCCCTGAGTTGGTTTATTGCTCAGTCCTGCAGTTCTGAGAGCAGCACAGACCAAAGAACAAGCAGCAGAAGCAAAGACACAGCAATGCAGGAGGAGTTTATTGGCCTGCATCCTCAGACCCAGGGTCAGTAGGGAGATTGGGTACTGATGTGGCTTGTGGCATCCATGGCATACGAAGTGACCCTGGTAATTGCAATGAGGTACTGAGATCATACTGTCATTAGTTATTAATTTTTCTGATATTAATGTGTTATGACTAACAATTAGCAAAAGTAATGAATCATCCACAAACAAAAGGCAGGTAAAGTCTTCACATGCAGCAGATAACTGTTCTTCCATGTGAGGTCACATTATCAAAAGAAAATTGTTCAGCTTGTACTACTTCCACAGACTTTTTTTTTAACTTCTAAATTATTTTAGTGTTTCAGGCTCTCTTACCACATTAGCCTTCAATCTTTAAATGCAAAAATATATATGCAATAAATTTTCTTTTTAATGTTTATATTTCTATGGAGAGCTGGGCACATCACTTACTGCACTCAAGTCTTGTGTTTATGGGAGGTTTTTTTGCCATTAGCAATCCGTTTCCAAGTGCCCTCTCAGAAGAATGCTATGAAGAATCAGAACTTCTCCAGCAGTCAGGACTGCTCAGTGCTGTTTCACAAACAGTATTTCCAGGAATAAGTTCCCTTTGAATTTCATAAAACATTCTCATTGCTAAGAAACGTAATTTGGAACCTAGAGCTTCTGCCTGCTTCATAATTTTTGGTCTCAGCCTTTTCATTATAAGTTCTTATATTTAGATATATTATGGAATCATAAGCTTCTTTAAAAATAGAAATCCTTGATAAATAAATACTTAACAACCTTAATCTCTCTCATATGACCACGTTCTTAAAGCTCAATTCAACACACAGACCGTTTTCAAAAGATAGTACATCTGGACTGGGGGGAAAAAAATAGCAGTTATTACCAGTCATCTGATCTCATACCAAATCCGTAGCCTGTGAGACACCAAGAAGGGCACCATTTAGGGAAAGAGGCAGAACTCTAGATGACAATTTGTTGGTCCTCTGTCCCAGTGCCAGCCTACGCCAGGCTGGCTGTGACTGCAGCCAACTGCACATGCTGCCAGGTGGATGGTAGCACCATCATGGAGCAGCCCTTCTGTTCTGGCTAGGATGGAAAAACACTTGCTGCTGAAATAAGAGCAGTCTATAGTCTTGTTTAGAAATTCAGCTAACATTTGCAGAGATGCTCAGAACTCACATTGCTCTCCTACAGAGCCTTTGATTAACTCCACTAATTGGGACTACAAGGAAGGATCAAATCATCTTCCACATAAGCAGAGATCCAAGCGCTTTGTATCAAATGCAGAGGGCTCTGGAGACTCTTGGTCTGACATTTTCCATGAAAACAGTTTCAGTAACCAAAGCATGTAAAAAGTCAGAGAGAAAAAAAGTAAGAAAATCATGCTGACCTAGGAAGACAAGCAGATATTCTGAAATTTCCTTTCCAATAGAAATAAGATGACAGCACTTTCTGCAAAACCATAAATTCCAAAATTTTTATTTTTGTATCTTTGAAAAAAATGACAAATATGATATTTTGACAGTGTCAGACATTCAGGTTTGACCTATGGTCTTTATATTCTAGTTTCAACAATAAATAAGGTATTTTGATAGCTTTCCCTTGAAAACATAAAAGAAACCAATATATTCCCGCAAAAGATACATTTTATCAAATCCATGTTTTAATAGAACATTGCTCCAGCAGAAAGCTCTTTACCAGATCTTTCCAGAAAGTGAAAAATCACTAACATCTGTTGGACTCCGAAACACTGAAGAACTCAGTGTCTCAGATTTCCCATATTATCACAAAACATTTTAAAGGAAACTGTTCAAAAAGGAAGGACTCTATAAGCATTTTGTTGTTCAATTGATTGAATAAATTCCTTTTACTAGAACTTCATATTTAAAAAAAAAAGAAAACTAAACATGTATTAGCATGGAACTACAAAAAAGTATCCTTTACTCATAATTTATGATAAGTTCTATTTATTCTAAATATATATAGGTTTTATCTTATGCTTTTTACTGACCTGGAGTTCTCCTGGCAACCTGGAATTCTCCTTAATTAGTTTTTTTTTGCAAAGCTTACATACAATCCTAATGCTACTATGCCTTTGATTTGCTACTATTACAATGAAATATTTATTACAAAAATACGACAGTAGAATTAAAAACAGAATAGTTAATTTATTCTACTATGCAAAGACTTCCCAAAAGTTTAAATTCACATAACTCAAGTTTAAAACTGAGTCGGTCTTATTGTTGAAGGCCAGTTCTCTAAACAAAATAGTCCATACCAATATTTTGCACTAAGGGATGATGCTTACAACACTTGAAAATGCAAGGTAACAGCTCCTGATTTTGATTCAATTTTAAGGAGAAACCACTGCAAGAATTTGATAGCAGAAAATGCTTTTTCTGATAGTACCACTAATATAAGGCAAAATTTAAAAAATATAGGAAGCAAATCATCATAAACATAAATACACAAAAGATAGGAAATCCATTACTTTTTCTTCCTCACTCTTTAAAAGCAGAGGTTGAAAGCACATACATACGTTTGTAAGTAGAGCAGTTCACGAGAATAATTGTTTGAGTGGGAAGACACAAGCATTTCATCAAAGCCTGTGTAGTTCAGAATGCTAGAAACAGTCCTTCAAGGTGAGGGAGGGGAAGAGGAGAACAATGTGGAAATTGCTTTTATGAGACCTACAACCAAACACACAGCATCATGACAGAATTGACAGCAGAAAAGGCTGGGTTTGGGAGGGAGAAGCTAGAAGGAGACAAGTCTCTGCTGCAGTAGAGCATCTTCTGTGGCACACTCCCCCTACAGTGCTACAGTCCTTCATGCCTGATGAAGTACCAAGAGAAATACTGTTACCCACCAGGCCTTTTATGCAACATCCCTGCATTGATATTAGCAGCTCAATTAAAGTACCACAGCTATTTTAATTATCACAGCTGAGCTGGCCTTCCTCTCTCTGACCTCAACTGTTTGTGGTGCCTGGCTGGGGGCTCCTCCTTGTGTATACAACAAAGAGGAACAGGAAGGGCTTGTGTGGTTGCTGTGAAAATAAAAAGGGAGAAAGATGAGGAAAAAATTATGTGAGGCAATCTAAGGATTTTTCTGTTTTCATGATTCTTCATGCTCACTAATTGTTACTCCTACAAAAATTCCTCTTTTGGCTCACATGTGCCTAGGCATGTTGACAGCATTCTGAATTTGTGTATTTATTGTCTTGCTGCTGGACTACAGAAAATTAACAGCTCAGTTTACAAGGGCTGTCAGACCCCCTGACCAGCATATTCTTTTCATGAGAAACTTAAAGTCATGGCATTCTCCCAGTGTCCTGCTCTGCCTCGCAAGGGGCCTGGGGGCTCCCCCATGAGAAGCCCTGTCCGTTTTGGGGCCAGGGCAGAGCTGCTCAGCAACCGGAGGTGCTGGGTGTGTACGAGGCTGCCCAGCTGTGCTCACCACTTCCTCTCTTGGCATGTGTTTAGCTGATGAAGAGGCTGTGGTTGGACTCAGAGCTAACAGCTGACATTTCATTGCTGCTTACTCTTGGGCCACGCTTGTCAGCTTTTCCTTTGAATCATGAGACCTAGAAGCACACACACCCATTTTTATGTTGGAAGCTCTCCCTTCTGATGTAATCCTGCTAGCCCCCAAAAACCAGGACACTAGATCCAAGCCTACAAAGTTCATGTGTCTTCTTCTAGCCCAGATAAGCAGTCTGATGTCCTCCTTGGACACCCTGACACACAGCCTCTGTTAGGAAGCCCTTATCATATGTACTATGGTTGGCTCCATACAGGATCAGTGGAAGCAGCCATGAAAAGCAGCATGAGGGGGTCTGTATAGCAACATCTTTTTGGTCTGATCCAACTCCTCTGCTATGGCTCCATCCTCCCCTCAGCTGTAGCTATTCCAGGGTACAGAACCAGCACTGGCTTGAGAGTTCCACATTTCAAATGATTCCCCCCAAAAAAGCTAAGTCTTTAGCTACATTACTAAGTTTCATAATCCTGAGAGAGGATAAGGTTTATTTTAAAGCAGATAGGGCAACAAAGTACAAGGATAAGCTGCAAGGGAAACAGAATGTAGGCATTAGGAAGTCATAGAATTATAGTTTGGGTTGGTAGGGACCTTTAAAGGTCATCTTGTCCAATCCCCCTACAGTGAACAAGGACACCTTCAACTAGATCAGGTTGCTCAGAGCCCTGTCCAGCCTGACCTTAAGTGTTGCTGGGGATGGGGCATCAATCACCTCCCTGATGATACAAAATTTCTTCCTTATATCCAGTCTCAATCTGCCCTCTTTTAGTGTGAAACCATTATGCTTTGTCCTATTGCTACAAGCCCTACTAAAAAGTTTGTCCCCATCTTTTTTACAGGCCTGCTCTAACTGTACAGATATCACTGCAACTCCAGATTAGCGGAAGAAAATGTGGAATTACTATCAGTTCAGATTTTTAAGAACAGTTTAGGTATATTTGACCCTGCTTTAAGACAGATACAGAGAACTGAGTGGTGTCTCTTCATGATAACCTTTCTGAGCTTCTGGACTTTTGTTGGCTATGCTTATTCTCTCTTCTCAAAGTAATGAGTTACAGACTGAATATTTTAAGACTTCAGTGAAATTAAATTACAGTGTTATGAAATGCTTTTGTAATAAGTATGGAAACACTATTGATGGGAACATAAGTATTCTTAAATAGAGAAATAACAAAAATCTCACATATTTGAAATAAAATCCAAAGCAAACTTGAGTTAGGCAATTATCTTTGTTACCTACTTGGATAAATTATAGATAAGTTTGTCTCCTGCTTTTATGGTTCATAGCTATATCAACCCAGTTCTTAGAATGTCACTGTAGAGGGTTTTTACAGTTTGTTTTCACTGTTAACCCTAAATTTCCTGAGGATAAAGGACATGGGGTTTTTTTCAGGTTCTTTGGCAGTGCCCAAAGATGATGATAACTTACAAACAAGAGCATTCTTTGCACTTCATTTATTTTAATAGAATTTTATGGAGTTTTTCTGGTATTTTTGCTTACTTAGAACAGCCAGACAGACATCTGTTCTTGTTCTGTCAAGAGCATCAGCTGCTTTATTTTTATTTAATATGTTGTTTTCCTTCCAGCAGAGAGACTTTCCACTTGGTCAAGGACAAAATTCCAGCCAACTTTTTTTTCTGAATGTGAACAATGACAAAAATCTTGCCAATGAGACTTGCTTTCCTCTTAGTGTGGGAGGTCACAAATTTGTTCTAATTATTTGGTCATTTCCCCTAGAATTCATAATGTTGGTTACAGAGACCTGCTTCACTTTCAAAGACTGGACTAAGGAGGAGAAGCAGACTCTTAAGGTAACCAAGCCATTAGTGCTCCACTTTCTTGCTATTTGCTTCCCCCAAACCTGCCATTTTAAAGAATAAAACCTTACTATTCATAGGGCTATTATCTAGAAAAAAGACAACCTTCAAATTATGTACTTATTATTTGATAGAGCTGCATCCTGTTGATTTTTAGAAAGTCACATTTCAGCTCAGCAGTTCGCTTCCCTAGGCTCAGCTTGTGCTCTATTTTAGCTGACAACATCTTACATATTGTCAGTCTGTCATGAGGAACAGAGATGTGGCACTGGCTAAAATAAAAAAGGGACAACATATACTTGTTATATATTACATATTCAATCAAAAGTGTTGGGAGTTCCAAGGTGGGGAAAGGTGTCTGATTTTTTTTCTAGGGGTGAATTTCACAATCTTTCTGAGAAACTCAGATCAGCTATCAAACAATAGCTAAACTTATTTTCAATTTGCTTTTCAAACTATTTGTTGACGTGTATCTTGCAGCCTTGCAGCACTTTTGCATTTATAACTGCCAGTAGCTGACTTGTCTTTTGACTTTTCTGGGAATTTATTCTCTGAGACATTCGAATTATACCTAGTAATAGTACAGGATTATGGATTACTCACCACTCAATAACCATCACTCACTCAGGCAGCTGTGAACCTTAAAACTGACTGGACACCAAGCAGCTGAGCTGCTGGCAGGTGGGAGAGATTCGTTCTTGGTAAAAAATGAGGTAGGAGGATTTGGGTTTTCCTTTGGAGAAATAATTTGTAAAGAGCATTAGAGTGGGGAAGGGGGAGTATAACAGAAAGGATGTGATGGTTTTGAGCAAGGGATGTCATATAAAAGAAACTATGTAGTTGAGGGGAAAAAAGCAGTTGACAAATTGAGTATTGCACATACATGTCTGTCCATATATACCTATATTTTATGTCCACCTTCAGAGCATATAGATACTATGGCCACAGACCACAGCCCTGTGTGACCTGAGTGGTGACCATGTTTTATTAGTCAACATGTTTTTCAAAGCATTATAGAAAATAAAAGCTCTCCATAAATGCTGAGCATTGAGAGAATTCCCTTGTTTTGACAGAAACAAAGTCTATTATAGTAAAGCTTGTTTCCTGCTTTGGCAAAAGAGATCTCATCACCATCACCGGTATCCCAAATAGTATTCTCCATTGTCACGATGACATCTACTGGAGGGGATAGGGTTGAACATCTATTTCTCTGTCCAAAATATTAAGTCTTCTAACACCAGCAGGGCTAATGTGGTTTCACACACTGAGAACTACTACAGTATTGAAACATGTGGAAAGCAACATGACATTGTCAGTGGTCCAAATATTTTAAATTGCAGCTCCCTTGAGAGACACAAAATTGAAAAGGGCTAGAGGAAATAATAGTATAGGTAAATAAAAATGTCCCAGCCAGATAATTTTAAATTATTATATGAAAAGGGAAGAAACATGTCAAATATCTCTTGAAAGATTCAACAAACATTAACTGTAAAATAATGCATATTATTGTGGTACTCCAAAGATGTGCTAATCTGAAACACAGGTATGTTAAAATAAAGGAGATATTAGAAATCAGTTATGCAAAACAGTATGAATTAGAAAGAAAATATATTCAACACTTTATATATGAGGTTTTTAATTTTCTCCACAAGAAAAATACCATATGTTGGCATGAAAAAGTAGTGTATATTCTTGCTACATTTTCACTTCACATTTGCAAATGCAAATATATCTTCACAATAACTGAAAATGAGAATTGAGAATTAATATGTTTTCTGAGGCATCACATCTCACTTCTTTTGTTGGAAATGAATTTCTGCAATTTATTTAAATGAAACTGGAGTCACCAACCATTCAAGATACTTTCTCAAAATAAAAATTTGTGAGGAAGTACACTTCTTTTCCTTTAAGCCCATTCATCACTGCTAGACTATGGCTGCACCTTGGCAGCCTTCTCCTAGCTTGTGGAGGTCCTTCATCTGGATGATGGACAGCACATGCCAAGTCACCCTATTGTCCTCTTGTTCACTCCATCCTGTTCTTGTTCAATGGAGAGGAGCAGAGAATAATTGTGGGGCAAATGCTGTGTGCTAGCAGGTAGTATCTGCAGGCTCAATCTGTGTCTGGGATGAAGAGGGTGCATGTGGATTCTGGCTGTTGCTTCTTGGTAAATTTATAGAGGAATTTCCCAGGAAGAAAGTGCACACACCAGGCTAGATTTTGCCACAAAACCAAAGCAAACAAAACCAATCCTGGTCATATAAACTTGCAGCCTAACACTGCACAAACCCAGACTCACCAGAAAAAAACTAACAATAAGAAAAGACTTTAATTAACAAAAGAAGATTTTTTGCCTCCTGGAGTTTCCCTTTCTTTCTCGTGCAGGAAGAGAAACAGTAATAGATACCTGCAGATGACCAAGTGGTCTGAAATGAATGAATGCTTCAGAAAAATCACAATATACAAAGTCAGGAAATTTTTTCTACATGAAGGAAATTCACTCTAATAAGATCGGAGTTGAGAACAGAAGAATAACACGTACTTCTGTTTTCTCTGCTGTTAATAACAGGTGTAAAGAACAGCCAGCTTAAATCCCATTATCTGTTACTTGCGTATGAAAGAAAAGATATCTTTAAACCATTAAACTGTCCACACCTACGACTGTTAGGTTTCCCATTTTCCTGGCCCAGGAAGGCTGTGTTGAGGGAGAAGACACTGTCTGAGCATTCTCCACTCGAGGAGTTGCATACACACCACCCAAGGCTACAACTGCTAGGACTACAGTTCCTTTGCAGCCAGCAGCTCCAGTGAGCCAATGGATGCCCCTTTCGACTCCTCGCTCACACACAGATTCATTCTTAGGTGCATTTCCTCGTCCTTCAGGCTCAATTCTAAGTTTCCTGCAGCAGAGTCTCAGGCATTGGATTTTATAAAAACAAATAATTTAATACAGTGGTACAGCAGCAGGGTCAGCTTGAGCATCCAGAGAGCCACTGCAAACAAAGAAATCTCCAGATGATTATCCTTTTACGATTTATGCACCCATGCCTCACATGCTCTGCATGTGCCTTTTTAGTCCAGTGGTGATTTGTGGTCTGGGGTCTTCCAACACCTTATGGGATTCTTTCTTCATCTCCACACAGGCAGGCTATTAACTGTTTTTATCTTGCCAAGTTGCATCTCCTGCTGCTGACTGTAGTCTCTTTATCTCCTGGTTTGTGCTTCCTGTGTGCCTGCTCACCAGTAGAACATGGGAAAGAAAAAAGTCCTAGACTTAAGAAAAACATTACTTAGCAACAACTAAAATATCAATGCGTTATCAATATTCTTATACTGAATCCAAAACACAGCACTGTACTTGATACTAGGAAAATTAGTAAGAAAGCTAGTTCTAGTGCAGCCAAAAGCATAGATGTCAGTGAAAGTCCACAGCTTGTAGCCTAACGCTTCAACAAACACAGTTACTCGTGCTAAGCAAGTAAAGCCAAGCAAGCAGCATATCAAATCACACAATATTATAACTCTGACTCATTCTATTTAAAACATACATATTTAATCTAAACAACTAACACCTCTAAACAGATAGATATATTTAAATTCTCTTCACAACCTCTCTCCTTCAGTTTGTCTCCAGCACGAACTTCTGAAAAGTGATCTTTCCCCTCCTGTGTCTTCTCCAAGGATTTGTAACTCTTTTAACTTCTTTTGATATTCAAGGTCTCAGACTGAAGTTTGTTTCTCCTTGGAGACTGCATGTAATGTCCCTGAATGCTGCTAGTTTCACTCATTATCTTTTCAATGTAGGCTTGTCTGTTCTTGTGTGGGAACAATTACAGGTTCTTTGTTTGCTCTTCCCACAGCCTCAGGCTAAGTAAGATGAAGATGGGACACTCAGAAGCCATCCTGCACATAAAATATTTTCCCTCGATGATTCAGACATACATCTTTCAACTCACTGCTGCATCTCAGTGCTAATAATTTTATTGCATCCTCTCATTTTTTCAGTTACCTGTTGTAAGCATCCCTAACCACTGTCATTCACACTGCTTGGATCAAAGGTCAGCCTGAACGTGACTCTGCACAAAGAACATCATCAATAGACCCTTTTTGCTGATGTTGTATTATGTTCATGTCAGCCTCAGAAAGTGCCTTCGTAATCTGTAGATACTTCATGGTATAACTTCAATGAAGATTAGAACCGTGAACATTCTTACACTATCAGAATTTCTTACTTAACCAATGTCCATACAGAAACTCATTTTGGCAAAATTAAACAAGATTTTTTTTCCTTCTGAAAGATCCTATTTACTTATCTTTCATTTCACCACAGATAATATAAACTCCTGAGACAGATGCAACTTCAATAGGAAAAACTGGAGTGCAACTCCCATGCAGCTGTCCTGATGAGGGAATGGGATCATCACAATCTAATCTAATAGTCAAGCAACTTGCCCCACCATGATTCAGGCACAGCAGTGTTGGTCTGGAACTTGGTGTTGAATCCACAGGAGATCATTATGTTCTCCCAGCACTTCCTCCATTCCATTGTGGAGTTTCCTTCTCAGGAAAACAGAAAAAAATAAGTCTTTGCAATCAGCAGTGACTACTTAAGCTCAAATTTCTGCAGTGCTGGTTCTCACCTTCACTCTAGATCTGTGTAATTCAAGGTCAATGGGAACTGATGTTTTTAGACACTTTGCAAGATCAAACCATAGTGGACTGCAAATTATTAGATTAAAACTATTTTAAACAGTCCTTTGAACATTATAATCCTGCTTCTTGCTGGCCATGTGTTGCCTGCACCTCTCTGCTACGCTCCATGGCTCCTGCATTGTGGCATATTGTGTTTATTTGGCCCTTGAGATAAAAAGCTTTATTGCTCCTCGTACAATCTCATACGTTTCCATGATGTAGCTAGTTCATCCAGCGAGACTTGAATCTGCTTCATAGCATGCTGCAAGAATCACTCACATGGCACAAGCAGCTGTTTGACAGCACACTTCAGTGCTACACAGGACAAGGAAAAACATATCCATCTAAAGGAAAACTCAGGAGAATTTTAGATAGATAGAATGCAATTGTTCCACTGAAATTCATCCAAAAACCACTATGAGCTGGACTCTTGTTTTACTAAGTGGTTACAGCTCTGCTGACGTCAATGTATTTGCAGCTGTTCACAACAACATGAATTTGGGCTTGGATCTAACAACCTTATTGTTTGCAGGGAGGAGAGAGAGTGTTGTTTGTTTCAAATAAAACTGAGTCAGTGATTGTGTCATAGCCCCACTCACTGCCCAGTGGAAACCAGTAAAGCCCCTATTATATCTCAGTTGCATGTGCATTACTGGGAAGACATTAACACATTGCCATGACTGAATAAGGGAGATATTGTAGGTCACTGCATATCAGACACTATCTGATTTTTACATACTCATACGTCTATTAATTTCTTTGAATTTCAGATTATTTTCCAAGGGGATAATATGATACACCACTGGAAACAGCCATACCATTCCTATCATCCCTGCAACATGTATTCATTTGGTACTATCTGGGCTTGGATCCAAACAGATTACTGCACTTCGTAATCTCCTATCTAGTGTGTCTTTCAACCCTCTCTTGGTCACCTCCTCTGTCAGCCCCTAGGGGCTCAGCTGTCTGTGACAAGGATTTGGTCCAACATGGCCTAGCTGCACAACCTTGGCTCCTCTGGGCTAATTGCTAGGTTGTGACCAAGAGCTGTGAGAAAGTCCAGACAAAAACAAAAAAAAGGAAAGGAAAATTATAGAGGTAGAATTGGTGAATTGGGATAGTTAAGAGAATGAATGCTAAAAAAAGGTATAAAATGCTGCAGGTAGGGATATAGGGAGATACCACTGTCACCGGACGACTCAGTGAAAGGCAGTAATGCATCAATCCTCAAGATTGCTCCAAAAAGCAGTTACAATCGACTGCAGAACAGCTTCTTTTAATCATCACTAGTTGTTTCTTTCAAAACCAGCTTTTTCCTACCCACAAAGCAAATGTGCAGTCAAACGAACATGACAAATACATCAGTGTCATTCTAACATGATTCCTCAAAGCTAGTTACTCCCAATAGCACATGCATTACTAATGCCAAGGATCACTACTCCTCCAGCTGTCATGCAGAATCCAGGCTACTCTCAGGCTTTCAAGGGCTCCCACCTCTGTGCTATGAAAACCTCTAAAAAACACAGCCCTCTGGGGAGAGACAAGTTAGAGGATCTAGGTATTTAATTTTCTTTAAGTAAATGCAAAAAATGACAGGGTTTGTCTATGCAGTGCCTTTACTTTCCTAACTAACCAGTGTTTTCTGGATTCCCTTCTACAGCCCTTATTATTCATCCTGGGCCCTGTCACTTCTCTGGACAGCGTGTGAAGTTCAGCTTATCATTTACTCTGTGCTAGCTCCATATGGCTCATGCATGCTATCCCAGGATGACGAGAACAACAGGACCTATTCTAGCAGTAGGATGGAATAACAGCAACAGCAAGAAAGTACTACAGCTGAACAGCCTGCTGGCTGCAGGGATGAATTTCATAGTCCCTGAATTCATGCATCAGGTCACACAAAATGCTTTTTCTCCTTATAAATAAGGTGTACCATTTGTTTGTGTTTTGTGAGACCCTCTATCCCACACCTGCAATGAGCATGCTCTGGCATATACTTACTGCTTCTCAAACCTTCCTCTCTTTGCATTAATTCTTCCATACCTCTTGGAGTGTGAAAATTAAAAACTAGAGCCAACACACTGAGAAACACAGCCAGCATTAAGCACGTGTATGACTGGCAATTTGTGAAAATCTATAATATTTTCATAATACAGAAAGGTACACAGAAAAAAAGCCAATTCACACAAGTTTGTGAATGCTCTCTTGCTTCTCAAATCCACAGTGAGTTCTCCATCCACTCGGAGCTTCTCATAAGAATTAACCCTCTGAAAGTATCTTTTACATTCAGACATTCAAACAAGTATTTAACAAGGAGTAAAAGTTTTATGAGTCTCAAATGATCACAGGCTCATACTTCTTAACGTAATACAGAATAAACTATCACTGAAATGGCATTTTAATCTTTATGTGATGTTATTCTAACTTTAACATCAACAACTCAACATTAATTCTTACTGTCATAAAAAAACAGATTGATTCTCAGGCCTTTGGGCAATTATGTGAGTAACATAATACTGTTTATAATTGGCTATTTTAAAGGGATGTACATGACTTTCTTCCAAAGGAGTTGCCTCAACTGCACGTCTCTTGAGGATGACTCACACAGTGTTTCCTTGAAGGCATCCCATTCCAGGCAGCATTTGGAATGGAAAAATACAATTTGTTTAAAACATATATAAAGAACTATCATCACATGTAAGGTTGGGGCATAAAGGCTGTGTGTTCCTTTAAATGATCCAACATGACTATGAAGGGAGTTCTGCTATTTCCTATTGTGCTGCTATTAAAAAAAAAAATTGGTGTCCTGCTAAGAGTTTTCCCTATATGAGGGGCAATCATTTCTTCCCTTACTTTTCTTTTCTTTTTTTTTTTTTTTTGGTCTTTGAACAGGAAGCAGTTAATTTGCTTATTCAAGTAGAAGTGTCTGAGGAATATCCTTTGTTCACCCTGAGAAATCTGTAAAAATTTTGAACTGGAACTGCTGATACAAACTTTTTTGTTTTGTGAACCTTCATTGGTAGGTGAGATGGCACAGACTTTGCTCAACTGTTGTCGTTATGCTTCTTTTCTGTATTTCAGTTTACCTGTGGGTAAAAGTCACAGAGAGAAAGAGAAACTCAGTTCCCAGTTTCACTATTCCTACATTGTCCTATATGTTCCCACTTAAATTTTTTGTTTCAAAAATTAAGATACTAAGTCATAAATTCATGTTGAAACCAACCACACTCAAAGATTTCAAATACAGATTTTTATTGGAATGTTTATTATTTGGCTGAAAACAAATATCTGAACAGTTGGAGCCTTAGTTGTGGAGAGACTGATGACCTCTGTTAACAAAAGGCAGCAGTTTTACCCCTCGATTTGGACTCAGCACAAACAGTTCTACTACTCTCTGATCCAGTTGCCTGTTTGCAGGCTAACCTACCCTGAGCTTAAACAAGTTCAGACGCTTAAGCACATACTGCCTGAATTCCTCTACTTAGGAAGAGGATTTATTAACACTGAGAGCCATCCCTAACAGGAGCTATTTAGGTGTAAATAATCCTTTTCCTGATAGGTTTCTCCCAAGAAAAGACTAGTTCTCAAGAGGAGAGGACAGCTCTTGACAGGGGGTCTGGTTGTTAGAACATGCAAGACAGAATATGCTGGAAGAAGACAGGGCATTATCTTATTGAATGTTGTCTCTTTAACATTATGGTGTTTTAATCTCACTAAAAAGAATGCATGTTCAAGTGTTCATCAAATTGCTGCCAAATAACTTCAAGCAATAAAATCAAAAAGGGCACTTTTTTCCAATTTATTCCCCTGTACGCCTTTTTTTTTTTTTTTGGTAATCCTATGCTTACTATGACCTTGCTACAAAAAACTCCCTTGCTATGGCTGCTTTCTTTTCCCTCTCATGGGCAACGAAGACTAGGGCTTTTGCAGTATCCAGAAATTTGTTAGCAGGTTCCACTGGCCCAGCCCCTGGCGAGCTCCCGCAGGTCAGGTCTGGAGCACAGGAGCCTGTGCTACTGGCAGACAGCAAAGACAACCCCAAATCCTTATGCTTAGCCTTGCTATGTTGAGCTGCTCTATTGCTACGTTGTTGCAACTCATGCTACAGCAGTTACTAAACTGGCTTAAAGACACATCAAATGTTATTTTTCCTTGACAAAAGGACAGAGAAGTGGGTTGGATGAGAATCATTGTAGACAGCCAAAATATTTACTGTTCTTCAGAGTGGAGAAAGTAAATGAAGGAAAAGGTCTGGAATTAGTTCCAAACATTACTAAAGCCCAGGAGATGGATTCAGCCTACAGCAGATGTTAATGACTTAGTACACCACCTCTTATGGCTGAATTAGCTTCCATCTCACCCGCTGGCCGGGGTCAGCCAAACAGGGATACAGGGAATCCTCTGCTTTCCGTGTTTTGTTTACTTTATCTGCTCTCAAAAGGAAATGGTTTTCAGAGTACTCATTTGTCACAGTGACCTCCTTTGGCTTGCTCTGGTGATAAATGGTTCCACAGCAGGCTAAAATGGAAGTTCTGGCATGAAAAAGGACCACTGCCTGACAAAAGGCATGTCCCAACGTGGCTGCCAGGACAAAGCTTGCTCCTCAGCCTGTCACAACCCAAGCCTCACCACTGAAATACAGGAGTCATATTACAACAGCGCAATTAAATAACATGAAGTTCAGCTTGGGAGAATGCAGGAGGTATGCTTTCAAAACCTAATACATTAAGCGTTGTCTCACTGGAACAACCTCCCTCATCCCAACCATCAGGGCCCTGAGCTCATGGACAGACTGCAGTGCCCTGACCACCCTCACCCAGGACACCCACTGGCTGCCCAGGGCCAGAGCTCCTTATCACCTCACCTCCTCTGAGGACCACTGGACCACCAGCAGGTCCCGTCGACACCCTGGCCATGTTCGGATGTGGAGGATGGCACCCTGCACAAGAGGGCACACAGGTGACAGGCTGGGGGCTCCTCCACTGCCTGCTCCTGCCTGTGGATTTGCCACCCGGCACCCCTTTCTGTGCAGAACTGTAAATGCATCCAATACCTCTACTGTGTGTGTGGATCGGCCTCTTGCACACTGGGTTACAGAACCTAGTTTGGGACAACATAACGAGATATCACATACATTCACATTCAGAATTTCTACATCTTGTCCTATTTTGTGAATTGGAAAAAAAGCACAGGTGAACTGTTATCATTTGTAGACAGTATACAAAAATTAATAATGCCAAAGTAACTGAGAAGCATTCCTTCTGTCCAAAGAAGCACGTGCACCCCTGAGAGAAAAGGATGCTGTAAATATATTCTAATTTCAGTGCCAGGTTCACATAAAGAGCTGAACAAGTTACCCTGCGTCATTCTAAATCCGCACTGTGAAGTTAGGCCTTGCTAATCTTCTACATTTCAGCATGATATCCTTATTTACTTCAGCCTCTTGATTGAAAGATCTCTACCACAGTATGCATTAGAGATTATTGGATTAAGCAAACAATGTTCACTAAACATTTCAGGATATCTATCAATCTTGCACCAGTCTGTTTAGCAGCATTAGTTGATGGCTTAAATATAATTTGATACATTTTCAAAACCACAATAATATGATATTGTTTGTACCAGGCCAATGGTTTTCCTGTCATGAACTTTAGAGGATAATCCTTTTCTATTTTTAATTTTAACCTCAGTTTGTGAATTGAGGGATAAAATATCATTAAACCATGAGTGTTTATAGAGAGCTTTGAGAATAACAATGTGCTTAGAAGAGATATGGTACATTATGATACTTTCATTGGTATTAAATTTGTATAACTGCCTATTCATTTAAATGACTTGAATTTAATTTCTCAGATACACAAGGAGCCGAGTCTTCTTTCCAATCTTTATCTTGAAATTTTGAATAAGAGATTTCTGTCTCTGAGATTACAGTGTTTTCTGCCATCCCTCCAAGACTCTGATTTCTTGAACTTGAAATCTAGGACTTCTATATGCTTGGGGTTTCTGTTATTTTTCATCTTGACACGTTTTTCCTGTATGGCTTTGCTTAATTGCATATGGCAGCGCATGCATGCACACGTATCTGAACATAGGAAAGACATGGAACTGTTGGAACGAGTCCAGAGGAAGGCCACCCAGTTGATAAGAAGACTGGAATACCCTCCCTATGAAGACAGGCTGAAAAAGTTGGGGTTGTTGAGCCTGGAGAAGAGAAGGTTGCATGGAGTCCTCATATCAGCCTTCCAGTATTTGAAGGGGGCCTAGAGTGAAGTTTCATCAAGAACTGCAGTGACAGCACAAGGGAGAATGGCTTCAAAGTGAAAGAGGGGAAATTTAGGTTAGATATTAGGAAGAAATTCTTTATTGTGAGGGTGGTGAGATATTGGAACATGTTTCCCAGGGAGGTTGTGGATGTCCCAATCCTGGCAGTGCTCAAGACCAGGTTGGATGAGGCTCTGAGCAATCTGATCTAGTGAAAGGTGTCCCTGCTGATGGCAGGGGGGTTGGGACTACATGATCTTTAAAGTCCACTCCAAACCAAGCCATTCTGTGATTCTATATATACATACACACAAAATAGCTGGTTTTCATCTAAAAGGAATATAGAGTTTTACCTCATATAAAGTGACATCTAAACATAAAAGCATTTTAATTTAAAGTACTTCTAGAATTCTCTTACACAGCATACCATCTTCTTGTCAGTAAGGCAGCTGCTCCCACCTGCCTTGGTATCATGCTCTGCTCCTGACTCAAAATCCCTTTCGGATCAGCTGGCTCTTGTGGATCCCTCAGAAGCTGTTCAGCTTGTACCATGGTCTGAAGCAGTAAAACCTTCATGAAAGAAACTGGGGTTGTGGTATGTTGCCCCTTAGGGAGTACAGAGGTTCTTGGCATCACAGGTTACCCTCGGTGTCAAATCCCACTGAAGCTGCTTGCAGAATTCGGGGATGGCTGACCCCTCATTTGAGCCTGGTCTGGATATGGACATCATGTTAGCTGCCTGCCTGTGTGACAGGCAACTCCCTGGACATCTCCTCTACTGCTATAACTAATGCTGCTATGCATTAAGGCTAAGCAGCATGAAGGAAGGTACCACAGCAAGTGCTGTCAAGGTATGGAAGTGCTCACGTGGTGTCTATCAGCGTAACAGGAGCCAGCAGTAAATTCTCTGCTTAAAAGCAGCTCCCCAGGGAAAGGAGAGACAGAGCCTTGCTTTTAGCTTTCCTCACCACACCTCTCATCAGCAAAGGAGCCGACCTCGGACAGAAGAAGCTGAACTCCTTAACTCGGCCACCTAAGCTCACAGAACAGGGGAGTGCACTCAGGGGCTCAACACAGCTGTTTCTGTGTCTCCCATGCAAAAAAACCCGGTATCTTATGATACTTACGAGATGAAATTAAAACTCTTTAGGTAAATTATTTATACTGTGAGATCTGAAATTGGCCAGATATATATTCCCAGTTTTTTCAGGCTATTATTGTGGCAAGAGGTATAGATTTCTTATTTTCATACTGTTATATCATGAAATCTGGAAAGTCGAGTGATAGCTGTGTCAGACTGTTTATTTCAACAAAACAGAGGTCTCAAGTGCATTGAAGTTCTTACAACTTTCATGCAGTAATAAGTCTTAGATAGCAGAACCAGAGAGTATCAGAGTACAATGTCCATCTTGTTAAAGGTTACCACATGAGATGTGGTATCAGGACCAAAATGGCTCATTCCTTTTATTAATAAAGGAGCCTCACATTACATCTGCATGAATCTCCCTCCAAGTCAAGGCATTCAGCTGTTCAACACTATGTTATCTGTGGAATTAAAATTGGAAACATCACAGCAGCAAGAGCAGAAACAGCAAACTCACACTGAAACACAGCTTTGGCTGTCACAACCCTAATCATAAAACAAGGATCAAAGCACTAAGTATTTTGGCCATGGCGTTATTTCTGGAAGAGGGGCGGGGGCAGCTGTCAAGAGAAAGTGGTTTGCCACTGGGTCACGCTTGTTTCCTTTCCCAGCCCACGTGCACTTGGAACAGATGTCGCCAAGGCTGAACGAGGTCCCTCCAGCGGGAGCAGCAGAAACCATTCGCCCCTTGCGCACACACACAGGCAGCTACAACCCCGCCAGCCCCTTGGGGTGGGCAGGGCAGGGCAGGGCAGGGCCGAGCTGGGCAGGGCCGGGCTGGGCACATTAGGGCAGGGCTGGGCACAGCAGGGCAGGGCCGGGCCGGGCACCGCAGGGCAGGGCAGGGCAGGGCTGGGCTGGGCNGGGCAGGGCAGGGCAGGGCAGGGCCGGGCCGGGCACCGCAGGGCAGGGCACAGCAGGGCAGGGCAGGGCAGGGCAGGGCAGGGCAGGGCCGGGCCGGGAAGCCTCGCCCTCACGCCTGGCATGGCAGGATCTCTATAATCAGGGCCAGACCGAGAAACCTCCCGTTGCTCCCAGCACTGGCAGGATACGGATTCTGGGAGCCCCGCACGAGCAGGGATGACCCGCGGCCGCCCTNCCCCCGAGCCGGACAGGACTGGTACTGCGCATGCGTTATTTGACGCCCTCCCACGTGAAGCGACCGAGCCCCTCCCCACTCTTTGTTTACTCCGCGTGGGGGCCGCGCGCCGGCCGATGACGTAATCGCGCGGAGCCCCGCCCCTGCCCGCGGCGCTCTGGGGCCCTGTCCGTGCCCCTGTCCCGGTCCCGGTCCCTGTCACTGTCCCTGTCCCCGCTGTCCCGTCCGCGCCGCTGCCTCCGCCTCCCACCTGCCCGCACCGAGAGGCGGGAGCTGCTGTTGGCCGCCCCGCAGCCGGCGGGCGCATGTTCCCGGGCGGGGGCGGCGCGGTGAGCGCAGGCGAGCATGGCCGCGCCCGGGTCGGAGAAGAGCAGCAAGAAGAAGACGGAGAAGAAGCTCGCGGCCCGCGAGGAGGCGAAGCTGCTCGCCAGCTTCATGGGTGTCATGAACACCATGCGCAAGCAGGTACGGGCCGCTCGCCGGGGCCGCCTGGCCGCGCTGTGCTCCTGCCCCGCCGGCACATCCCGCTCCCGCTCCCGGCCTTGCGTGGGGTTTCCGTCCCTGGAGCGCAACGGCGGTGAATGACCCACCGAACAGGGCACCGCGGGGGGCCCGAGGGTCTCCGGCAGCCAAACAGAGTAGCGAGCTCGATTTCCCTTGCGTCTGCTGGAGGCAGAAGACGCCGTGAATTTTCCTTACCTGGTAACGCCTTGCCTGTGGTAGGGCAGGAGTAACGCTGTGAGAGATGGCTCAGTGTCTCCAGCTGGAGCATTTACAGAGCCCTTTTCGAACAGAAACGTGAGAGGAGGGAAAAGCTGGTGATGTGGAGTTTTTAACCAGGAACTCTTCTGTGAACAGACTGGCTGTGTCTCCCGTGAATAGTGAAACTGCGGCAGGTGGAGAGGGGTGTCTGGAACTGTGGCCATAATACTGGGGGAGTCAGTGGCAGTGTAGGAGCCTGGTGGCCTCATCTGGCCTCAAATTCTGATCTCTTGGGCTGATTGGCTTTCTTGGTCAATAGTCTAATGATTATTAAAGGTGATTCCTCTGTTTACCAATAGAGCAAAAATGGTGACCAAAATTGCAATCATACAAGTGCATTTCAGTTGAGCTGTTCAAACTGAAAGAAATGTTTGGGTTTAAATTATGTTTTAATAAAAAAAGCTTACATTTCTAGTACAAGAGCAGAGGATGATCTTTGTAATTCCTTGCATATGGAGAAACATTCCCTCCCATTGGAGCAGCTGGCTTGATTGTGGACCTTTGGTTCATTTAACAACAGTGATGTGGAGCCAGATTGAAAGCTCCCTCTGAAGCCAGAACATGTAGGGGCTTCACACTTCATATTGTGTGTTGTATCTTCTGGGGTTTAGGTGCTTGTACTCCAGTGTTAGTCATGCCAGAGGTTCAGTCCATCCTTTAATGCTATCTGGGTCTTGGCGTCACAAGTGATACCAGTGTTAGTTCTGCTTTTCTTCAGCACTTCAGCCCTGTTCTTCTCTCACTAAAACAGTCAATGATGTTGTCTGTATAAACCATTTCATGCAGCTAAGCTCCTGTTTAGGAAAACCAGAATTGTTTCCAGTGACCTCAGGTAGTGGAGTGAAGTCTTGAAGCCTGGATTTACTTTTTTGATGTAGGCTTTGTTTCTGATCTAGTCGTGTAAATGTATTCCGAGGTGTGACTGAGCTCAGAACTTGGTTTATCAGTGTTTTGCTCATACCCTGTCACTGTTTAAAAGGGGATGTCAGATGCTGCTATGATTTTCAGTAGACAAAAGAAATACTGCCCTCCCTTAGATGTGAGAGCAGCAGGATTAAGTTCTGGGGCATCTGTGTCTACCTCTGATTCAGATTTCAGAATCTCTTATGCCCAGTGAGGCACATATGTGAATTTTGACTGGAAACTTCTGATCTGACCTCAGATGATGGCTTTGCATATGCCACCCAATGCTGACTGCTCCAGAAATTCTTGCATATTTCATGACACTCATGCTTCTTTTAGGAGCTGTTTGTAAGAGGAGGTTAACCATTACTGAGGGTGCAGAGAGAGGTGATACAATTAGGCAGTCAGCAGGAGCCAGAGGAAAATATACTGTTTTCAGCTGATTGGTTGTGCTAAAGTTTAAGAGGATTTACAGGCATCTTTTTCTTCCTGTATTTTGCTAAGTCAAGAACTATGCTGTGGTTACAAAACCTGAATATGAGTTAAAATTTCCCATGATGGAAATGTCAGTGTGTATGTGGAGCACTAGATATTGATTTGCAGTCGTCCAATGCTGCAAGAAGATGGGCTGATGGGAAAATAGAGCTAATTTTAAGGAGGCTGCTTTTCCTGTGAGCTGGGATCAAGAGGCAGCCTCCAAGAGTGTGGGTGTTTAGAGTAAATTATGGCCATACCTGCACTCAGTACAGGTGAGATGTTGGGGCCAACTACGCTGAGCGCACGGAGGATTTGTTGCTGGTCCCCAGCAGGTGCTGACCCACCTCTGTGCGGGTTTTCAGAGCTATTGGACAGCGTGTGCATAAAGCTTTTGTTGCAACTTTGCAGCTGAGTGGAGGTCAGCTAAGAGTGAAGTCATTGGGAATGAAGCTGGGATAGAGCTGCAAGGTGTTGCTGAACCTGTTCTTTGGAAGGTGGCCTGTTTAAGCTGTGTTAGGGTGTGTCTTTTGGTTTATGTGAGTCACCAGTGACAGCAGTGGGTCCTTCTGGAAAGAAGTGCAGAAATCCTTAGAACAGCATTAGTTGAAATGGAACAGACACACCCAGAAACATTCTAGGGGAAGAAATGAAAATGGTCTGTTTTGGTTGACAAATGCTCAGAGAGGCCTTAGAACATCTGAGGTGCTTCTAAAGCTGAGCTATTAAATGTGTCTTACCAATGCAGTGTGGAGCTCAAGCAACAGTTGCAAGTCTTGGTAAAGCTTGGCCAAAAGATTTTATAGTGTCTTCTACTATTAGTTTCTGATGCTTGTTTTGAACCAGAACTGCTACGAATTTCAGCTGTAAAGGATTTCCTCTGAAACTTTCCTAGAATGGTGTCATATATTGTTTCAGTCCTGTATGGTTTAAAGCTACTGATGTACAAAGAAGGCTCTATGTCACCCCCATTTAACTTCCATTTAAATAATGTTTTTTAAATGTATTATTTATATTTTGTCCAACATGTGCTTCTGAATGTCCTTAAAAAAAACTATAAAAACAAGCATATTTGAAGGAACTCTATATATGGGTTATCAACCTTGTAACCTGGGCCTCGGATGATATTTATGTCTGTGTGAAAAACACTGTCGCAGTTCTAAGCAAGTATATACTTTCCACAGTAGAAACATTCTTTTTTGAGGTTAGCTTTGGGATGGCTGTAGGTAGGTGTTTCTGAAAGTAGATCCATGAACTTATGGCAGTAGTCAAAAATAAATTCCTATTTTTTGAGGAAGCAGTGCAGCTCAGTTTTTCTTCCTTAATAGAGAGTATGTTGTAATTAACTGTAGCATGGTATGCATTTATTTCAGTCAGTATGTTCTTAGAAAGGATACAGCTTCAGAATCTATTCAAGTTATGTGTTTTTACCCCAATCCCTTACTCTCCTCTCATGTCTCCTAACAACTTTTATAAGTTCTGTCACTTTCTTTTCTCCTTCTAATGCGTGACCCTTCATATGTAGAGGAGAAACTAGCTGCCTATGTATAGATAGCAAAAAAAGGAGAAATAAATTATTTTTTTGGCTGGAAGCTCGTTGCTTATCAGGTATGACCAGTCAAACCCTTCCATAGAACAGTATTTTTCAGATACATTCTTCTTTAAAATGTTCCATTGAAGCTTTTAGCTTGTTCATTGCTTTCACTCCAGTTGGGCAACACCATGGCAGCCTTCAGACAGGAGGGTCCTGTGAATTTTTTTGAAAATCAGCAGAGGTGTAGAGGAGAGCCACACAAATATAAATGCATAATGTAATATAAATGCAGCCCCTGCTAGGTGCTGCAGAAACTACATTACTGGAAGCTGATATAAATGCCACCAGAAAAACATTAATCAGAGTTTTATGTTATTTGTAGCCATCCTGAAGGTACAAATTCACGGGTAAACTGGCCTTTTCTAGTTTTCCAGGTTTACCAAACTTTGAATTTCAGAAGTTTTTTTTATCACATTATGCCCTTGAGTTGTGTGGGTTACAAAAATCTGGTGAATTTCGATAAGCTATTCTGAGAAAAATGTTGCTCAAGTATTTTTTAAAATGCTGATTTTTGTGATTTTTCCCTTTGATTTAGAAAACTCTCTGTGATGTCATTCTAATGGTTCAAGAAAGAAAGATCCCAGCTCACCGTGTTGTGCTTGCTTCAGCCAGTCATTTTTTTAACTTGATGTTTACCAGTAAGTACTTTGGAATTGATTGATTTTAAACTTTCATGATGATAGTCTGCTACATTTGTAGTTGACAAGCTTTTATTTTATGACCGTGATTAATTTTGGGGATAAATATAAGTGAAGATTTCTCATTTTGTGTCCTTCCATTTATCTCTGTTCACCCCTCCCCTCATTTTCCCTTTAACACTTTTTTGATCAAGTCAAGTGTTACTTCATATGTAAGCTATTTTAATATTTGGGGCCCACACTCTGTATTAGAGTCAATCCCCTTCCCTTAACCTCAAAATAGGAAGATTTTGCTTCCATGACAGAATTTGTCTGCCCCATTGCTTCCCACCATTAGGGAATTTATATGGTTCTGTGTTAGGGACATGGTTTAATGGTTGGACTCTGATTTCAGAGGTCTTTTCCAACCTTAGTTGATTCTGTAATTCTGTAATTCTTGCATTTATGCTCTCTATAAAAATTCTGTTACATAAGGCATCAGTATCTTATCTTTTGTATGCTTTACCCATTGTAAAATTACTGTGAAATCAAAATCAAGTAGAAATAAAGTAACTGTACCTTCCAGTGGTCAGCCAGTAACCATCTGTAGGCAGACAGTGGTGTGTCTGCGTGGGGGAGCTTGGAGCTGTCTCCATTGTTACCAGCTTGAATGTGGAAATGCCTTTTGATAGTGCAACATGTGCTTTGGTAATGCTAACTTGGCAGTCTGCTGCAGTCAGCATCATCTATGACCTTTTCTATTTAATACAATAATCATAATTTACATAATACAGGCATGTCCACACACCAGTGATCTTGTTTGTTCCACTGCCTCCTTTCTTTCCTGACTTGCATTAATAGTCCTGGGAAAACAGCAATCAACTCTGTGCAGTTTCTAGCAGGTTCCCACTTCATATAATCACTTTATTTTCTACTGTTTCAAAACATACAATAACTAGAGTGGCTTTATTGATTAAAAGTTTGTCTTTTAATGTATTTGCAGCAAATATGATTGAATCAAAGTCCTTTGAAGTGGAGCTAAAAGATGCAGAGCCTGACATCATTGAACAGCTTGTGGAGTTTGCTTATACTGCAAGGTAGTTTTGTTATTAAAGCTCACACTTTTTCTAGGAAGCCTTACAATTGCAAATAATAAAATCTTAAAATAATGCTTTTGTGATTAAATCAGTTTTGTTGCCATTACAGTTCTTTACTTTGTTTAATGCCTGATGTGAGTAGACCTTCTATCCTTTGTCCCTTTTTGTGTAATCGGTTGGAAGCCACACAGACCAAAGAGAATGGTATTTGTCTCCAGAAGGCAATTCAAATTAGTTCAGGATTTTGACTTCAGTATTGGAGTCAAATGATATTTCCCACTGTTCTGAAGCTCAGGTCCTTATTGTTGTTAGCAGGATCTCTCTTTGTGGCCATGGTAGCTATGGCACAGGACCATTTTCAGGAGTT
Source organism: Sakesphorus luctuosus (assembly GCA_013396695.1). Taxonomy (NCBI): domain Eukaryota; kingdom Metazoa; phylum Chordata; class Aves; order Passeriformes; family Thamnophilidae; genus Sakesphorus; species Sakesphorus luctuosus. The sequence goes on along the minus strand of VWZD01004190.1, from coordinate 1,073,130 downwards.
AGACATTCATCTCAAAAGAGGCAGGGTGGGTAACTGTTCTGTGAACAGAATTTCCCTCCTGTCTCAGGTTGTCCATGTGTTTGCATTTTTTGTGGTTTGGTTTTGTTTTTTTTTTTCCCCCAGAAGAGAGCTTCTGTGGGTGGTGAGGATTGTAAACAGTACTTAATCAGCTTTAATCAGGCCTTTGGATGGCAGGCCTTTCATTTTGTACCATTGGGATTAACTCTCATTAGGGAGGCTTTCTCTTTTTTTTGAGAGGAATCTTGTATGCTCCATCAGTGGTGAGAGGCAGTCAGTGTCAGCACCCACCCCAGTCACATGATCTGCCCCGGTGCCCAAGCCCCTACTCTGTGGGTTCTGTTCTTCTCTGGGCAAATCAGCCAGAGCAGTCCTGACAGTGAGTTTAGACAGAGTTTCCTGATACTGATGTCCATTTGGGAGCAGGAGACTCTGATAAAAAAAGGGTTTTTGGGGGTTGATTTTTTTTTTCTGTGTGTGTGGAAGTGGCTAATCACACAAGGCAAAGCAATAGTATAGGACTGCAGAGGGCCTGTATTAAAGGCTTATTCTGCAGATCCCAGGACTGGTTACTCTTTTCCGTGCCACAGTAAAGCACAGCAAATGAAAGCAGTTTCAAAAGATTGCGAAGGGAGGTTGTGTCTTCCGTCTGTGTGTGAAAGATTCTTGGGTAAATAGCAAAGAAATAATTTTGCCATTTCTGTGAATTAGTGTAAGTTGTGGCGATTTTTTACTGCAGCAAAGGGGGTAATTTCAGTGATGCTGATTTTACACCTTTACTTTTTCAGAATCTCAGTTAACAGCAATAATGTCCAGTCTTTACTAGATGCAGCGAACCAGTATCAAATTGAACCTGTGAAAAAAATGTGTGTGGACTTTTTAAAAGAACAAGTTGATGCTTCCAATTGTCTTGGTAAGAGAAATAGACTTACTGTTTATTTTTTAACTTTGCTGTTCCTGAAAAATAAGTGGTATTGTCTAAAAGACAGTAAGATTTGGCTAAATCCAGACATATAAAAACAATTCTGCACTGAATTGGAACTGTTGCCCCTTGCCACAGGGTCCACTGACTGTGCAAGGTCTCATCCAGCTTGGCAGGACTCTGGGGCTTCTTGTTTGTTAGGGAACCACAGCTGGAAAGGTGGAGCTTTCAGTTGTTACTGTGCTTGCAGACAGAATTTCACAGATTTGTAACTTCTACAAAACCAACATATCTTCTGCAAGTATGAACAGAATAAGCTTAGGTTACTTTTGATTTTATTCACTTTTCATTTTGAATTCATAAATGTCATCTGGGCAGTTTTGATATAACATGTTCTGTAGCTGTAATGTGAACTCAGTGTTACAGAAAAGATAAATAAGTAGAAATAAATACTTTTTCAGCTTAAGATTTGGTGCACTTCATTTAATCAGAGATTAAAGAGAAACTTTTTATTTTTTTAGAGTTTCTTACTGACATTTGTTAAGTAATTCCTCCCTATGGCTTTTGTTAGCTGGAAAATCAATTATGCTAATGCTTGCATAATTTGTTGCTAATTTATAGCCAGAAAAAGATTAAATCATTTTTTTCTTAAGGCATTGTTTGTAAATTGAAACATGTATTGTGCAGATTCATAGATAAGTCCACAGTTCATTAAAAGTGTATTTGAAAGAAACCATGGCTTAATTTGAATCTCTTGAAATTTTGTTGGGAGGTCATACATCATGTGGATTTCATCTTTCTAGTTTGCATTTTACTACTTAGAGCAGCTCAGACTACTTGTAGCCCATGGGTCAATGAGTTGCTCTTACTCCACTTGCCATCTCCTGCATGAAAGAAGAAAGCTGTAGCACGATGACCAGAAGTTCCTGCTGAAAAGCTCTGTGCTTATATGGTTTCTAATGGGGAGGTTGGCGATGGTGCTTCTCAGAACAGTTGCTGCTTATACCTTTATGCCAAACCTTCTGCCCTTCCAGCAACATGGACTTAACTTTTTTGTGTTGGTCTGCAGCTGACTGTGCTACCTGTATACAAAAGTCCCAGTTCACCATGGCTCTTGAAGGAAATTTGGCTTAGTTGGTGACTGCTACGGCATGGACAGGTTGTAAAACCTGGATCCACTTTCTCAAGCTGTAGTGGTTAGACTTTGTTATTGTAGTGTGGCTCAGACTTGGTTAAGGTACTGTTGTTTGCTTTGTAATGGCGAAACATGAGGAAATAGTGCTGGAGAGAGATAGTTAATACAGCAAGTGTTGCAGGTCTGACTCTCCAATTAGTTTGATAGGGATAGGAATCAGCAGCTTGTCTTTGGCTTAGTTTGTAGATTTGCAGATGAGTTACGGTAGCATGTGTTAAAAAAAAAAAGGCATGGTAATAAGTATTAAACTGGGGTTGCGAGTATCACTGAAATGATGGTAATTTTATCCCATTTTAATATATTAAAGTTAATTGCAGTTCAAGTTTGGAAAGGGTTTTTTTCTTAATTTTCCTTCATAGGCATAAGTGTGCTAGCAGAATGTCTAGACTGCCCAGAACTGAAGGCCACTGCAGATGACTTCATCCATCAGCATTTCACTGAAGTTTACAAGACGGATGAGTTTCTTCAGCTGGATGTTAAGCGTGTGACACATCTCCTGAACCAAGATACATTGACAGTGAGGGCAGAAGACCAGGTGAGATCCCTGTTTCATATCAGCTCAAAGCACTGAACTTCACTACCTTTTTTTAATCAAGAACTGGTTTCAAGTATTCAAGTATCTCACTTCTGATGTTTATAGAGGATATGATGCACAATAGTGCTTGCTAAATTGTGGGATAAAACAGCCTATCTTGGTCAAAATCAAATGTTAATAAATATTCACAGTTCAAGTGTGATTTATATATGTGTTTTTCAGCGAAATAGGAAGAAAGAAGCCACAGAGTAAGCAGCAGTTTCCTTTATCAAGATAGCTATAGGACTTTGGATTCTATAGTACGTGAGCTAAATTAAGTTCGGTGTATTGTAGCAGTTGCTTCCAGATTGGGATTTATGTGCTTTTGGTGAAGGTGGACTACTTCAAAGTATGAACAAACTGCACCTTAATGGCTTAATTCTACCTGAGTATGGCCTTGTTCCATTCCATAGAGGAGTTGGCTTTTGATGGAAACATACACGTAGACAAGCTAAGCCTGGGGAACTGAGGGATTTGAAAGCCAGATGAGCAAAACACTGAAAGCTAGATGCATTGGCAGTGATAGATTGATGGAAGGCCCTTACTTAGGGAGTGGACACAAAGTTTATGTTTCTGAAAGGAGCCTGGAATTTCACTCAATTAAAAGTTGTAACCTCTGGTAGAAATTACATTCACAGATGTCCCACTTGGAATGCTTTGTTCAGGTTGCAGCACAGCCCTGAATGCTTGTTTGCCAGCTTGTTCTTCCTGCTGCAGGAAAACAGGAAGCATATGGGTGTCTTCACTGCAGTGTGAAGAGGTGGTAGGGTGGTTGTAGCAGCTGGGTGGTATTTGTAGTTGCTGAGTACTTGTAGCTTCTCAGTCAAATCTATTGAAAACAAACTGCAATCTTACCTTTCTAGCTTCTGTGCTGTTCTGGTGCTTGACTTAGGTAATTTAACTTTGGGTTGCATCATGAGCTGACCCATACCTTTGAAGTGCAACACAGAGATTTTGCAGCCAAGATGGTATGTGTATCCACTTAGAAATGGATGTCTTGCTAACTGTAAAGTTTCCATTGATGTTGACCTCCAAGAGGCAGAAGAATCAATCTGGAGCATTAAGGTTTAGTTACTTGTCTTACAGTGTGGTGATGTGCTTTATGAAAACAAGAATTACGAGGAGTGGGGGATAGTATCAGGTGACTGAATAAGGTAGTTGTCTGGTTACAAGTATAAATATGAGTTATGTCACAGTTCAACATTCCTACTGAGTGCTGGCTAAAAATCAGGTCACAGGGAAAACTAACATTCCTAGAGCTGGAAGCATTGTTTGGCTTTCAGCTAAAATGACACTTCAGAATTTACATTCTTGAAGTTCTGTTTGCAAGGTAGAATGGATGCTTTAACCTGGCAACAGTGGTAGAAATGTTTTCTGTCATCATTAAAATTCCTTTAGGAAACTAGCCATGTGCAGTAAGTAATTATTACAGGATTCTTATTTCTCAGGAGTACTGTTAGAAAGTTGATATTATACTGTAACTTCAGTATTGGTATAAAGCATATATACATTTAGCAAAAACAGAAAGGTAGCTATAATTACTGCCTGTCCTATGCAATGTTCCCATCCCAGTTATTCTGTTGAATTTCCTCAGCTGATGGAATTGAGCCAAAATATTTTTTCTCTACTCTCCCTCAACTCCCTCATAATTTTGCAGAATTATAGCTAGGGTAGTTAGTAGTCTTTCTAAATAATTCTGCCATCTTTCCATCACCACTCACCACTGATTATTGTGACCAGTTTCAGCTACAGGCGTAGATACCAACTGTGCTTGTAATGAAGTTAGCCTGCCACTTCAGAGTCAGTGCTATTAGATGAGCTTGTGTGTCTGAGAGCAGCATGAAAGTGTCATAGTTCATATGTAATACTGAATTTTTGTTTCATTTCTTCCTAACTCATGAGACAATCATAAATAGAGCAGATTTCTTGGTTACCTTCCCTGTTCTGTCTTCACTGCCCACTAAGAAAACCCGTTATCTTTTCCAGTACAGAGGAGAAAGAGATAAATTTACAGTAGTCTGCCGCTAAAAACTTTGATTTAAATAGTATCCCCTAGGACACAATAGCAATAGCAATATATTTGTATCCCCAGTATGATTGGGTAACAGAAACAGGTTGTCACCTTAGGAGACTATATCAAGTAGAAGCTATTTCAACATTTCTGGGGAAGTATTACCAATGTTATGGCATAGAACATGAAGAGTACTAGACCTTATCTAGTCCAGGAGTTGCCCGTATAAATGGGAATTTCAGATTCACACTTTCAATTTGGAGGGAAAAAGTTAAATAGCAGAAGTAGCATGGGTTTTAAAATGTGTAGATGTGTTTTATTCTGTGCTTCTGCATTTGTTTCACTTCATGGCTGAGCATTGTCTTTTTTTGAGTTTCATTTACTGTTTTGTTGGGGGATAGGTGTTGGGGTTTTTTTGGAAGATGGTGATGGACCCCACATACTAAAATGTTAGTATAGGTTAACCTCCAGCAGGCATAAGAATCAGTTTGGTGCATTAAGGTTGAGTTGTTTGTCTTACTGTGTGTGATGTACCTCACCCTTTCCTTTCCTTCTTTCTTGTTTAAGGTTTATGATGCAGCAGTCAGATGGTTGAAGTATGACGAGCCAAATCGCCAGCCGTACATGGTTGATATTCTTGCTAAAGTCCGATTTCCTCTGATATCAAAGAACTTCTTAAGTAAAACAGTTCAGGCTGAACCACTTATTCAGGATAACCCAGAATGCCTTAAAATGGTGATCAGTAAGTTGACCTCTAGTTGAAATCTTTATAATGTTCTGCATAATCTAAAAAATACTGTGGAATTTTTGAAGATTGTTTGCTTTAAAATGCTCTGACAACATTTTCTCTGACTGTGTTCTCTCTAGTATATTGCATTTAGCGTAAGTTGGATTAGCAGATTATTATGTAATAAAGCCTAGCTTATGTAACAGTGTGACTTTCGTTTGTTTTCTCCTAGCAAATGACATGAACTCCATGAGAAGTAATGGAATGGAGATTTTGTCAATGACTCATTAGGGTAATTGAAAGTTAGTCTGCCTTTGGGACAGACTAGTAATTTCAGTATCATTCATGCTTATATGTGAATTAATAAAAGAAACACTGTATGTCAAAAATTTAAATATTATAAAGCTTCCCTAAGCAAATTAGAATGTTAAGTGTACTGTTGCACTATTTTTATCTCTTAATATATACTTGACCGTTGATCCTACAATGATTGATCCTACATTTGCATTCTCAAGGTGCAGATAAGACAGGGAACAAGCTTCCCTTTTGTTTTTAGATACTATTTGTGAAATTTTATTGTGTAAGAAAGAAAATCTTAGTCATTGATAAATATTTTGGAAATAAAGTTTTAATTTCAGTAGCAGTTAACTAGTTGGCTTCATTTTAGCATAGATCTAAAAAACAGTACACAACTGATTTCCTTCAGATTCAATGAGCAAGATTCAAAATAACCTGTATCTTGGTAAGTATTTGCTGACCTTTGACATCTCAGTTGTACTTCTTGTGTGACAAGGAGTTTGGTGCATTGCTTAAGAAATGAGAATTTTTGTCTGGGGTCAGTGGCTTGTAATATCACCAATATTTTTGCATTCTCTGGAATGTTTCTTCAGAGAATGCTTATTCTCTTCTACAAGTTAAAACTAATTTTTTGCATTGTCAACTAAGAACAAAAGTGAGGGGATTTCATGAGTGTGCAATCTGCTAGAGATGCCTTCCTATCAGTCAGAAACTGTGGTGTGAAGAGGTGGCATTGTTGACTCGTAATTGTATTCAAGTGCCTTCTTTTAATGTTAGCATTGTCCTCTTTAGGCTCCCAGTTCTGCTGTTCCTTTTGTTGGGTTTTCTTCCTTTTGCCTGTTTCAATGCGACAAACTTAATTGCTTGTTAATATTGGATAAATTAGTTGATCGATGAGCTGGTACATAACAGTCTGTATTCATATCCTTTTGACATGGAGCAGCCAGTTTAAAACAGGGTGTGCGTCTGGATATATAGCCTTATCCTCATGTGCTGCTGTGCATTATTCTTCCCTTTTAAAGCTGTATAGGTGTAATGTAGAAACTTGGTTTCCCTCTTTTCCCTCCCTTCCCTCTCTCCCCTATCCCTGCCTTTGAAACATCCCTTTTCCATGTATGAGCTGCACTGGATCTGCAACAGTTGTTGTCTTCCTTCCAGGTGGGATGCGATACCACCTCCTTTCCCCAGAAGACCGAGAAGAGTTAGTGGAAGGCACACGGCCAAGAAGAAAAAAACACGATTATCGCATTGCTTTGTTTGGAGGCTCACAGCCCCAGTCCTGCAGATATTTTAATCCCAAGGTAATCGTTACCTCAGAATGCATTAAGATTCACTGTTTGTAATCCCACCTATTTTATTTGCTGATGACATTAACTAAGATATAATGATCTATGAAATGGTATTAAGAAGGATGTATTCCCTGCCTCTTGGGAATACAGTTGGAAGGATGTGGTTAATTAAGTATTTTTAAGCCTGTGTACCAAGATGTAATACTTCATTTTGAATAGAATGATTGTATCTGTTTCTTGGCAATATTAGATACAGAGATCTGATCAATCCATAAGTTACGATTTGATTGGTTTGTGCATCCCACAGCTGCAAACAAATAAAGGTCATCAAAACATCAGGCAGTTGGTTAGGAATATATGGAAGTCTGTATGCATGTGCATGTAGATGTTTGGAGAGTAACTCAAAGCAATTCTTTTTAGCACTGTTAAGTTATTGGCTCATATGTTAGTGTAGAACTCAGTTTTATAGTGCAAGGCTTTTTTTGCTAGTGCATTTATTATAAATATACAACTACTTCTAAATATGAAGAGTTCAGGATTTTGTTTGCTCTTAAGAGTATATAAGGAGAAGAGTGGGGAGTGAAGTATTATGTAAGTGGAAAAGAGTGAGTTTTTGCAACAAAAAACTTAGAGGTAGCTAGTTTTGAGCAAGCAACTTCTGCCTGAAATTCGTTCCTACACTTCCTGAATAAAATCAAGGCACAGGAATGGTGTATATTTCAGCTGAATGGTCTAGAAACATCAACTGCATGCAGAAGGATTATCCATAAGCTGTTTCACCAGGCAAGCACGTGCCATAATACAGAAAAAAGTTGCTACGTAAACATCAGGGCTCTCTAAGTGATGAGTTCACATGCATGTAATATTTTGTTGCAGAAATTCTGGTTCTAACTCAGCATATTAAATGCTTGTTATGATTTCAAACAGTTTTGTGTGTTATCTGTGTGAACTTTATAGTCCATGTGAGCCCTGTCAAATGTAATTCAAAAGGAATGAACCTTGGGTCTGTTTTGAATTTTTCTGTCACATTTCTATGTAAAGTAAAATTGAGCCCACCTTTTTTGAATACTGCTCAAGTCTGAGGAGAAGAAAAAAAACCTATTACCTTTGCTGACTTAGACTGAGACACATGTGATATGTATTTCCATTGGGAATTCAAAATTCCCAACTAATGACCACCTTTTCCCTTCATACACATACCCAGGATAAGCAGTACTCCAACTGGAGGTGAGGAGGTGAGGGGTGCAGAGCAGATAATTCTTTCCTCTCCAAGGTCTGAGTTGGGGAAGCCTTTAGTCAGGGCATTCAGAACTTTTCAGACAGTTGCATGGTTTTGGCAAGGAAATCTGTTTTGTGGACAAAAAGTACTATTTATGAAAGTCTACATAAAGCAGAGGATAAAATGGCTTTTTCTTTCATAAACTATTTGTCCAGACATAACACTTGCAGAACTGCCTCCTGATCAAGACTTATGGCCTTGCATGTGGATTTATGGGGAGGGGGGAGAATAGGGCAGGGAAGGAAAATTTAAAAAGTGGGTAGTTGGAGATCTTTATTCTAACAAGCATATTTTCTTAGTCCTTATCCTTTCTTAGCTAGGGTGTTCTTAGCTAGCCTGTCCTGTCTTGTTGAACAGCTTTTACTTCATTTCCAATACTAAGATATTTAAAGGTTCTTTTCTGGATGTTTTGCCTGAGTATCTGAGTTTGATCTTCAAAACTGTGATAGTAGCTTTTTAAACACAACAAAGTAAGGGGCCAGAACCCCTGCTGAATTAGCATTTAACTCGCTTTAACCAGTCTCATCACAAGATGATGGAAGGGTCACAGAGCAGAGAATTAAGCTTGTGTATACACTTTTGCAAGGTTAGGGCCTTGGGAAAGAACTGAAATTTTGTGTGTTGTCTGTTGATTGAAGAGTGACATAGTCCTTCACTTTTGATTTTAATTAAATTAAAATCTTACATGTCACCTAAAGAAACAGTTCAAAACCAAGGTTATGTTTTTCTTGAAATATTTTCTTGGTTCTAAGTAATATAAATTTCCATAATGCTAATGTGATAAAACTAGTGCAAAAAATTTAATTTTTGCTGATGCCTTTGCACACAAGATTAGTCTCTAATGCTGATCTTCATTTCCTTGTTGTCAAAAGGGTTCTTAAATTAAGACTGGATTGGATACTGTGAGTTATTTGTTGAGACTCCTACCAGTATTACTTTAAGTCTATATTTGTTGTCTGTGTCACACTGTAACTGGTATTTCTATTGATGTATGTACTTCATCAAGAGAGCAAAATGATGCAATGGGACAGATGCAGATGGGCATAATACTTGTGGAGAAATCTGGCACTAATCTGAGTAGAGATGTTTGTTTTCAGGCCACTATTAGAAATCCTAGATGTTCTACTAACAGTTGTGAGAAGCATTTTCTTGTTGAATTTTCCACATAATATTTAGCAAAAATATATTCTTTGCCCCTCCGCCAGATTGGGAATAAAATATTTGTTGTTTTGTTCAATGAATTCTTGATAAAAAATTTATATGTGACTTTATGAGATTTTGTGTCAGCAATATGCTTGTTCTTTTGAAATGGCTGTTTCTAGTGACCAGAATAGTTGGAAGTTTTAACTTTTTAGCAGTGCAAAATTCAACAATGTCAAGTAAAAAGTAACAGATGCCTGGCAATGCTATTTCTGGATGATTAACATACCTTTTATGAGGAGACACAGGTGTAGTCAATAAGCTATTAGTCGGGAGGTGGTCCATATTGGGCATCTCTGCTGTGTTCTGTGACAAACTTGGAAGAGGAGGTATCAGCTGAAAATGAGGGAAAAGTCTTAAACAAAAAATGTACTTTTTCACATGGCCCATAATTGCATGTGCCATTCTTGTCACAGGGTCTTGTGGAGTTCAGATGGTTTTATAAATAAATTGATGAAAGAGGAAAAGGTATAGGTCTTGCCTCTGGTGTCCTGCATTAGGATTTGTTGAAAACAGAGATCGGCATGGAAAGTGTCACTGTATACCTATCTTGATCTGTCTTTTGCTACTCAGGCCCCCAGAAAAAAAGAGGCTTGCATTGCCCAGGGCTGTGTGAATCTTGACTGTGGTGTAAAGCAACCCTTTTGCATAATTCCTAAATGTATTAAATGCAAAAATTGAATCAATTCTATGTAGTACAGACTAACACTGAAGAGCATTGCAAGAGGATGACCTAAACTGCCTCCTGGGGAAAGAGGAGGATACTGCTGAGTATGCTCAAGTTATGGCTTTTCATTTGATAAAGGTATGGATGAAATGGATATTGAAGTGAAGCCATAAAAGTGGGTCAGATCACAGCCCTTTATAACAGTAAAGGAAAACAACAGGATTTTTTGTAAAATTGCGGGAAGTTTGATCTAGAAAGTATGTTGATCTTGCACAATGCACTGAGACATTTTCTTAAGATTTATGCAGCTATTTATTTTGCCATGCTGTAGTATGGCTTTCCTTTCTAGGATGCCCCAGGACCTGTTTCTCACCATAAAGGGCCACATGCACCTGCCAGCTCTTCTTGATATGGGGGATGCTACAAGAAAAGATTGTAAGATGTTTTGGACTATAACATGCCCTGCCTCTCTTTCTTTGAACCCCCATGTAGGAGTCACTGTTCTTCCTCATTGACCAAGGTGTTTGAAGTATGTCCTTGCTAAGAAAATGTAATGATGTAACGTCTTGTGTGAACCATTGCAGTGAAGGTCATTCAGCAGGTTGAGGTAGACTGTCTTGAGGTGGCACAGATAACAGTTATGGTCCCATACGTTCCTGTTCGGTATAGGATACAAACTATGCTCATGGAATATGTGAGATGCTATTACTCAAGAAGTGTTTCTCATGCTGCATGCTATCCTGGTCTGCCATCAGTTGCTGAGTTTGGTGTTCTTAAGGCTTTGGGCATTACTGCCTATATTTGATACACACTGATTTTGCCAATCTATGCAAAATCAGTTTCTAGGCAATATGACTGCCAGTATTTGTGATGGAGCATTACCCTATTTCTCATGCAATCAACTGTGGATAGCTATAGATCATTTGTGTTTTGTAAATTCTGTAAATAAGCTTCTAGTTGTCATGGTAATAAAGTATGTATCAGAGCTTTTTTACTGAGTTGCCTGTCAATTTGGATATTCTCCTTTTTCCATTGTCTTTGTTTGGTACATTCTGTATTTTATTGTTTTTTAGAAATAATCTGTTACTATATGTAAGATGTCTTTTTCCATTGCTATAAAAGAAAATGCAGTCCTACTTTATTGATCACATGCATTGTTTCTAACATAATGCCGGCAGGAGGTCAATTCTGTTGGAAAAAACACCCCAGCTGTTTTTCAGGGAAGTTGTACTGGGTGCACACAGGGAATAAGGAAACAGAAGTTCATAATGTCATGGTTCATTGCAGCTAACTATGTCTGTGTCTAAGAGAATTTTTCAAGAGTACGCCTGAGGAGTATCCTTCAATAAACAGTGTTCATGTGTATTTTGAAAAGGAACTTAAAACTGACCATATCTAAATCTCTATGAAAAGCTCTCTGTTTGAAAAACACTCACTGTGCAGGTAAGTGTTATAATCTATTAGACATTACTTGTTCTTTGTAATGCAGGATTACAGCTGGACAGACATCCGATGTCCCTTTGAAAAGCGCAGGGATGCAGCTTGTGTCTTCTGGGACAACGTAGTTTATATTTTGGGTGGTTCCCAGCTCTTCCCTATAAAGCGAATGGACTGCTACAATGTGGTGAAGGATAGCTGGTATTCCAAGCTAGGACCTCCAACACCTCGAGATAGCCTTGCAGCCTGTGCTGCTGAGGGCAAAATTTATACATCTGGTGGTTCAGAAGTGGGTAAGACACTAAAAATCTTTAAAACAAACAAAAAGCACAAAGAAAGATAGCTGGAAATTTTTCTGGTTTTTGCATGACTATTGACAAGAAACTGCACGTTGCCATGTTAGCCTAATGAGTTTATTTTCCCATATTGAGGATTTTATCACCCCTTACCCAATCCAACCTGGTTTTGTTCTGGTTTTTAAATGGTTTCACTGATTAAAATGATTAATATTTACATTAACTAGAGCATAAAGTACACTACAGCTTTTAAGAGTTAACTAGGGACAATGCCAGGTTGGATGGGGCTTTGAGCACCCTGGTCTAGTGGAAGGTGTCCTGCCCGTGGCAGGAAGGTTGGAAACAGATGATGGTTAAGGTCCCTTCCAAACCAAACCATTCATATCTTGGGAGTCCCACTCTTAACTTCTGGAAATATACGAAACTGTGTGTTTCAAAATTTTCTGCAATGTGTGGCCAGAATAGCTGCATTTTGACAACAGCTTCCTTGTATACAGCATAGGCTGGGCCTAATGAGGGTTTTTTAAAAGGGCAAAAAAGAAAAAAGGTAGAATAGAAATTTTTAAAACTACTACTTCTGGTGGGGAAATCACACCTGATCTTGTAAAGGAATTTGTCCAATTTTCCTGTCAAATGACAGAAATTATCCTCTGATGTTTTGTTATTCTGTTGGTTTGCTTCAGCAAATAGAGAAATAAAACTTTCTTTTGATGTTATTACTCAAAATAGTAAAGAAAAAAATACCATTGGGATTTTTTCTCTCTCCAAAAAACCTAGAGGCTGACTTATGCTATGGTGTTCTAGAAACATTTTATTTTGTCTACACCTGGTACCAAAACCCCAAAAGCTATAGTGTAGGCATGCTAGGTTCTTAAAAATAGAGCTTTAAAAGAGTGGTATTTTAGGGGAAAAATTTTAAAATCCTAGAAGGAAGAAATTTTCTAGTAGGTCCCTTTGGGTTCTGCCTTGGTGCAGAGGGAAGTGAACAGAGCAAAAAAGGTCAGAATCAGTGCTTAACATTGATAAGTCACTTAACATGAGGTTGTAACATGTAGGTCATATAATCTGACCCCGAATATTTTAAGTGTAATGAACAGCAGAATAGGCAGTTCTCAGCTGCCACCTTGTGTGGTAAATGTGAAATAGCACCTTTCCCGTTACTTGAAATACTTAAATAAGGCTACATTGGGGAACTTGGACCAGTATAAAATCTCCTGAATCTTCATAGTTTCCTACATTTCAGTTCCTGGGGAATAATGACAGAAACTTTTGATTATATAGTTTATTTTCTAATACATGTTAAATAGTTAATACAATTGTAATGGAAATTTTAATTTAGCAGTTTTCTTTGAAAACTACCCTCAACATTACTGCATAGTTTAATTTTGCTTTCCATAAATCTTATTCAAAACAGAACAATAAAAGCCAAAAATTAATAATGGAGTTTATTTTGCCTGTAGCTTTTTCTTTGGAATGCAATGAACACTGAAAGTTTGGAAAAGTCTGTCTCTCCTTAAGCAAGTATTTTCTGATTTGGAGCAGGCAATTATGTAAAAGCATTAATCGGATAAAATGCTTCAGTGTGTTTCATTGCAAAGAAATGTAAAAAATTGCATGGTTTTTGTGTTAATTGAAAACTTTGGATTACTGTGACAGTCCATTACGGAAAACACGGCTCATTTCCCCTTCTTGAATTAATGGGAGTCCTGTTTTATTTGCAATAACTAGCAGAGTTTTGAAGCTGAATATACTAGATTCTTCCACTCTATTTCAGTGCAGGAGGAATAGTTAATGTTACACTGAAGATGGAAGCTTTTAACTGGTTTTTCTTTTTTAAAAAAGACATTAAAGACAAGTCTGCCTTATTTTCCGTGGATGGGAATTTCTACAACTTTAAAGCAATAAGATGCCTACTTACATCGAATTAAAAATACATCACACTATACAATTTTTGGTGATACTGAGAATTACAGAGTAGGAGTAAACAAATGCACAGTTTATAGGAGTCTTTTCCTGTACTTTGGGTCTGGAAACATACCACTGTTTTGAGGTTCAAACCCCTAGTTGGTAGAGAGTGCTGCTAGTATGACACACTTAATTTTTGGAAGTAGAAATCCAAGGAAAAAGAGGCACAAGAAAAGGCACCTATAACTGTTCTTGGTGAATGTATCTATTGAAACAAAAAGAAGGAGGACCGCGGGTCTTTTCTGAGAAAGTTGTATGCAGCCTTCTCTGCCTTGCCTGTGGTTCAGTTACCTGAGCACAAGTCTCTGAGCTCCCATCTATCTTCATTAGAAAAACTGCTTTTGATTTCAGTAATAGTTTTCTTGGCCTCTGAGGGAGGAGTACAGAGACCCTGCACTTCCAGAAAAAAAAAGAGTATCAGCCATTTCTCAGAAGGAAAGTAAAGTGAGGAGGGGTAGCTGTTCTGTGGTTGCTAATAATTCAGGAGTATGTTATGACATAATTGAGCTATCAAATTCCAAAGGCAATGAGTATTCTGGGAATAAGGCAAGTCACATTGCTAAGAGAAAAAAAGACTCATGAACTTGTAGTAAGTTTACAAAGCTGATTACATCTTTACCTCTGAAAGTTCAATGTATTTCCAAGTAGTAAGAGTAGCATGAGCTGATGAAAATGGGATCAGTAATTTATATGTATCTCTGTTCAGCATTTATTCCCCTAAAAAAAATTTTCTTGTTTTTAAATGAAAATACCAATTCTATAAACTTACTTACTAGAACAAAAGAGTGAGAAAAGTTACAAGTATGTGCTTTTGAGTAGTCCCAAATTTCAAGTTGGTTAGGTCTCCTTTTCAAGGTGGGAAAGCAGCTTTCCCTTTTCAACTAACAAACAAAGCATCAATTTGATAATTGCTGTTAGACTCTTCCCTTGCAAGGCAACCATAAAAATTAATGCCACTTTGGTGGGTTTCTATTTTTTTAAGGAAATTCTGCACTGTATTTATTTGAATGCTATGACACAAGAACAGAGAGCTGGCACACGAAGCCCAGCATGCTGACTCAGCGATGCAGCCACGGAATGGTGGAGGCGAATGGTCTCATTTATGTGTGTGGAGGCAGCTTGGGAAACAATGTTTCTGGAAGAGTCCTAAATTCCTGTGAAGTCTATGATCCAGCCACTGAAACGTAAGTGTTGTATTAATTCAAGGTAATTTTAGTCACTTGTGTCTTTGCAAGCTCTGTGAATGACTGAAGTAGAGATGACTACAGGAAAAACTGTATGTGGTAAGGAATTTTCCTGAGTCGGCAGTGAGAATTCTGTTATTTGTAGTTTTACCTGAAAGGCAGTTTTTCTCAAGCAGCTTTCTCCCATATTTCTTTTTCTTAATTATAGGTTTCATTTACATATTTTGTATTTATTTTCTGCAAACTAGATGTTGACTTTTCCTCTTTTGTTTGGCTTCCTTTTTCCCCAGATGGACTGAGCTGTGTCCAATGATTGAAGCCAGGAAGAATCATGGGCTGGTGTTTGTAAAGGACAAAATATTTGCTGTGGGTGGACAAAATGGTTTAGGTACTTTAATTCTATTAATTCTCTTGCTGTTCACAGAGCAATGAATTCTGTTCTGGTCTCTTTTGCAATGAATTCTGCTCTGTTCAGATATAAAACTCTGAGCAGCACCATCAAACATGTCTGGTTGTTGTCACATCAGTGTTTCAGTGTTACCTTCCTCCTTTCACCTCCCCACTTCACTATATCTTAAATTCTTGTACTGATGACAGTACTTTCAAGTTCAGATACGCTCTCCTACTGTAGCCCAGTTCTGAAGTAGTTAATATGGCTACACCAGGCATCTAGGAAAAGAAGGGGTTTTGGTTTGGTTTGGTTTTTAGTCATGATGTGTTTTGAGATCTTGTAACATTCTTTTGACAGACCAGTAAAGATGTAGCCACTATTTTAAGAACTTCAGTCTAAAGACGTAAAAATAGGTGTTGTAAAGTAGTGAAAATGTGAGACCTCTTTTAACTGCCCAGCTTTGAAATAAGACTTACTGTCTTCAAAACTAGAAGAATAATGGTTTATTTACCCAAATAATTGGTTTCTAAAGTACTTTTCTATAGTGCTTTTCAAAATGGAAAATTCTCATTTATGAGGTTTTTAAATCACTATTTATGGTAAATGGAATACTTGATTTCAGATGACTGCTATTTTAGAATATAGCTTCATCTTTTAAATTAACTACTACAACTATTCCATTGTGATTGATTCCTAATGCAAAAATAGTAGATGTATTTATTGTGCAAACATTTTATCACTCCAGAACTGCCATCTTGCAAAATGTTAGTGTATTCACTGAATGCTCCTTTTAGAAGTGTTAATAATTGTTCTTACTGGAATAGAATGAGGAAGAGTGATATCTGAGGTGAAAGACTCATATATCTTAACGTGATAGAAAGGTTTCTTAATCTCTCAAATCTAATAATTCAGGACTGGAAGTGAAAACTGACTCAGAGTTGTTAAATAGGGATAACAGGGTGTTTGTAGCTATTGTAAGGTGTAATTACTAACATATTTCCTAAAGAAGCAAATCTTAGTAACAAAATCTACTCTTTAATAACTTTTGGTTTCTTTGGCCCTTTTCAAAGGGATTTAGGCTTTGACACATCAATGATTTTACTATCATCATGAAGAGAGACATCCTCTTATCAGTAAACAGCCCATTTTGGTAAAGGTACTCATGAGCCCTCTAGAATAAAATGCCTTCACTGTAGGGAAGTTTCAGGTAGATTCCCGAGTTTTAGTCACGGGCCACAAATCCATCAGAAATTCATCATGAAGTAATAACATGCTGGAATCTGTAGAAAGCATCTATTGTGAAATTGTTACAACACATCTTACTTCCAATTTTCTTTTTACTTCTGTTTCTGTGTTTATGCAACAGTGAACTGCTAGTTTAGAAACCTGGGGTGTTTTTTCAGGTTTGTTTCTTTTTTTTTTTGCTGTAGGGTTTTTAAAACCTTTAAAATAAAGACTCCAGTTTCATGAAACATTTGCATGATGTAGTTCAGTCCATACAGTCTATATAATGTAGTAAGCAATTGTCTATTTCATTGTTTTGTAGGTGGCCTTGATAATGTAGAATATTATGATATCAAGATGAATGAATGGAAGATGGTGTCTCCAATGCCATGGAAAGGTGTAACAGTGAAGTGTGCTGCTGTGGGATCTATAGTCTATGTCCTAGCTGGTTTTCAGGGTGTTGCTCGCTTAGGGCACATTCTTGAATATAACACTGAAACCGACAAGTGGATAGCCAACTCCAAAGTCCGTGCTTTCCCCGTGACGAGTTGTTTAATCTGTGTTGTAGACACTTGTGGGGCAAATGAAGAAACTTTAGAGATCTGAAGACCTGTAGGAGATGCTGAGACATTCTTCAAGGACTTGTGGAAAGATGGCCATTGGTGCTTTGCTTCCATATTTACTGAATCTTGTTAAACTTAACAGGAAAAAAATAGATGCAGTCTTTCAATTTGTATATACAGCATATTGTGTAATGTGGATTTTGTCATGCCCATTTTCTTGTCTGTTGTAAGAGATGGGGATGTGTTTTGAGAATCCACTTACGTAGGTGAGATCACATGGCATCTTTCTTTAAAAGGACTGTGGGTGTGGTCTTGTCAAACAGACCAAATCCAAGTATTTAGAACTCCTCTAAAGCATTTGGTGAAGAAAAGATTTCTGGTTAAATGACACTTTACCAAGGTCAGTTGCAGAGACACTTCATTTAATAAAGGTGAGTAGATACAGCTTGGGTCATGAGAAAGATGAGCAAAAATTTTTTCTCATTCATAGCTACCTGCAGAAATCTTATGAGGATGCAATGAAGATATTTTCTCAGGAAAGACCAAGGACTGCTGTCTAATAAAGGTTCCCAATGTTTTTACAGCTGTCTAGATCATGATAGCTTCCCTCTTCCAGTGAGTTTCTTCCATCATTTGCATGACTGCTTATCAGTTTTTTAAAGAGGCCATATATAGAGATTAGAGGAACACTTCGATGGTCTCTTTGGTATTTTTGGGAACTTTCACAAAAGAGTTTGATTTTTTTTTAAATTACACTGAGGTAGGGAATGGTGGGTGAAGTTGACAAGAATTGTGCACTATAATTAACAGGCTGGAAACTTGGAATGAATTTTCAATCTATCTTCCCAGGCATCAGACTACATACTGCGATGCCAAACCATTAGCAAAGATGGGAACAGGAATGGGAAAAGCAAAGTCAATACAACAGATATATTGATTTTTCTTATTCTGTTTTTAAAATGGCATGATCCGAGTCATTAAAGATACTTTCCAGAAGTCTTCAGAAGTTGCGCATGGTTATTCATCTCTGGTTTAGAAGCACAGAGTTCTGTAAATGCTTCCAGCCACCATGATGGTAAATTTCCTCATCCACCATAGAAGTGCAGCCTATCAAGCTCTTGGTGTCGTCAACACTGTGCCACTTCCCAATACTGGGAAACTATACAGATGATGTCTGTATGTCTGTCCTGCTCCCATGCAAGTTTATTAATAGCTTCATTGTAATTTTGTCATCTCTCTTCTAACTTGCTAATTTTTTCAGGTCTGTTTCTGAGACTGTTGAGTTATCTTCAGAGGTTGGTGCTTGCCTACCTGTACCTTGTACCTCACTGGTGCTGTGGATGTTTAGTCTGTTTTAATTCTGAAGGTCTTCCTAATTCTCTTATGTAATCTAAATCCAGGTTTTCAAAGTTAGTGCTTCTTTGTAGACTTTCTCCTGGTTTTCTCCCTCCCCTAACAACTGTCTGTACAGATAGTAGTAGATGTGCCTATGGGCTCAATAGCAGTTCCTGAACCTCTGTTCTTTATTCAGCAGTAAGTGAAGGCTGTGCGACTTTTTTTCTGTTCCCTTTCCCTTCTCGTAGCCAGGAAACAAACGTGTCCCTGGTGTCTTTGGTCCTTGAGCCTAAACTCTTGGAACCGTGGAGGGAACTGTGCCCTTTTTAGGCCTGACACGTTGTTTTACCTGGTTTGTATCTGCTTTCAAACTTGAGCTCCATTGTTTCTGAGGGTTGAGTGGCCCTTGGCTCTCGGCTGCGCGGGGCGGCCACGCTCGTCCTTCGGTCCCTGCGGAGCTGCCACCGGTGCGGGACGAGCCCGCCGCGCTCCGGGTCCCGCACTGCCATCCCAGGGTGTATCCCGAGGGTGGCGGGGCTGGAGGCTGCCCCGTGCCCGCTCCGTGCGGCCCCTGCCGAAGGGGATGCGGGGCCGGGCGGGGCCCGCCGGGCTGTCGGCAGCGCCCCCTTGTTTCGGCACTCGCGGGCTGGGGCTGTGGCGAAGAGACTGCAGAATGTGCTACGAGGCCATGGGAGAGCGGCCCGGGAAACTTTCCTGCCAGGAGCAGCGAGCAAGTTTCCCGCAGGTGCGTGTTGTGGCTGGTGCAAAGTGTTCCATTCTCAGCGGCGCTGGGTGCGGGAGCCCCGGGCAGCAGCACGATGCAGTCCCGTGTCTATTCCCAATGAAGGCGCGTCGGGGCTTGCCAGTTCATTTTGGGCATTCACATCTCTGAAGTTCTATGATGAATCCTTTGTGTGTCTCCAAAAGACAGCGTAACAAAGGTCCATTTCTTCGTAAATATCGATGGCGATTGCAAGTATGAATGTTTTCTTGGGGGTTTTTGACTACTCCTGTCCTTGCAGGCTCTTCAGATGTCTCACCAGAAGAGCTGCATCTGGAATGCTACAACTGCAGAGCAAAGAAAGTCGTTGGGGATTAGGTGAGTATTTAAAAAATGCTGATTAGAGTGGATAGTCCGTGAGATAGGACTTGGCACTGTTCTTCAGGTCACAACTCTTGACTTACTTACATATCAATTTTAGTGAATTACCAGAATGCCAAAATATCCTTCAATTCCTGTACACCAGATGGAATGCCAAAACTGCTGCTGGTCTGTATGCTCTGCTGTAATGTTCTCTTTCTACCTGAGATCCCTGCAGGGCTCAAACTGTCCAATCAGGTCTTGTGATTCACGTAAAGTCAAAAAAGTTGATGTAAGGGCAATACTGAGAGAATTTACAGGGATTCTCTGTTAATAACAAAAAATCTCAATTTCTCACCTTGAAGTTTCAGGAAAGCAAAAATCCTGTCTTCTTGGCTTAATGAATTTTTTTTGTTTTTAATTCTAGATCCCTTTTTTCACTTCAGTTGTCAGATCACTCTTCTTTTAAGTTTTCAATAATAAAAAAATGCTTTTTTTTCCCCCCTTTTTAGATAAATGCTGTTAATGGTACAACAGAAAAATCTGCTGCTTGATTTGAAAGCTTTAAATGCACCTACAAGACCAGTTTTTGTAAGCTTTATGGAAAGGCAAAATGTTTCTTTTCTGATGTTATCTGTAAATGAATTAATTTACACTGATGTTAATTTCAATTACAAATATTTCTGAAACACAGCTAATTGTGATGTGCCACCTGGGCATATCCTCTGGAATCCTCAGATCAGTGAACTGCAGACAGGTATTACAAACTCCTTTAGTTAACTGATGAAAAGAGTGAATTGGGATGATTCCGTGTTAGCAAGGCAGCAGCTGGATCCCAGCTTTGGAATACTCTCATTGCAAGACACATGAAAGTAACCAGAGCTTAGCACAGGAAAATGGGTATGCCAAGGACAGAGAAGAGAGTGAGTAAAAGCAGTGCCCTAGGTAAGGTCACAAAGCACAACCTGAAAGAGAAGAGAATGAGAGCTCCAAGAGGTGATCAGGTCATTGACTGACAGGCAAAAATCTACACATTGTAACAGATTTGTATTTCTGGAGTGTTTTACAGAGAAGAGTGTGTATAGACTTAAAGCACTTTGTTCATGCAAGAGCATGTGATCATGGTGAAAGTGATCCGTGTCTAACGTGGTCTGAGTTGGATGAGTTGAACTGGGCAGCTCTATTTTTGCTCCCAAGTATTCACCAAAAGATAGTTCCTGATTTGGAATCTAGTTCTCATTTGTGTCTTTGGAATCTTTTCAGCTCTCTGCTTTCAAGAACACGGGCACTCACCCACCGCCTGCCTTTGGACTGGGAGGACAGCAAACATCAAGCTTTGGGCTGTCAAGTAAGTCCCTGTCCTAAGAAGCAGCAGATACAAACACTTTCTGGAGGTTTTCTGCTCCTGCATTTTTGAAATACAGCAGTAGATTAGTATCAGTGGGGTACCATTTTAATATTTTTGATAAATTCTGTACTTGCAGGCTTTCCTGTGAGCAGCAGCAGTGCCAGTGCCAGCAATTTCTCCTTTAAAGCCAGTTCCAGCCTCATCAGTTCCTCATCATCTGGAAACAGCCCTGCTGCTGGGGGCTCTTCTGCTGCTGGTAATCCCCCTGCATTTGGGGTGACCTCCTCTCCTAGCACACCACAGTCTGTTGGGTTTGGCAGCCCAGCAGCTCCATCTGCAGCCTCCTTCTCATTTAAAACGGCTGCCACGACTGGTGGGGTTGGACCTTCTGGGTTTTCAGGCTTTGGCAATGGTGCTGCTGCTGTTTCTGCTGCAAACTCTTCAAGCCCCACTGCGCTCACAGCCTGCGGAGCCTTTAACGCAGCCACAGCCACAGCCACTTCTGCCTCACCTTCAAGCAGTGCTTTGTTTGGACAGACTGCCAGTGCCTCCAGACATGTCACCTCAGCATCTTCTGCAGTCACCAACACCACTGCCTCAGACAAGTTATTTACACCCAAGAGTGAGTTATCAGCTGAAGAGTGGCAACAGTTTGAAGCCAAGGAGTTCATGATTGGAAAGATTCCTCTTAAGCCCCCACCATTAGAACTTTTAAATGCTTATGACCTTTTAAGTTTATTCCGAAGTAACATGTTTTGAAATGAAATCAGATGCTTCCATTTTGTTAATTTTTGTTTCCTCTCTCAAGTCTCTGATGCAGGAATAAACCCACAGGTTATTTTGGATGGACATTTTACATCTAAGAAATGAACTGTTGGAACTAAAATGGAATGTTCCCTTCTATATGTTGTCCTGTGAAATTCTGGGCAAACACTGTATGAAAAAGTCTGTGTCAAAAGAAGGAATGTTTCAGTTGGGTATGCATAGCCTTCTCTTGAGTCAGTGTATTATCTCCAGTTTTACACTCCATGGGTTCTAGGTGTAAGCTTTTTTTCCTGTTGCCCAACAATTGGTATTTACTTAGTGGGCCCTTACAGATTGTTATTACTGAATATGTTGCTCTGCTGTCTACCAAACATTTATTGTTTCATTATTCAACTTAACTGAATGAAGGCTTGAGGCTCTCCCCCTGTTCCCTTCACTTGTTATCAAAGTCCTACAGGATCATAATGTTTACATCTTCTAGTTTAACCTTCCTGTCTACAACTGGCACATGGATTCAGGTCAAGAGGAGAGGCCATTTCAGACACACAACCTTGCTCTTCCTTTTGCCTTCCCTAATACAGTTCCCTTTTTTTCCACAATGAAAAGATGTTTAGTATAGCCTGCATTTTCCCCAGTTAGGGTTATGAGCCAGTGAAATAGTTTCCAAAAGCTGACTCTCAGTACAAGGAATAGACCATTTCCAGTTCAACAAATCCGGAGTAGTAAAAGGGACATGTACAAAAAAAAAGCCAGACCCTCTCCCCCCAGTGTTTATCTTAAAGGTGCCTATATCACTGGCTGGGTTATATCTCTGAGGACTAAAATGTTCACTTCCCATATACTCTTTCTTTTGATCTGTATCCTCTTTATCCATCTCTGCCCTGATTTATAGGGGGGTGGAATGGAGGGAACTGATGTTTGCATGTAAAACCTTATCCCATTTACCAAGTCAGTAAAAAAACAGCAATGGTAAGATAATATAAAAATGCGATGACATGTTTTCCCCATTCTCCCATTTATAAAGTGGCCACCATTGATTACAGTATCTCTTAATTTTATATGTAGTCATTCAATCTCCCCCAAGCTTATTCCAGTTTTGTAGGACGTGTCCTAGAGAGCTAGGGCAAAGAACTGTGGATTGGCATGTTCCCATCATTAAATTTAGTGACATTCAAGTTACCCAAATCCTCTACGCTTAGGCCCAGACCTTCAGTAGTTACACCACCCCAGTCCCACTGCTTGGTTGCACTGGTAAACATAAACCATTCCAAAACGGAACAACAGTGTAGGGGTTACAGCCGTAGTGCTGGGTTGAAGGTTGGATTGGATGATCCCAAAAGTCTCTTCCCATCTTGATAATTCCATGATTCCATAGCTATGTGCTAGACATTCCTTCATCTCCCTGTGAAGATACAACACACGAGTATTTTACTACGTAGGCTCTGTGGGGAAGGGGCTTGTGTGAATAAGGGTCAGTTCGAGCCGATGGGAGGGTGTGGTACTGTCAGAGCCCAAAGGCTCCCACGAGGCTCAACTCAACCCCTAACGTGGCTGTATCAGCAGCCTCTGGCTTCGCTGCTGACGCTACCACGTGCCCTCCCCTCTCCCAATGGAGTGCCGGTGTCACGTGTCTCTCCCAATAGAGTGCCGGTGTCACGTGTCTCTCCCAATGGAGGGCCGGTGTCACGTGCTCTCCCCTCTCCCAATGGAGGGCCGGTGTCACGTGTCTCTCCCAATGGAGCGCCGGTGTCACGTGTCCCTCCCAATGGAGGGCCGGTGTCACGCGCTCTCCCCCCTGCCGCGGGTCCCCGCGCGGGGCTCCACAGCGGCGCTCGTGCCGGCGCGCGGTTGAGGCGTCATAGCGCTGCGCCGGCGCCGCCATGGTGTTGTGCCAGTACTTCCTGCGCGGGCGCTGCCGCTTCGGGGAGCGCTGCTGGAACGAGCACCCCCGCGGCCTCCCCACGGCCCCCGCGCCGCCCTCGCAAGGTACCCCAGCGCGGCGGGACGGGAGGGCTGGAGGAGGCCCCCGGGCGGCAGGAGCTCCGTCGCCGGGCGGGCCGGGCCGGTCGGGTCTCAGCGGGGCTGTCGGCAGCAGCCGCTGGCTCGGCCTTCGCGGGGCTGGGCTCTGGCGAAGGGTCTGGAGCACAGGGCCTATCAGGAGTGGCTGAAGGAGCTGGGGGTGTTCAGCCTGGGAAAAAAGGAGGCGCAGGGGTGAGCTTCCCGTTCTGTACAACCACCTGGAAGGGGAGGAGTGTGTAGCCGGGTGGGAGCCGGCCCCTTCTACATGGCGGCCAGCGACAGGACAAGAGGGTACAGTCTTAAACTGCGCCAGGGACGGTGTGCGGTGTGGGTTGGCCATTAGGAAGTTCTTCACAGAAGGGGTAATTAGACATTGGAAGGGGCTGCCCAGGGGGGTGGTGGAGTCACCGCGCCTGGAGGTGCTTAAGGAAAGATTGGCCGTGGCACTTGGTGCCATGGTCTAGTTGTCATGGTGGTGCTCAGTCATAGGTTGGACTCGATGATCTCAGAGGTCTTTTCCAACCTAATTAATTCTCTGATTCTGCGACTGCAGCATGTGCCACGAGGCAATAGGAAAGTGGCTGGGGAAACTTTCCTGCCAGGAGCAGCAGATTAAGTTGCCAGCAGCCTCATGTTGTGGGCAGTGAGGGCTGTTCCCATGCTCATTGGCTCTGGGTGTTTGGGAGCTTTGGGAAGGCCAGTGACATTGCAGGGAGCCGAGGGCTGCAGCGATGGCATGGCAGGAACACGGACAGCTGCAGTCACTTGTCCTCATTCTTGCTGAAGGAGGGTCAGAGTTTGTAACACACATGCACAGATGTGTCCAAAGTCTCAAAATAAAACTTGAGAGCAATCTGTGCTGCAGCAGAGCCCCTGCTGGAGCTATGGAGGCAGGAGCCTCTAATGTGAATATACCGTGAGTTAAATTTTTTTCTGCCGGGGTGGTTTCCATGTGAAATGACCTAAGCAAAAGTGAAATGGTCTCTTTCTGGGATGCCTTGACTTGTTGGCACGATGATCTAGTTAAAGGTGTCTCTGCTCATTTTGACATGGGGGGGTTCAGACTAAATGACTTTTAAAGGTGCTTTCCAACCCAAACTGTTCAGTGATTCCATGTGAAGAGGAGTTGCCATTTACCTCTGACTCCTGAACTACCATGGGTAACTCACTAGGTTTAGCTCACTAAATAATGAGGTTAACTCATTAGGAAAAAAACTACCATTTTCATTTCAAACTTCTTACTGCCACCATAAAACTGGTTATACTTACAGTTTCTGTTGATGCTGTATTGTTTCATGTCTTGATTAAAAATTTCTTGTTTGATTTCTTTGTTTTTTATTTGGAAGTTACTAGCGGACGAGGAGGAGGATGGGGTACCTCTAACCAGAGATACAGTAATGTTATCCAGCCATCTACCTTCAAGTCTGATACATGGGGTGGCAGCAGAGATCATGGAAGAGGATTCTTTGGCTCCTCTGATTTCGGATCATCAGGCAGCGGCAGCAGAAGTGCAGACTTTTCACAGAACAGGTTCTCTGCATTAGCAAACAGTCAAAGTGTTGCTGATGGCTCTAAAGATGAAGAGGAAAGACTTCTGTAAGTTACAGTCCTGTCTTACTGAGCATTTAGAATGAGCAGTTAAAAGCTTACTGACTTCCTAGAGGTGATGCAGAGGACAGGATCATGAGGAGGAAGCCAGAACATGTAGGAAGACCCATAGAACACATGACTACATTTGGTTCTCTGGAGTGATGTTTGCATAGGAAGGAAGTGATCCTTGTTTGTGGCCTGAGCTGGGCAGGTAGACAACTGTGGCAATAGTAAGGTGGTGTGGTACTTAAGCTGTGGGCAAGAGGATGATAAGGAATGACACAAAGATTTTAGTGCTTGAAAATAAGGGGTCAGAACCCTTTGAGAAAATTAATGATTTGACTTGGTTTTCCAGACAACAAATTTTTCTGCCAACAGCAAAACTGTTGAAACCTGTTTTCATACAAGTGTATGTTACAGTCAGTTCAGAGTGACCAGCAGATTCAAGACAATTGCAGGGCAGGTGCTGAGAAGCAACAAGCAGTGTGACTCCCCAAAGACAAAGGGGTTTGGAACCACTTTCCATTACCTTTTTTAAGATTTTAAGTGTTTGAGGAAAAACTTGGTTTTCATGGTAGCAGGTATTTGACTCTTCCTTTGGATTCAAACCAGGCAATTGTTTCTGGTGGTTTTGTTTTGGCTATGTAACTTCACCTTCATCTGTGGTTTTGCTTTGTTTTGTAGGGAATGTGTAGTGAAAGACATGGAAGTTTGGGAATCTTCAGGACAATGGATAGTTTCATCTTATTCACCAGTGAAAGAAAAGCTGAATGTCTCAGGTGGGTAATGGTTTTGGTGATGTTGTGTATTGCTGCTGTTTAGGATATTTGTGTGGCTTGCTTGTGCTGTTGTACCTCTGTGGAACCATTTGCCAGGTGATGATTTGGGAGTATGAGATTATGGCAAATTCATTTTGGATGTTCACATCTCTGAAGTTCTGTAATGAACCTTTTTTGTGTCTCCAACTGTGACTAATTTAGAGCAGACCAAGGTTTATTTCTTCGTAACTGTGGAGGGTGGTTGTAAGTAGGAATCTGTTCTCTGGGAGGTTTTTAACTCTTTCTGTCCTTGCAGGCTTCTCGGATGTCTCGCCAGAAGAGCTGCGTCTGGAGTATTATGACAGCAGAGCAAAGAATATGATTGGGAACTATGTAAGTATTTAAAGAATACTGGTGTGGACACTCTTTGGGACAGGACTTACTACTGTTCTTCAGATGACAGCTCTTGACTCATTTAGCTCCTAGCTCTAGAGATTATGAGAATGCCAAAATATTTAATTGCTGTGCACCAAATAAAATGCAAAAATAGTTGCTAGACACTCCTTGACTTAATCTTGTCCCTGATCTTGTGTGTTATTTGTAGAAGTTATTTGAATGCTGTCCGAAAAATTTAATATCTCTTATGCTGTTAGTCAGTTTGATTGTTATAGCTGGTTATCTAGTGCTTTAAATAGAAGACTAAGGTAGTTTATTTGACCTTGTTCTTTTACATGCCTTTGTTGCATGATGAAAATAGCAGATACTTGTCTAGAAAATATATATACCCCTTTGGAAGTAATACATATGTTTTCATTTCTCAATGTATATATATTGGTCCTTCCTCATAGCCCTGTCAATATCAAGGAAGCCAGCAGAGTTTAATGTTGTGCCAAGAAGGAAATTAGGCTGGTAGAGAGTAGAAGCTGATTTAAGCTGCATTTCACTCTTTCCTCTTCTTGGTTCTGTGTTCCAGAAGGAGTTGCTGTTGTCATCTCTCTTGTTCCATATGTTTAGGTTTACCAGAGCTGCATTTTCAAAGACAAGAGATACATAATTTTTTTAAAACTTCAACTAAAATAACAAACCAAAATGATTAAACAATATACTATGCCTGGCTATTAAAAAAAAAGAAATTGTGGTCTCACCAAAGCAGTAAATGCAAGTTCATGAAACTCTTCAGTGTATAGATGGTAACTGTATGATACAGTTCTCTCACAAAGTGTTTAAGTACAAAATGTATTTCCATGTTTCTGTTCTTAAAGTGGGTCAAAATCTGAATTTTGCAGTCGGTTGTATAAGAGCAGATACAAAGCAACACGATCTTCCAGCATGTGACTAGACACAAAAGAATTATTGATGTTTGTGATGTAAGACTCTTTTGAAAAATTAAGGAATTTGTCCACAAAAGGATTACTCATTCCATTCATGCAGGTATTTGTGACATTAGGTGTTTTACTTGATTAGGTTTTAAGGAAAATTCAATTAGACCAGGCATTAAATTAGATGTGTTGCTAAATTTAAATATAAATCTAAGAAGTTCAGGTTTAAAGTTCCTGAAGGGTTATTTGAAGACTTTTTAGTTTCTTGTTTAATCCTAAATCCCAGTTATTAAGATACAGGTACTATTTACTGCCACACTGTTCTGTGCAGTTATCTGATGGATCGTGTTAAATAGGTTGATTTGAGTTAAAGAAGTTAATGTAGTCAGAACAAAATATTTTAGGGTGATACTAATAAAGTGTTTGAATTTCAGTGTTTTGAAAGTGGGTATGTTTTTCTGAAAATGTGGAAGAAGTTAAGGGAAATCTTCGGACTGGGGCTTACTGAGTAAGCACATAAGTGGACAGGCCAGGAATAAAATAGGGAGTGAAGAGTTTGTTCTCAGTATTTCTTCTCAATATCTTGTGACATTTGTTTCTTTTTTCCCCAAGTCTCTCATTCAGAAAGAGACAGAACTTGGATTTAAAAAACGTCATGACTTTTTTTTTGATATTACCCCTATGGAACAGAGAGTTTAAGGAATTCTCTGTTAGAAAGGCCTCACCTTGAAGTTTCAGTCTTCTTGGCTTAATGAAGTTCCTATTCCAATTCTAGATACCTACTTTCAGTTCAGTTGTGAGATCACTCTTCTTTTAAGTCTTCAGTAATACAAACATGCTTTTCTTTCCCCCTTTTTAGATAGATGCCGTCCAACAGTTAGCGGCACAATGGAAAAATCGGCTACTTCAGTTGAAAGCCTTGACTGCATCAACAAAAGCAGCTTTGGTAAGTGTTAAGGAAAGGCAGAATGTTTCTGTTCTGTGCTAACGCTGATTCTTCCAAGACAGAATCCGCAGACTGGATGGAATTGCCCTCCAGGACATCTAAGGATAAATTGAGCATTTGGGTAATGCTGGATCAAGGAATTGAGAGACAGGTGGGAGAGAAACCCTTCGGATAACATTTGAAGATAAAAAAGTCATTGATCCTGGGAAGGTGACAAACACTTAGGAACTGAGATTTTTTTTTTTTTAGAAGAAATTGCTTGAGTTAAAGCCAATATGAAGTAACTAGGGAGACAGAGGAAGGGGCTTTATTTAAGTGGTGTTTCCATTAAGTGCATTAAAGGTTAAGTAATGTGATCCCAGCTCTTGGTCTGTTCAGTGCTGAAGATGGAGAAGCAGGATTTGGGCTTTAGTACAGGAGACTGGGTGTGCCAATGACAGAGAAGAGAGTGAGTAAAAGCAGTGCCCTAGATAAGGTCACAAAGCATAACCTAAAATAGTAAGAGATGAAAATGGGAGCTCCAAGAGGTGATTAGGTCATTGACTGACAGGCAAAAATCTACACACCGTAACAGATTTGTATTTCTGGAGTGTTTTACAGAGAAGAGTGTGTATAGACTTAAAGCACTTTGTTCATGCAAGAGCATGTGATCATGATGAGAGTGATCCGTGTCTAACGTGGTCTGAGTTGGATGAGTTGAACTGGGCAGCTCTATTTTTGCTCCCAAGTATTCACCAAAAGATAGTTCCTGATTTGGAATCTAGTTCTCATTTGTGTCTTTGGAATCTTTTCAGCTCTCTGCTTTCAAGAACACGGGCACTCACCCACCGCCTGCCTTTGGATTGGGAGGACAGCAAACATCAAGCTTTGGGCTGTCAAGTAAGTCCCTGTCCTAAGAAGCAGCAGATACAAACACTTTCTGGAGGTTTTCTGCTCCTGCATTTTTGAAATACAGCAGTAGATTAGTATCAGTGGGGTACCATTTTAATATTTTTGATAAATTCTGTACTTGCAGGCTTTCCTGTGAGCAGCAGCAGTGCCAGTGCCAGCAATTTCTCCTTTAAAGCCAGTTCCAGCCTCATCAGTTCCTCATCATCTGGAAACAGCCCTGCTGCTGGGGGCTCTTCTGCTGCTGGTAATCCCCCTGCATTTGGGGTGACCTCCTCTCCTAGCACACCACAGTCTGTTGGGTTTGGCAGCCCAGCAGCTCCATCTGCAGCCTCCTTCTCATTTAAAACGGCTGCCACGACTGGTGGGGTTGGACCTTCTGGGTTTTCAGGCTTTGGCAATGGTGCTGCTGCTGTTTCTGCTGCAAACTCTTCAAGCCCCACTGCGCTCACAGCCTGCGGAGCCTTTAACGCAGCCACAGCCACAGCCACTTCTGCCTCACCTTCAAGCAGTGCTTTGTTTGGACAGACTGCCAGTGCCTCCAGACATGTCACCTCAGCATCTTCTGCAGTCACCAACACCACTGCCTCAGACAAGTTATTTACACCCAAGAGTGAGTTATCAGCTGAAGAGTGGCAACAGTTTGAAGCCAAGGAGTTCATGATTGGAAAGATTCCTCTTAAGCCCCCACCATTAGAACTTTTAAATGCTTATGACCTTTTAAGTTTATTCCGAAGTAACATGTTTTGAAATGAAATCAGATGCTTCCATTTTGTTAATTTTTGTTTCCTCTCTCAAGTCTCTGATGCAGGAATAAACCCACAGGTATAAACATTTGAACATTGTGTTTCTTTGTTATTTCTTGGTTATTTTGGATGGACATCTAAGAAATGAACTGTTGGAACTAAAATGGAATGTTCCCTTCTATATGCTGCCCTGTGACATTCTGGGCAAACACTGTATTTAAAAAGCTGTGTCAAAGGAATACTTCAGTCAGGTGTTCACAGCCTACTGTGAATGGCATGCTAGAATGAAATAGATGCACTGCAAGATTGCTTGTTTGACAGCCTTGTCTTTTGCCTCTTCAGAGGGTTTGTGCCCTTGGACAGTTGTGTTTGGAGAGAGGAAGAGCTCTGTGTGGTCTGTACTGTGCCAGATGCATCTGTCCTCCAGGAGCAAGTTCCCTCTGCCAGTTGATGCGATTCAGATGTTGTTGGTAGTTGTTCCTGAGGTCACCATTGCCTGTATGAATGTCACACACTTGGGGGAGGACAGCCCTGAAAGCATTCATCCTGAAAAGGAGCTTTTGGGTTGCTATTTTGTCACCTCTTGGATGAAATTTTGCAAACAATTACAAAACTGCCTTTCTGTGAACTGATGAAATTGTGTTGTCAGGTTCTAAAACTTTATGGGTGCACATGTTAGCAGTGCCTTTTCTGCAGTCATGATATTAAGTTACCCATTTTGCTGCCAAGATGCTCTAAAGCAGGAGTCAGGAATCTTCCAGAGGATGTCTTAGACTCAGAGGGAAGAGAACATTTGCTCTTGACCAGGCCCTCCCTTTAGTGGTCTAAAATTGCCAAACCTCATCTTTAAGAGGAAAGCAAAAGTTTTCTCCAGGACACACATAACCAAGTCAATGGTTTGTGTAACACTCAAAGATCACATTTCCATTTTCACTATGGATCCCACGGTCCTACATAAAACTTGATTAAAGTCATGTATCTGACTGCAGGTCCATCAGATACTGGCTTGCTAAAACAGTGGGAACAGCTGGGACAACATCTAGGAGGATAAACCGTGGGTAGATGTTCTGCAGACTTCAGGGGAATTCAGGTTCCTCAGTCCATGTACTCAGAGACTGGCAGGCATTACAGATGTCAGCCAGCTGTTCCTGCTTAGCTGCTCTAGCAGCTTACCAGGCTTAAAAGTGTGCAAGGGCTTTTTTAAGTGTAAGTGCTTTTCCTTTAACAAAAAAAAAAGAAATTGTCAGGCAGTAAAAAAGCCTGAATATTCTTCTGTACATAACCAAAGGACATTGGCTAGATGTTCTCAAATATCATTCTAACCTACAGGGACCTAAAGGAAGAAGGGAATTTTTAAGTGTTAGGTCACCTTGACATAAAAAAACAGATTGAGTGAGGTATTGCTAATGCAGATGACAAGAAGTTAAAAGTTTAAAGTTAAAAAAGTTTAATCAAGTGCATTTCTTAGATCATCTCAGCTTTAAAAGAAAAATAATTAAAAAAACCCCAAAGATACTAAGATCTGGTGTTTTCACAAATGGGCTTCTGAAAAGCTGGCAGAGATCAGTGTGATATGATTTACCTAGCAAAAAAGCTATACATTTGGCTGCAGAAGCAGCAATAGGGATAGGATAGCATAGAAGGAAAGAGTATTGCTCCAAGGGGCTCACAAAACTGCAGAAAATAAGCAACAATTTGTTAGACCAAAGCGATATATCCCAGTGTTTGCTTTGTGTTTTTTTCTTTCCCCCCACCCCGTTCATCCTGTTCGGCTTTTGGTATACTTGATTTCAAAGTTGGTTGCAAGTATAAAGGAGGCTAAATATCTTTCTTTTGGCCACAATCCTTTCTGTTTTCTTAACTTCTCCTTTTTGCAACTGATGTTTTTGTTTGGTATATGGCTGCTCTCCAGAAAGTCATAATGCTGTGGTCTGGCATATAAAAAACACGTATAGGGTGGCAGCAAACTCACAGATGTCACTTACTGTACCTTGATTTAGAACAGGAAACACGAGATGACTGTCCAAGCAAAGATGGGTAACGTCCTGATTGGCAGGAAAACTTTGGTCTGTGAAAGAGGTTAGAACATTTAAGCTCCACGTGATATTTTCAAGTACTTCCATTGCTTTTAAATAACAGGATTTATGAGTCACTGAAATTCCTGGAGTGTGGTACAAACAATTAGTTGGAAGAATGATTTGAAGTTTTTGTTTTCAAGAGCTCATAGATTAATCCCCAGACAGTAGCACTTGAGACTTGCTCTGTACAGGAGAAAAACCCTCCACTGCCCCAGCTGAGGAAGCAACCCAGTGTCTAACAAATGCAATTTTCTCTGCCCTTTTTACTCTGCTAGTGATCCTAGCTGCACTGGCAGATCTCAAAATGTGATTTAGCAGCTGAGAAGAAAAAAAAGTAAACCTCAGAGAGCCTTACAAGCATGTCTTAAAAATTAAGCATCACAGTAGTCATGTGCTCTGTAGTTTCACAATGTGCAGCAGCAAGTGGTATGGTAGCCTTACACTGAATGAAGGAAGATGGACTGCAAATAACCAACTGACTAGATTTAAGCCTCAGAGGATAAGCTGAGGGCATCAACAACAATAAATTAACAGAAGGCTAAGGAAAGAAGAGCTTTCACAAATATGCCTGGGAGGGAAAGGAATACAAAAAGCCTATTAATACAGGAGCACTGAAGGGAGATTGATAACTCAGATGGTGAAAATCTATTTAAAAATATTTTAAATGAAGGAGAGGTGAAAATCAATGAGGATGTAATGCAGTAACTGATAAAAGCAAGTAAGAAAATATTTGTGAAATGTGAGCTTACTGCAGCACAGTGGGAGTTCAGGCAATTTGCTGTTCTGGTCAGTAAGGGAATCAGCTAATGGACTTGCTATAGTTCTGTTAAGTGATACCACTCACTCAGGCAAGTGATAGAACACAAGGGATATTCTGGCAGACTGAGAAAATAACATAGCGAGCAAAGGTTCTTATTTTGATGATTACAGATAATTTAAGGAGATAATAAAGACAGATGATCTGTCTTTTAGTAAGGCATTTGATACAGCATTTAGGAGGTGTCAGATGTTTATGTTTAATTTATGGTTAGCAATTAATCACAAACATCTACAAGTGAGTGAACACTTTTTGTTTCTAGTCCACCTCCTGTGTCCTAATGCAGACAATGGAGAGAGACTGTAATTTGATACTTACCTGGATACTAGTAGAGGAAGAAAACCACAGGTTGTACTTAGGCAATTTAAGTAGATACCTAATTATATTTGACCTAAAGTAAGCCAGCAGATGAAGGAAAAATCTGGACTAGTAGTATTCAGAGAGACAGAGCAAACTGTAGGGTTGAAAGGTGCTGACAGTGAGATATGAAGCCATGGTGGTTCAGATCAGTAAAATGTAGTTTGAGCTGTAAGAATCTCCTACAGCTGCGGTAATGCTGCACTTAGCTCTGAGCACACAATTCCCAGTGACCTGCAAGATGAGTAGAAGGAGATTCAGAAAGCAAGCAAACCCACTGGAAATGAGAATTTAGGAGGGAACTTAAGAGCTGAATAATTATTGCTTGGTGAAAGCAGAGGCTGCAACATGAAATGACTGTCTTATTGAAAGGGTACCCTCTCAGGAAGGAGGAAATAGGATTTTTTAAGGTGTTCTAGTAACCAGAATATTGCACTACTTCACAGTTGCCTTAGACAGGAAGTTTCCCACCAGGGAAAGTCCTTTTCTGCCTCTGTTAAAATCTGACCAAGCCAAAACATGAGAAGCCTGTCAGGACTAACAGTGCGCCCTCAGAGATGCAGCAGTCCGCTGAAGTAGATCTGATCCCTTTGAACCAAAATACACCAATGCTTTTGAAGAGAGTGACAGGACTGAAATGCTGAGGATTTGGGGCAGGCAGCTTGATGTTCCTGCCACCTTTCCTGGGAATTATGTAGGGGGCTGGCCATAAAGAGGGACCCTCTCTCCATTGAGTTTGAAGAACCAGATTAGCTCCCTAATACTGGGAGTGAATATGCCTCTTGGCCTTGAAACTCGCATTTGCCTTGAAACTCTCACTTGCAATTGCCTGGTTTTCCTGTTAAGAATAGCTAATTAAAAAACCCAGAAAATTTTCTTAGCAGCTCAGCCTTAGGCAATATGCTTATTTAATCTGAAATGCTGTTGCAAATTTTGTTTGGTGTGCAGGCACTCTCTTACAGCATGGTATCACACATCAGGCTCCTTGGTGGGACTTACCCTTCTAAAGAACAAAAACAAGTCTTAAAATAGAGGGAAGAGCAAGAACAACAAGATTTCAATGTCAGCAGGGTGATCAACATTTTTGTTCGGGTATACGATTTGTGTTGTCTTTCCTCCACAGCCAGTAGGGTTTGTTCTTACCATGTCACATGAGAGACATAAGAAACAAGTTTTATACCTTTCCTCTTCCAGTAAGCAGATCTGTTAATGTTGCTAATTGCATATTAGTCATTGGAAGAGTGACCTGGTGGTTTTAAAGTACCTGCAGCATTTATATCCTGTTGCACCTGAATTTCTGTTTTGTTATGGCAGTGGGTTCTTAGCAAACTAAATGCTTTTTAGTCAACAACATCAAGTAAGGCTTCTGCATGTCTTCCATGGAGCCTTATCTTTTTTCCTTTAACGAAATATGCCCATTGCATATGCCCTACAAAGTAATTAGATTAGTTCTAATTATACAAAATATATCCACCCTTCTGTGTGAATCAAACAAGCAACATTTGCATGTGTGCATGTAAAACCATGTCACATCACTTTTAAAAGAAGAGTAATGACGTACAGTTTTGATCTCTGATAGCTTTGCTATTCTGTCTGCCCAGTTCTATTGCTGTTTTTCCCAGTCTCACAAACATCTGTACAGCCCTGGCTCATAATGTGCTCTGGTATTAAAGCACTCTTTATAGACTCATGAGATTTTGTTGTTGTAATTTACTTTTGCAAGTATGGGCTTCTCTTGAAATAGCTGTAATGATGAAACAGAACCAAAATAAGATAAAGCTGAAATAGCAGTTTGTAACCATGGGTTGCATTCAAAAAGAAAAAAAAAACAAAAAAACCCAACAAACCCTGGTTTCATTTACTGTTTCTGTATGATAAATGGACAGTAGATGACATGGAGAAGAGCCCTCTGTATTCAGTATTCATAAACTCTTTGGGGCAGAAGAGACCCATAGCCTGTGTGCTTGCTCAGGAGCTCCCACGGGGCTGGGGACCAACAGGCCCTTGCAAAGTGAAGCGCTACTCGAATTTCCCTCTAGGAGCTGGCAGAGCATGAAACAGAGACCCAGCCTGCAGGCAGATCTGCCTGCCTGGAGATAAGGCTGCCTCAAGTTTTACTGCACACCCTCCTGCCTGGAGTCTGCTTCAGACACCTCTGTCTATCTAATCTACCTTCATTGAGACTGATGTCTTCACTCCCTGTCCTATGTGCTTCCCACTCCCCACAAGCTCCCTGGTTCCCTGCTTTTGCATACAGGCAGTCATGACTCCTTTGGCCTTCCTGGGCAGGTTTTGCAGATAAAAATAGCCATGAGAAATCCCTCCTCTCCAGAAGTCTGTGCCTCTACCTGAAGCCATCATGGGAATTCACATGATGTTGGGACACAGTACTCATGATTCGACACCTCCAAGCCAGCCTGAGCATGCAAACAGAGGTGTACGTCACAAGCTGGTACTGATACAGCTCCAGCATGACCTGTCTTTCCAGCTGGTGCTGTTTCAATGTTCTGTCCCATTAGTGTCCTTTGCTCACATATTCAAACTCTGTATCACATGACATTTCTGGCAAAATGAATCCCACTTAACCTTTAATCATCCTCTATAAGGACTGGTCAGCTCCTCCTACCTGTTCTTTCCAGACAGCTGCCTCTGCCTGTGCTTCTCAGGACCACACCTAGAAACTCAGAAGTACTAAAGCTCCTCCTGCCTCCAGCTAGACAGTGCTTCTGGTTCTCTAGACACTTGTCTGAAATATGTCAGAAGGTTTCTTTTCTCCTAAAGGACACTGATACAGTGATGTACGTTCCTGTTTGGCTTGTCCTCTAGTCCCTCATCCCTTCAGCAGGGAGCATGCTACAGAGATGGTCTCTGTCCTGAGCTGCTGGGGGCATTTTGTCACCCATCAGGTGTACAACCCTGAAGGAGGTTGTACATCTGAGGAAACACCTCTGGGCCTCCACACAATAATGACTGTAGTTTGTCTGCTAACAGGTGCCTAATTGTCTGCTAACAACCAGATTAACTTTCTCCTATTTTCCCCTTCTGAGCATTGCTGTACAGAGAATGAGGAAAAGAGGAGGCAAAATAGGGCACAAAATACTTGCAAATTTGCTGAAATCCATGATACTGCTGGACACCCCAACTTTTGGTTATATGGTTGAAGCACAAGTCCATCCTTCTTTTCATAGCAAAACTACAGCTTTGACGACTAGCAAAGAGCACAAGCAATGTAAGTTAGTTCTTGCAGAAGGAAGTATTTCTTGGTGCCAATAATAGGTCCATACTGAGGTAACAAAGGACATCTGATGACATATAAGGCTGTCTCCTCTGTGCTGAAAAATATAGGGGTCTCTCTCTGACCTTTTTTTATGGTTTGGAAAAAAATTGGATAACGTTAAAGAGATTAGTAGAGTGTCTCAATATTAAAGACAGTACTGGAGAATAAACAAATAAATGCACACAAGACTCTTTGTAATCACAGCTGAAACAAACTGATTCTGGCAACAAACTTAGACTTAAGTGGTCACTGGACAGATTCCATCCTTACGATGATCTACTTTGAGAAGGTTTATTCTTCCAACAATAACAGAAACAGTTATGAGTAGAGATAGTCCTATAAAGTAACAAAAGAGTACATGAGAACAATATGTAGTGTTTTTTGTTGTTTTAAAACTGTTAGAGTGTATGTGGCTGTAGTTCATAGCTATACATCTGAAATCATTTAATTTGCAGTCTGTATATATTGCAGTACTTGGTCTACAGGAAGGGGAAATTGCATTTCACAGCATTCCCACCTCTGATGCTGGGCCTGTGATGATTCACGCAGCCTTGGAGGTCAGCCAGAGGACTCAAAAGCACGAAGCCCCAGTGCACACTGTGCATTCGTGCCCTGCTCAGCTCTCACAGACCTTCAGTGTGGACCCATCTCTAAAAAAGATGCCCCAGGACTGTAATGCTGGCTGTTAGCCATCTAAAAAATTCTCTATCAAAGCAGGCCTCCCAAATACCAATTTAAGTTTCTGATGTAGTGCACAGGAGTGAAAAAACTCCTGAGGTCCAATTCATTATGTTTTCTGGTTTATAGTCAAATCACTCAATTTTAGTAGGTTTCCTGGAAAAAAAAAAAACAACAAACAAACACTATGATTATAGTATCTGATCACCTGCCTGTGATACCTTCTGCACTGGTACCTTTTTTAACCCCATGGCCAGTTTTCAGATGCTTGAGTCTCAAATCTCATTGCTGTAGTAAGAATTGGCAGCTGGATGAAGAATTAGACTAAAATTAGTGTTTCAATTAATAGAAAACCAGGCAAAACTCAGCCACTATGAATACTGCCAGCAACAGCTGGCTGATCAGCACACACACAGATATGGTATCTAGAGCAGTTTACCAGACATTTACCTCATTGGTGGTATTAAAGAGGACAAAGGGCACCAAACTGCAGGAAACTAAGTTTCACATGCACATTCTATAGGTCAAACCCAACTTGTTTCAAATATCAAAGCAAGATTCTTCCATGTTAAAACATGGAGTTAAGCCAGGAATAAGGAGCAATACTGTGTGAGTTCAAATATAAGAAAGAATCAAGGCTCATAACTCCACCCCAAATTGCCAGCTTGCTGCCAGTTTCATACTTAATAGAAATCAATGAAATTATTCTTATCCAGGAGCTTTGCTGATGGACCCCAAGTCCCCTCTCTCAGGATTCCTAGGACCCTGCCATTGTAGCCTTTCATATCTTATGAGGAAAAGAGGGTCATTGCAGAAGAGCTTCTACAATGAAACAGAAATTATGAATGATCTTTCACTTAAAACTGGAAATGACAATCTGACTGAAATAAAACAATTTGTATTAGCTTTTGCCTTCTGACCAATTTCTAGCCATAATTGTTCACTAACCTATTACTATATCACTAACCCTTTGTCCTACCATATAATACATTATATTAATTTGTTTGCTCTTCTGTTTGGCAGAGAATGGCATTTCTACCAAAATACATGTAATTTTTCAAGACATTTTGCATATTCTGACTATTTTGAAGAAACTGCTAATTATAGATATCAGTTGAGGAAATGTGTATGTTCATTCATCTTCTAACCTTAAATCTAACAAAACTGACTCCAAAAGGCTTAAGATACAGGAGAATCTGAGTGTGACTGAGTGAATTTAGACAATTTGAGATGTTTTTCCATCACACATAGCAAACTGAAGAAGCCTAAACAGCCACTGGCTCCCTCTGTTCAAACTGGAGAGAGTTGTCTGTGCATCAGTATACGCAGCCTCCTGTATTTTGCAGGGCAACCATGTCCCCCCAGAAAGGATCCAAAACATTCAAGGCAACCCAGGTCTATGTAAGAACATTCAGACTCACCAGTAAACTGAAGCTCAAGCAGAATCCAGGGCGTGGCTCTGATGGGTTTTCCACAGGAAATACCACTGAAACAGTAACCACTTGTTCTCTAACTTGACAGAGCTTCTGCCTGCTCATGTTCCATCATCTCCAGAGGAGACTTCTAGTTATCATACAAGGCTTGATAAAACTTCTGAAACAGGCAGGACTTCCTCCATTCAACTGTAAAACAAAAGAAAGTAAAAAGCAGAAAACCCCCAGACTGAGCCCTCAGCCCTGTTGCATTACTCCTAGAACACCTGCACTGCCAGGGGACAGAGCCTGTTTCTCACTTGCTTCATCTGTGGCCCATTACAGCCTGAGAGGGTGAAAGAAAGGAAGCAGGTGTTGAGAAGTGCCTTACAATGATAATGAGAAAAGGATGACACTAAAAGTTTGCATGGGTCCGGAGCAGAGAGAAGGTTGCATCTCTACACATCTTCTCCTCTTTGTAGGCATGTAGGTTCTTCTGAGGTTTGTGTCCTGGATCATCAAAGTGTTACCCGATCACAGGATAATCAGATAATCAGGTGTAATTATGCTACTTATTCTCTGCTGCCCCATTCTCCCTGCCTCTTATGGGTTGCTACCTGTACTGGCCAAATTGGAAGCCACCAGAAGTTACCTGCTGGCCCTATGGTTACCACAAGAGCTTGAGTTAATACAAGAGCAATCTTTGCTTATGCTTAGTGAACTGAATAGATAATAGGCAAGTACTAAATAGGGTTGTGTTTATCCAGGGCACCAGAGCTGGCATGGTAGAAGACTGGCTGAGCCAAAGCCATGCTGTAGAACCACAAGAGCACATGAAAACACTCCTGCAATTCTGGTGCTTGGCTGCCTGGTTGATCATGATATGGTCACAGAATGCTTAGCACAAAGCAGTGATAGCTGATTATGCCTGCTAAATACTGCTGTGATACTAACACTGTGTGGTTCTATTAGCAAGTCCATTTTGCCAGCTCTTAATTGCAGTGAAACTTGGGAAGATATAAACATCAAAGGAATCTGTTTAGCTAACCAGATAAGTCTTGTCTTTTAATGCCTATGACCTTTTAAAATTTCTCACCCTATCCAATTTGAAAACCTGCTGTAGGCTGTTAGAATTTAAATGAATACATTCTTATTTGGAGACTTTAAAGGTAAATGAAAGGTTACATATACTTGTACAAAACTGCTTCCTTTCAATGGTTTGCAGGTACATAAGAAATAAATACCCTTCTGGTCTCCCACATTGTCCATTATAATCACCCAGGTCAGTAATTTTTTAACTGAATTTAAAAGCACTCCTTAAAGATTGTGATGTATCTTGAAGATATATCTGCCTGCTCTCAGCATTACCTTTGTAAATTATTATTAGCAAAAGACTTGTGTCCATCAACTCTTTCTCCACACAACCTTCTGCAAAAGCATTAGAAGACTAAGTCAAACACCAAGGGAGTTGGGATTCAAAAGGGAACTAAACCAAAGGTCACTACTGGGAAACAGACCCTTACAGACATTACTATGGCTGTTAAAGCCATTGAAACAGCCCTAAACTGAGGCATAGCAAAACAACCCATCCAATGAGAATGCAATGAGTAGGGATGGAGTCTCGTTTAAATCTCCTGCTTTGCCTTAGTCCATATTTGCTCTTATTTCAATAGTGAATATTCTCATTTATGTTCTAACCAGAAGCAGCTCTTAAGAGCCAAAGTCTTTTTCTGTGTATCACAGATGCTTGTTTCAAGGAGAAGCCATCTCAAAGCTTTGGATGACTTAGTTGGTCCTCATCTAACAGTAAATCAGTTTTCTTCTCTTGTAAATAACTTGAAACTTTTTTTTTTGTTTTCAATTTCAAAATAGTATCTATACAAATACCTTGTAAGATAAAGTTCTGTGTAATCTGAAAACACATGAAAAGTATTCAAATACTGTAGGACTAAAACTGTAAAACATGTTGTAGGTTGATAAAAGACAGAGTTTGCATGCCCCTCTACTTTCAGTACAGAGTTGTGATGAAGAGTCAGGTTCTGTAATGTGAGTGAAGATTTCAAAGAGTTTGCATTTTCTAGAGCTTTGAACTGTCTGCATGAACATAGCATGCTAAAGCCCAAAGCATGTCAACATGGAACAGTGTGAATGTCCTCCCTGTGCCTTTCAGCACACTCAAATGGCGTCCTTAAGCCTTGCTATATTTGACTTCAAAAATTTTGTAATGCAGTTTGTTCCTTACTTTTTTATTTATTTAAAGTTGCTGTGGTTCTAAAAGCCTTGAAGACCTGGCAGACATTTCTTAATTAAATACTTCGTGATTTTCATACAGTTTTCTTTTTCTACTGAATTTAAATAGCAAGAAACACTTTAGCTGCTTAAACAAAGGTGAAGTTGTCAGCATCATGTCTATCCCAAAACCAGACTGTATTAGCTCCTGGGAAGACCATGCTGGGTTATCCAGGAGGAAGGGGAACTGGGTTATGATGCTTTCGTGGGCTGCTCCACCAAAACAAAATGTCACCTTCATTCACCTTCTTTCAGAATCTTTCCATTTCATATGAATTAAAGAAATAAATCAAAGTTGCCTTCAAATGTTTCCAATCACTGCAAGCACATCTTTAACAGAGTATTGGAGGGAATATTTGGGGTCAGAAATACGCTGCCATTTCTCAGCATGGTAGGCAGAGTGCTGATGGTAGTTATTGATAACTGCATATACAAGTGCACAGTATTTTACATATTGTTATATTTGCAGTGCCCATTTTGATTGAAGTATTCCTAACTCTCCCTTCTCTTGATTTTCCTCCCTTAGTTGTAGAAAGCAAAGCAAACTATTTATCCCAAGAGTAGAGTGGCAAAGAAGTCTCCTTCTTCATATTCTTGAATCTTTTTTGTAGCTGCACATGATATTTGGAAAACCCCAGCTCATTGTGTTTTCCCTCTCTCTGTTTGCACAGCTGACATGAAGAGGATGATGAAGACACTGTCTTACAGGCTCTCTGCAAAGCAGCCAGACAGTAGTGATGTTTTTAACATTTTTTCTGAAAATTCTCTGCCCCTCCTCTCCTCACTCACCTGACCCTGAGCATTTACTATGAAGCTTTCTGCCATGCTCCAGTTAGACAAGGAGATATGCATTGTAACTCACTTTTGTGCTAAGTGTTAAGAGAGGCAAAAAATAAAAGCAAACAAACTGATCTCACTTTTCTGATAGTTCATCTGTGGTTTTATGGAGAAAACTTTGAGATGTCTTATCAGGTGAAGACATCTACCAGAATCCAGAGCTGAATTTCTTCTGAGGAGTTGGTGAAAACCGTATCTGTGCAAAATACTAATCCAAAACGTGGCTGCTGCTGAAAGTGTTCCAGATTGGTGACATGGTGCCTCAGCAATGCTCTCTGCTCATAGAACCATGGAATCAAATAGCTTGGAAAAGACTTTTGAGATCATCAAGCCCAATATTTAGCCCAGCACTGCCAGGCTGCTTCTCACCCCACTGCCAAGCAGCAACACCACCACAGCAAAAGGCATCAATTGGCATTTTCACCCAGAGGCTCATTTTCACTGAGCGGTGACCTCCAGCTGAGCTTTGCTACTCAGAAGATTATTTCTGCCTAAAAATGTAAACATTTTTACATTCAAAGTATAAGTAAGTAAAGGAAGAGAAATTTAATGTGTATCAGGGGGAAATCCAGTCATTCAGCTGTCAAAACAGGTAAACAGCTTCATCATTTGCTCCCAGTTTGAGACTTCTGAATTTCATCCTAGATAACAAACAGCATGACAAGTTAAATAAGCTCTGACTTCCCAGTATATTCTAAATAAAATAAATATAGCTGTTTGGGCTATATACTACATTTCTGTACCTTTATCAACATCTTGATTGAACTTCTTGATCCAAATAAAGTTCAGGTATATGGACTCTTATTAGTACTTAGTCTGCCCTCAGCACCCATCTGTAATTTTTATTTGTTACCAGAATATTCTCAAAAATTTTAATGTTAAGAAAATTGCTCACTGAAGAATTATTTACAGCTTGAGTTTCATTGGCCTCTATGTCTTAGTAAATACTGGTTTTCTTATGCTTTTATTTTTCATTCTACAACACACCATTTGATAACCAGTTTTGTATTCAAAAGTTCTTTTCTAATGTGTAATAATAGAAGAGTTAGGTACTCTGAAACGTAGCAAACAATTGGTAATAAAAGATCAAATTATACCTATTTTCATTTTATAATTTTGTTCTTATTTCATAAAAACTTTTTTTTTCTTTAATTCAAACACCACTTATGACAACTGCAGCATGAAAAATCAATATAAATTTATGGAAGTCTGAATGTAAAATCTATTTTTCTTTACTTACACTTTTAATTACTTTACTTTTTCTTCAGGGCTATTCCCTTTTTTATACTTTGGTGTCAGACACAGTACAGGATTAAATTCAGACTGTTCAGATTGGATATAATATCCCTTTTCTGAGAAGAATGGCAACTATCATACATTGGATCTGAATTTTTTGAATAACTGTTCAACTTCTTTCCATGTGCAGCAGAACCTTTTGCAGTCTGACACATTTGCAGTGAAACTTCTTAGGCACGAAAGAGCTTTCTCTTCCTCCCAGACTACTGGGTACAGTCGTGCTCCGAGCAACCAGCTGCAATTAAGCAGCATGGCTGAGGGAGGATTTGTTAAGCTGTTTTGCTCTTTTAGGGGAGACAGTTTGAATTATAGATCTAAGAAACAAATATTTGTATTATATGATGTGCACACATTTTCTGTAATGATTTTTGTCGTCTTATATAGTATTTCCCATGCTGAGCTGATAGGTCTGGTGATCAGTGCATTACACATACTAGACAAATTTTACCCTCAGTATTTCACTTAACCCCGGGATTGCAAGTAGGCTGCTGTATTAAATCAATTTTTTGTTCTCCCACAGTAAAACCATGTTAGATTTTCTAGTGCTGGCAAAGAAAGCTGAAATAAAATAATCATATTCCAATGCAGATTTAAAACAGAATCAGTGCAAATTTACTGTTCCTGTCACCAAAAAAACAAAAAACAAAAAACAAAAAAACCCACACACCAAACAGACAACAACAACAAAAACCCACCAAAAAACAAAGGATATTGGTGTTTAGGATTAACTCAGAAGACTAACTTTTATGTATTTAATATATTTCCCTGCCCACATGTGATCAGAACTGTTAAAGATTAATATGTAATGCATCTGTGAACAGGGCATTAAAAATATACTTTTGTATATACACTTTTTATATACACTTTCTGCAAGCAGAAACCTCTCCAGATGTGGAGCCAGGGCAGTAGCCTGTGCTGATATGGGGGCTCCCCTTGGTGTCCTCCCCTGCCCTGCCAACGCTGTATTGTGACATCCCAGCCTGATCCTGCCTCCTGTTACTCTACAGCAGCCGAAGACGAGTCGATGTGGTGATGGCTGTGTGGGAATGGGCAAGTTCCAGCACAGCCAGACTGTTCCTCCAGTGCCTCACTGGCTAACCCATGGTCCCGGAAAGTCATGGTCGCTCTGTGCAAGTGGCAGCAGGCAAACTTGGAAAAGCCCAAACCAACCCCCATATGACCTTTTCCCATCTATTTCCCTCCAAGCCTCCAAATGAGTCTTCCTCTGTGCTGTCAGCCACAGATCACAGAATCATAGAATTGATCGGGTTGGAAAAGACCTCCGAGATCATCAAGTCCAACCCTTGGTCCAACTCCAGTCCATTAACTAGATCATGGCACCCAGTGCCACATCCAATCTGCATTTAAAAATCTCCAGGGATGATGAATCCACCACCTCTCTGGGCAGCCCATTCCAATGCCTGATTACTCTCTCTGTGAAGAATTTTTTTCTGATCTCCAACTTAAATTTGCCCTGGCAGAGCTTGAGCCTGTGCCCCCTTGTCCTATTGCTGAGTGCCTGGGAGAAGAGACCAACCCCCACCTGGCTAGAACTTCCCTTCAGGTAGTTATAGACAGTGCTGAGGTCACCTCTGAGCCTCCTCTTCTCCAGGCTAAA
Organism: Sakesphorus luctuosus; assembly: GCA_013396695.1. NCBI lineage: Eukaryota > Metazoa > Chordata > Aves > Passeriformes > Thamnophilidae > Sakesphorus > Sakesphorus luctuosus. The sequence goes on along the minus strand of VWZD01004190.1, from coordinate 1,028,437 downwards.
CAACCCCAGCTCCCTCAGCCTCTCCCCATAGGACTTGTGCTCCAGTCCCTTCACCACCCTTGTTACTCTTCTCTGGACCCGCTCCAGCACCTCAATATCCTTCCTGAACTGAGGGGCCCAGAACTGAACACAATACTCAAGGTGTGGCCTCACCAATGCAGAGTACAGGGGAAGGATCACTTCCCTGGGCCTGCTGGCCACGCTATTTTTGATACAGGACAGGATCCCATTGGCCTTCTTGGCCACCTGGGCACACTGTTCGCTCATGCTGAGCTTCCTGTCAATTAGTACCCCCAGATCCCTTTCTGCCTGGCTGCTCTCCAGCCACTCTGTGCCCAGCCTGTAGCGCTGCATGGGGTTGTTGTGGCCAAAGTGGAGGACTCGGCACTTGGCCTTACTGAACTTCATCCCATTGGAACCAGCCCGTCTCTCAAGTCTATCCAGATCCCTCTGCAGAGCCCTCCTGCCTTCCAGCAGGTCGACACTCCCTCCCAACTTGGTGTCATCAGCAAATTTGCTGATGATGGACTCAATCCCCTCATCTAAATCATCAATAAAGATGTTAAACAGGACTGGATGGTGGATCCAGGATGACAGCAACACATCACTAGGAGTACAACAGCACCACTAGCCCAGAATCTGCCTTTGCTTTTAAGCCATAAATGTTACTATCAAGATGGGGCTTCTAGATAGGAAGCTGGTGGCTATGTAATATTGTAATCTTTTTTCTTCTGTCTCTATCGCTAGTATATTCACTGCTGAGTCCATGGAAGAGGTTACTCTCTGAATTACTACCATGAGTCAGTGGAAATACAGTGCATAAGTGCAGGATTTTGTCCACTTTTTTGATGTTAACACATTAAAAAGTATGTTATGCTAAAGTTCAGCTGCCAGCATTTTCATTAATTCTGACTCCTGTTACAGGGAAGGGCTGAGGTTATTTCTTGGGCAGTTAAGGCAGTTTCACAGGACCATAAAACAACTGAGCTTCCGTGATGAACTCGTAGCCCACAAGAAGAGAAACATACCATATACAGGGAAATAAGGTAAAATTGAATACATTCAGTTTACCTTTTTTCTTAGGAAAGTTTTAAAGGAGCTTTGCCTGTGAGACCACTTCTCCATTGGTGTCCTCTCACCAAGGTGACTGCATAGCAGAGGTTCAGATATTCTTCTTAAGTATATTTTCTTTGATAGGTCACCTTTTTGTTTGGAGGTTGACGGTTTGACTGTTTCTGGATTACTTTTTTGGAAGATTTTTTTTCTCCTTTTGCTAGCCAAAATATCCATTAATGTCTTTGGAGAACACAGAACTTCTCAGTGAAAATTTGAGTGATCTCTTGAGCTGAATGAGAAAAAAATCTGTCTTTAACACCTCTCTGGGCAACAGGGAGGCCTAAATCGATTTAATTATAATATGATGTAAAATATGGGTCTCATGCCATCATAATCCAGCACTTTCACAGCAATTATCCACTGTCCTGAGTGGAAGAGGTCTGTGCCTCGGTGAATCATGCTGACTCTGCAACACATCATTAACAATTCATTAAGTCAATATGAGAAAAGTAGTACAGTAAAACCAATGCCGAATTTGTAATTTAACTGTGGCAGCTGCAAAACTGAAAATGGGTCAGCTGAGGCCCAGAGCAAGCCAGAACCTTACAGAGGCTTTGGAAGACCGTGGGCTACCACAGCAGAGCACTGGGACTATCAGGATAGCTACACCTCCTCCTTCACTGTCATTATAGTTAAACAAACCCTAACAAACCTACCTAGAGATTTTAATAAACTTGCTTTGCTTTACACACCTTTAAAAAAAAGATGTGTGGTGCAGTCTGGAGGGTCAGTATCCATACAATGGTATTGTGCTTTGTCTTCCACTGATGGTCATCTACGCAAATTAGCACTTCCATAGCCAGGGAAGACAAGTCCAGTTGCGGGTGATGAGTGGACTGGGACACTCTGTGGGTCTGTTTCTCAAGGCTGAGCTCTTGTGAGGATTTGCTTACCTCAAAGTGCTGCAGATAATTTCTTATGTTCTACCTTCCCCACAAGCTGCTTTCATGAGATATTTTGGGGCACTGTCACGCACATGGCTATGACTGAGCAGGGAGTTTAGCATTTCTAGGGAGGGACCAGTGAGAGAGATCCCTGAAAGTGGAGAGAGCTAGCATGCTTATTCGAGCCTTCCCTTCAGATGAAATCAGGCCAAAAATTACTTGCATCACTAAAAAATCTAAACCTCCTGTGGTGCATTTTTTCTTATCCAGTCGGTTATTAACTACAAGAGACCAAACCAAACTTCACTACAACCTCCTTTCAAGTAGTTGTGGAGAGCGATAAGGTCACTGCTGGGCCTCCTTTTCTGCAGGCTAAACAACCCCAGCTCTCTCTGACAGCCCTCATGCTGTCATCATTCTGGGTTCCTATGCTGTTGTCAAATGCCAAGTTTGGAAAAGATCTTTAGATTGCAAACAATTTTAGGCTGATATTAGGAAAAATTTCTCCAAGAAAGGATTGTCAAGCATTGGAACAGGCTGCTTAGGGAAGTGGTAGAGTCACCATTCCTGGAGAAATTTAAAAGACATGTAGATGTAGCACTTGGGGACATGGTTTAGTGGTGGACTTGGCAGTGCTGGGTTAATGGTTGGACTCAATGAAGTTACAAGTTTTTTCCAACCTAAACAATTCTATGATTCTATGACCAATCTCAACACAGGAATTCAGATAAATAAATGTATGACTGCAAGGAAATACCTTCCCATAAAAATAGTAAAATGCACAGCTTTAGCTACTACAAAAGCAAAATATAAAGACACTGCAATTACTAAAAGCCTGCAAGGGTTAATTCATTTTTCAGGGATAAACTGAGATAGATGATACCAGAAACTGCTCAGGAGCATTTTTTCTTCTTGGTACGAGAAGAACTGCAGACTGCTAAGGCAGCTTTGTTTACATGTTTGGTTCAGTCAGCTGATGGCCACTGTCCCGTGTGAAGTGAGACACAGATGATTTTTTTCCCAGAAAGGAAATTTGTCCAGCCTTAAGCTGAGTTCCCTTGGGAGATCACTGGTAATGGCAGACAGCATTTACCTAAATGTACCTGGTTGCCAAAACAAGATTGTCTCATTTTCCTTTGCTGTCTTGGCTAAAATCCAAGTTCATTCTTCAAATACGTTTTTTTATCTTTTTATTTTTTTCCCTTTTCATTTTTTGGAAGTTCCTGTGAGGAGTGATTAACAATTCCTGTATTCACGTTGTATAGATGGTGGTGTGATAGCAGTGTGAGCATGCCAGCTCTGTCAGTCTAGACATGCAGGTACACATGATGTGTTCACACCCTGTCATCTGACAGGCCTTCAGGTAGCAGAGATATGTATCTCCTCAATGAGATTTAATAACTGAGGTGATAAAGCTGTGAAGTACCAAGCACTTCCTGCCCACGCACTTCTTTGTCAGATGAAGCCCTAAATCTCCCTGAATGTGTGTTTCTTTGCTAGGAGAATATTTAGGGTATATTTTACACTTTTTCTCCTTTATAGCTGCACAATTCAATTCATGTGTTTAAATTGCAGAGCTGTTACTCAGAGACCAAGAATAATAATGTAAAAACTATAAGGTTAATTTAAGATCTGGTAATGATCCACTGGTTTCAAGCAATTCTCCAGTGTTTCATGTAGACTCATTTTCAGACACAGTCAGCTACGGCTGGAACATTTGGAGAAGTCATCTCAGTTTTCAGATGATCTGTTCAGTCTTCACATCATACTTTTCTGATTTTTTATTCTTCTTTTCACTTCTTTTACACCTGTGTTCCTTTTAGCTATTTTTTCCCTACCATTTTGCCCTTCTCTTTTCTTATGAATGTTGCCGGCTGCAGCCACAGCTCAAGCAGATCCAAACATTTTCTATGTCAGCCTGGCGGGAATGTGTACTAAAAGGCCCAAGGGCTGAGGAGGGAGACTGTGAAGGACTGGAGTGTCACAGTAAAGCCACCTTTTAGTTATTACCCCAGCCCTGGTGGTGTTGGATTCCTCTAACTGTGGGCCTTGATCTTCAGTGCCTCTGAAGTCTATTTACCACATGTTTAATAATTTCCACCAGCTGGTCCTTATTGAGACTGTCACTCAAAATTTATGTAACAATTTCATGTATCAAATGACATGGCAAAAAACTCCATCCTAACCAACTTTATTGTTTTTAGGCTGATAAATTTTTGTTTTTAATTAACAGGCATTTGTTAGCAGTTTTTCTCTGGAGGGTCTCAAAACCCTCTTGGGAATGAGAGTTCAAACATTCTTTCTTCCCAGCAGGCTCTGGATTCAGGCCCTCAGTGCTCAACCACAGTGTTTGAAGGTCACTTTTCACTTCTAGGATCAACAACCTGGAAACAAAGGAGTGCAATTAATGTCCCACATGTTTAAAAAATAATTGTGAATGGCTTCGAAACCTGACATTTCAACTGGGAATGTAGTTGATCAAAAAACAACAAAAATGCAACAATCACATGAGGAGCTGCAGTCATATGATTTTTTTTTTGCATAGTCAGTCACAGCTTTGACTTTGATTTATGCTGCCTCTCGTTTCTGCCAGATAATGAGGGCTTAGTTTAAACAAGCCTGGTAGCCCTAAGGCTATTGCCTTCACCCTTCTCCTTGGCTGGCAGCAGGAGAGAGGGTTAGCTCCAGCCAGGAGGGTGCTGAAGCATGGAGACTACAAATGCAAGATGCACAGGACTGGACATCAGAACCTGCATTACTGGTAGAAATGCTGGTTGCAGTGCTCAGGGTAGTGACAGTAACTTGCATAGCTAATAGAAAACATTAGAAAAGGAAGAAACTAAGAACAAACAACAAAAAAAATTAATAAGTAGTCAGAGTTCCAAAATCACCTTCCATTGGGCAATCTCTTCATTCTGTTACAATGCCTTGGACTTACGGATTTACACCTGCCCTGCCCAAAATAAAAATGGTTTAGTGTTGCTCAACTTGCTAGTTTCTGGCTAGCCAGTGCCTCAGTCATGAGTGCCATGCTTTGGGATCACTGAAACTACTAATGAATTCTCTCTTGAGGACTGTAACTTGCTTCTATGCCATGTCCTCTCATCAGCGCTTGTTCTTTGCTGCAAACAACAGCAAAAAACTACATAAGGCTGTCAGGGCTGTGGCAAAATTCATCTGCTAGACTGCCTGCAGAAGGACACCTGTGCCGGTGAAGCCCATTGAACCTGAATTGGAACCATTTAGTGCAGAGTTTGCTTGTATTACACTGCTCCTCTTGACCCCTTGATTATACCTCATTTCTAGTTGGGTGACAAAGTCTGTTTTTCCTTTATCTCTACATTTCACGAAGTTTATACAATCAAGTACTTGTCTGTGTGTGGGTCATGGCAACTTTTGAGCCAGATATTGACTGGACATCATTATACACAGGGCTTATGATTGCACCTCTAACCATGGTTGAATGAAACATACATGTATGCACTAAATGTTTAAATAACGTTTTCTTTAACAATCAGCTCTGATCAGGAGCTAAGTCAAGGGATGTGTTTGAATTGGCAGTTCTCCACTTAGTTTACAACTGTTGCCCAGCATATGGGTTCATCAAACGCAGTGAATTATTGCAGTAACACTTGCAAATCAGGCTGGGGCAAGAGTTAATTTGGATTTCTGGAAATAAATGTTCCTAATTTAAAAACAAATTAACTACAAAAATTGATCAGAGTGCAAAACTAGTATAAAAATGCCTGTAAGGTAAATGGTGTGGTTCTAAACAGGTCTCTCAGAAATCCCAGGGAATGCTGAAAGCAAAGGGAGTGAGTCATAAGCACATGAGCTGAAAGAAGCTGAAGACAAAATCATGCATCTCTGCTTAATTCCATCACATGATGAGTCCCGGGGCCCTTCATTTAATCGGAGAGCTGAGCAGTGGAGAGACTTCATTCTCACTTCGCAGCGGGGACTGGAGGAGTTACTGTCGCCGGCAGTGGCCACGCTGCTCCTCTGCACGTGCTGAGCCGACCCAGGTCCGCAGCACCATGAGCAGTGTCCGCCACCACCTCGGATTTCTGCTCCTGGCCGAAGCGGTGCTGTGTGCTGCCGCCACACGTGAGTGCTTCCTTCCCCCCATCATCTCTCCTTCCCTGCCTCTGCGTGCTCGACGTCCCAGGCCGGTGCAGCCCAACTGGCTGAGCCTCGCACACGCGGTGGTTGCTGGAGCCGTGCCTGGGTACCAGTAGGTGAGAGCTAGCTCCGCCTCAGGACCTAGTTCTGGCTCTGGGTAGAACGGGTGCCTGAGCTGGAGAAATATGATGAGAACTGTTAAGTTATGTATTTCCTGTGCTCTACAGGTACACAGAGATGACTGGAGCTAAGCCTTGGCTCTTATCAACAAATTTCTAACAATATTTTCCCAGCTCAAGCATGGCTAAAAATGCAGGTGCAGAGTGGGATTTTCAGTTTACTCAGATCAGCTGTGGCTGGGAGAGGCCAGCCCAGAGACAGTTCTCCCCAGTGGGACACCCAAACCTGTGGATCCCCAACCTCAGGTAGCTTGGTCAAGGAATTAGATCTGCAAGCCACTGTAGGCAGAGACTGGGCTGATCTTCTGCTTCTTTCCGGGCTCTCAATTTGACTTAAGTCTTAGGATGACTCCCTCAGCTCAGGGCTGGGAATGTAGAAATGGGATTTTCAACTCAAATTCCAGAATCTACCATATGGAAAATAAAGACCATAAATGCTGAGCATCCATCTAGCCTTGTACCTGCCTCCAATGGGAAATAGTACTGAATGTAAAACTGGCTAAGTCAGGACACTTTCCCAGTTCTGATGATTTATAGGAGCAGAACTGCCACAGTTCGATGCAGAGTCATTGTATTTAACAGTTTTTACTAGACTTTCTTCCATCCGTTCATGCACTTGCATTTTGATTGCAACTCGTGTATTTTTGGGATGCCCTACATCCTGCCAACAAAACATTTCACACCTTAACTGTGCCTTATGTGAGGAAATATCTTTCATGCGCTTAGAACCTGCTGGTTACATTTGATTCTCCTCAACTTTTGTACTTTCAGCCCCTTCCTCTGTGCTGTTCATGATTCTGTTTTTATATTCTCTTCTGTCACCTCTTCTCTAGGCTTCAAGACATAGTCTATTTAGCTGTTCCTAATATGGAAACAATTCTATCCCTTTGCAGCACCCTTACCACCTTTCCCTGTATTTTTTCAGTTCTCTTATCCTGTGCTTGAGCTGCAGAGAACAGAGCAGCATGCAGTACCGAAGACATGGAAGTATACAATGCTCTAATGACATTCTCATCTTTGTTCTCTATCTAACCTTTTCCTAGTTTTCAACGACCAGTGAGCACTGCATTCAAAACTGCAAAGCTATAAGATCTCATCTCTGAGTTTAGAGCGAGTTTAGAGCTAGTTTAGAGCCCCTTATTCTCAAAATAAAGTTATATTTAACTATGCTGAATTTCACACACTTTTATTCTTGAGACATTGAGTCTCATGCACTCCTCTCTTCTATTACTTTAATGCACTGACTTCAGCAGATTAGACTTCACTCATCTGTTTTCCAGGTTACGAACATTCTAAATTATTTTAACAATTGAGAAAACTGAGCACTTACTCGTAACTTTTGTTTCATATATCCTAACTAATCATTTATTCATGTGAAAACCTTTATTCTTATCCCACAGTAACTTAATTCCTTTATGTGCCTTCAGCAAGGGACCTCATCAAATGCTGTCTGGAGCTCAAGCAGACTGTAGCAAGCAGGTCAGCCTTGTTCCCATGCCCTCTGTCTCCCTCAGCAAAATTCAGAATACGTTTGTGAGCAATGCACTCTCTTTACAGCATATCATATTAATGCACTCTATCTGCTAATTCTGTTCTTCATTGCTGTTTCTACCATTTTTTCCAATTCAAGCCCCAAACTTCTTGTAATCCTCTAAATCTTCCCTGGAAGTGTTTTTAAAAACTGCCATCATATTTGCCAATTTTTTTTTCTCAGTCACTGAAGCAGTGTTAAGTAAAATGTTACATGCTATGGTTAATAGCTCATTTATTTCACTCTTGAATAATTTCCATGCTTGGGCCATCCTATCTAGACAAATTTGTCATTTTGTTGATTTGTTCTGTAACTAGGTTTTTGGTGCCAACATTTCATTTTGAGGGAGATTCTCTGTCATTGTAAAGAAAAATTCTAGCACAGAAACCTCCTATGTTCTTCTTCCATGAATGAAAATGTAAACCAATGTATAATAGCCCTTTATCTTCCCTGAATGCTTCTTTTGTATCTACATAACCCTTTGGCCCTAGATTTCCCAGCAAGATTTCCACTTCCTTTTTATTTGGGGGGGCGAGGGGGAGAGGGGAAAGAATTTTTAGGGTTTGTGTTTTTGCAAGTTATTCCTCAACTTCTTTTTTGTCCTCCTTGATTTTTTTTCTATACAAAACTTTAGGAAGTTTACATTAATTTCTGATGCCTTAGCGTCAGCCTTTTTACTTCTAATACACTTTTATCCTCTTTAACTGGGTAGGTTTTTTACTGCTGCAGTCCTAACATTGGCTTTCGCTGTCCCCTACATGGCTAATACTCTGTCACAGAAAATACTGAACTTCCCATCTTTGCTATATTTTTCACCAAAGTGAAAGCCAGAATGAGAAACAAGAAAATCAATTGAAGTATAAGATCTTTTCTTCTACGATCACCTCACCAAAACTATTATAGTAATCAGTTTTCTTTGGAGTGTAACATTACTCTGTCTATTTCAAACTGAATTGCTCTAATTCTGGTTATGATCAACATCTGTTCTTGAGTGGTTTTCATTGTTAAAGAAGAAATTACATTAAAGCTTTTTGTTCCTTTAAATTCAGCAACTGAAAATCTTCAGTTCCATGTGTCAGAGAAACCATTGCAGAAGTCTTTCCCCATCTGAAAAACCATCTTTGTCTTGTCCTGGAGCTTGTGAGATGTTTTATATTCAATTGAAATAAACAAAGCACATCAGGGAGGCAAAGAAGTGCCTAAGGAGCTTATGATTTAGAAGCAGTGACCACAGTTATTACCAAAGCTGGCCTAGAAAATGAACTCTGAATTCAAGGATTATTACTGAAAATTCAAAATTAAAAGCATTTCTAAATTAGAAGTGATCCAGCTCTTTTTGATGAATTGAGCATTTTGGGAAAACAAACAATTATTAAAAAGTTTTCATCTCAGAAAATCAAAACATTTTTATTCATTAAATATTTTTAGATAAAATCAAAGAGAATAGAAAAAGAAATTATGAAAAAATATATAGCCATTTATATCAAATAAGGTGACACATTAATGACCAAAATGTAATTGAACTTGATAAGCCTTTGTGAAGTACTTTCATAATTGCTAATCTATTTTTTTCCTGAACAAATTTTCTGAAGGACAACATTATCAAACTCTTCTTCTGACCAAGACTGAAAACAATACAGCATGTGATACAGGTCATTAAGTAAATATCAGTCATGATGTTATGCTTTGCTCACATCAAAATATATTAAATCTGCAGGAAAGACTTGATTCAAATTACTTAAGTGAGACTGCAGGGAGTTCCTGTAGGGCAAAAGACCATAGGAGATTATGTTTCTGAGTGTAAAATCTGTTCTTTTCCTCAAACCTTTCAGTCCTCAAGACTGGGGAGAGAGGTGCCAGTATCAGCTCAGAACTGAGATGGAACTCGCCAGGGGATGTCCTGCCTGCCCACCAGAAATCTCACTGCACAATAAAATAGCAAGAGAAGACAGCTCTTGCCTCTTCTTCAGCACTGTTTCTCTGGCTCTCCCTTGCAGTAAAATTAGGAATCACCCATCTCTAAAGACTGTGCTTCAACTGGCTACATGTGCTCTGTGCTTTTTCCGAAGCTTGGAGAAATTCTAACACAGCCAGTTAGCTTAAAGAACACATGGCCATTCTCACTGTTCTTACAGGTCTCTGCATTTCCTTGAAGTCATCCAGAATTTTGTTGCACTTGGGTATAAATCTCAGAAGCATTCTGCATCAGCTACCTTACAATAAAGCCATGGAAATCAGAAATCCTAACTTCCTTGTTGTTGTGACAGAATGGCACACCCAGCAGTTACCTTACCTGATTAACATGACAGAGTTCCTTAAGGTCTCCAGGCTTTAATGGAACTCTGCCCATGAGCCTACTTCCAAACATATTTTTATGGCATCCTATAGTAGCTGACATGTTCCTACAGGTTTTGCTTTTCACTACATGTCCTTAGTGACTTAAAGAGGGATCCTAGAAGCCTGGGAAAAGTTTGAGTAAGATGAGAAGAGGTTATTTGAGTTATTTAAAATCTGAGCCATTTTAAAATAAGAAGCATGAAGCTAATATGTTATTGTTGTTATATTATAAACACATTGAATTTACTATTCAGCTCTAAATTTCCTTTTCTGGAAATACCAGCTTCTATTATAATTGGTTCCACTCCTCCCACCCAAACCATCAGCCAACTCACCAATGAAACTTCACTGGGTCAAAAGTAATTCCTGGCATAACTTCTACTAGAGTACAACTCAGACATAGAGTGAATTTATCCTGTTAGCCTTGTAGATTTATTACCAGACAAGCTGTCAGAAATCAAGCAACCTCCTTACAGGCAGTCTAACTGTTGTAGAGTTATGTAAATTCATATAAACAATTGCTCTGATATGGTAAAAATGTTGTAAAACTTTTTATTCTTTCTCTGGAAAGTTTGCAATACTGCAAGTTGGAAAAAAATGTCAATCTGACAGTGGTGGAATTGTCTTTATGTTGATTATAGTTGATGAAGGTGTTCATAGCCAAGATGATAAAATCTTTAACTTCCTACTGGTGATAAGTTTTCTACCAGTACAGGAATATAATTATAATCAGAAGGTCATTCAGCACAAGAACAATGTCTTTATAGTGTGGAAGGTAAAATGGCATTACAATGCATGTTTGTTTTTCTCTCTAGGGTTTCAAGATGTGCTGAGCCATGGAAGTACTTCTGCCACATCCTACAAGAAGCTACAAGGCTGGTCTAGTGATCAAAATAAATGGAATGAAAAGCTTTATCCTTTCTGGGAAGAAGGAGATCCAAGATGGAAGGACTGCTGGAAAGGTGATCACACATGTGCATTTCAAAGATTCTGAAAAAATACGGGCAGGAAATCCATCTCATTGCAGAGTGCAGGTGCTGTAGTGCATTTGCATAGGGGAAATACCCACTGCTGCAGAGAATACCAGATTAGAGGCAATTGGCTTTGATACCATTCCCAATAGGTTGTCCAAGGAAGCCGAAGGGTAAGCTATTCCATAAAATGCTTTCCCATGACTAGTAGTCTCAGACACTGATACTTATTGAGAAGTATTGATGGTCAGGGCTATATGACAGTCCATTATTTGAAACACGCCCTAGAGGACAGGTAGCTTCAACTGCTACCTCAGTAGGGCATGTAGGCTTGATTTTGACAGCTTTGGCAAAGACCCTGTTTATTATCACCTGGTCTGAGCTGAGGTCCAATGACTGTACGTCTGGGGAGAAAACAAAAATGTTATCCTTTGGTATATATTGACCCCCATGTGGAAAACTATTCTTAGCTCTATGAAGGAAATTCATGGCAGACTGGTAAGTGATGGGGGGGACATGATGAGTTCCTCTGATTGTTTTAAGTTGGAGTTTTGATAAAATCACAAGTGACTTAGGAGCACAAAACCCCTTAGAAGCCTTTCGAATGTAAATAGTGCACAGTTGATAGTAGCTTCCTCTCTGATGCAGCCTTTACTTCAGTGAAGACCAATTTTCTTTTCAACAGGAGGAAGGGTGACAGCCAAAGTGGACAGTGATAGCCCAGCACTGGTAGGATCCAATGTGACCTTTGTTGTAACTCTCCAGTTTCCTAAGTGCCAGAAAGAAGATAGTGATGGCAACATAATATATGAGAGAAACTGTACCTGGGGTAGGTAATGGCAATTCCCCTACACTATACACACATCTGCCTGGTGCTGGTGTAAATGTGTCATGAACCTTTGAAAGTATCACAGGTGCACCCTATGAACAACAGCCAGGTTGCTTTTAAGTGGTAACTATATTTGTGCCTGCCTACTCTGTGCCACACCAGTCTCTTTCCTAAGAAGATCACTGTGGTATTTTTAGTGTTCTGCCCCTCTCTATATAATGACCAGGTAATTTAAGATTGACCATCACTGTAAAATTGCATTCCCAAAACAGTTACATTAATTTGTCTTCCTAATAGAACTGTTACTGCTTTTCAGTTCAGGTACAACACTGCACAGACACACTGTTTTCTTCCACACTTATAAGGCTGTAAATTTATAAAATTTGGAATTTTTTTGAAAGTTAGGAATTGTAGAATTCAATAACAGTATCTGCATTTTAAAAACCCCCAAGAAAGAGTAAATAACATACTTCCACACTTCAGGAATTAAAAAGCAAACAAAAAAATTTAAAAATCAAACGGTATGTTTTTCAGAGTATCATCTTTTTATCTTGTTTACTGTTACAAAAAGACCTATCATAATTCCAGTGTTTGATGCTTCTGGATCTATAATAAAACACACCGTTGTACCTTTCATCCTCTGAATCCATAAGTGTTAAACAAATTTTTTTACTGATCAAAGTAATTTTCATTTCAAAGCATATCAGCAAATTTTTTGTTAACCTAAGTTCTGTTTTTTAGCTGCACAATGTTTTGTTAACAGCTGATATCCATTCTCTACTTCATATTTACTGTGCTGTTTGGGGGAGGAAACTTTCTATTTGTTATTCAGAAAAGAACTGAAATTCATGTCTAAGCTATTAAAAGGTGTCTTAGAAAACTTTTCTGACAAAATAAAGTCACTTCCTCACAGTGCTTCCATGACCACTATTTCTACTTAAAATTTTAGATTCTGTTTGCCAAATATTCAGGTAGCCACATTAACTTCAGTGAAACAGTAGCCCACAGTGTACTCAACTGCAAGTTGTTGGACAAGAAATTTTATATTGTGTCTGGACCATGAGACAGTAATTTTTTTTTAAACTTTTAAGTGAAACAACACCATGCCAGAACAATTTGTTGTTAATATTAAAAACCAAACAAAGCACAGTAAAAAAATGAATGTCAGTCTGAAAATACTCCACTTCACCTTGTTGTTTAAGTACAGTAACTCCTACAACCTGGAGTGCCTGACTCCTGTTACCTGACTTTCTGCACATTTCTCAGTTGACCAGAACATGTCCTATTTCTACCCTTAGACCCTTTGGCTCCTGAGGATCAGCAAGTCTATGTCTACAACTGGACTGAATGGATAGACAGCTGTGGCTGGGAAAACTGCACAAGCAACCACAGCCATAATGTATTCCCCGATGGGAGACCTTTTCCTCATCACTCTGGCTGGAGGAGAAGGAACTTTGTCTACGTGTTTCATACATTTGGTTAGTACCACAACACATGCCTTGGTTTGGGTGATGCTGCAAGGCTTATATTCACGTTGTACTGTAACTCATTTGTCAAGTATGTTTCAATAAAAGTCCTTTAAAAAGGATTCCACCCTCTTGAGTGGAGATACAGAATTCAGTCCCCACTTTCCAGAGAGGCCATCAGCTCTTTGGTCTGGATTACCAGATGCATTACCAGAATATTGTCTTTAAATCTACATTCACAGTACTACCACTGAATGAAGTTAATTTCCTTTCAGTAGTACTCAAGATTCTTTTCTAGGAAAATAGAGGGTCTGAGCAGGTCAATCAGATGACTTGTTGACTGTTCACTGCCACTTCAAACTCTTAAACTTATAAGAACATAGTGCTGTATGTTGTCAGTTTAATAGTGCAGCACTTCTTACCTCTGGGGAGGTGAGAAATGCCACTAACTGTGTGATACTGGTTTGGTCACAGATGAATATTTTCAGTGTTTCCAACTCCCCAGTATGTAAAGGTTGGGCTATTCCTGCATTGGCTACATATTAATTCTTAGGATCCTAAGTTCCCTTGGCTAAATCAGTATTAGTGTCAATATTGTCAGAGCACGAGTAATAATGATAATAATAATAATGTTCCAAATTCTGTGTAGAGGTGATAGAATTTACTTACCTGGATCAGCTGTTAAAAAGACAAATAAACAAATAAATACAAATGGTTCTAGGGTATTAAGTAAAAGGTATTGTATCTTCTGGCTACACTGAAAGCAAACACAAGATCTCTTAAAATGCCTAACACCATCCACTACAAAATCCTAATGACTTACTGTACTGTAATTGCTTTGGAAAGATGTAGATGCTGTGGCAAATTTTTCTTGGATAAGTGAATTTTGGACCTCTTTTTGACAACTTTGAAAAAACATAGAAATAATGGGAGTAAACACATTGTAAAAGTATTCAGTCCTCCAAAAACACCTGCCAGATTACTGAAAGAAAATTCTAAACTATTTGTTTTGATTTAGACAGTTCAAGATTCTCAGAGATATTACCTCTCATAAAACAACTTATATCTATGCTGAAGGGGAAAACATTAAGTTCATGCTCTGTTTCAGGTCAGTATTACCAAACAACAGGACGATCTTCAGCAAAGTTTTCAGTCAACACAGCAAATATCACTCTTGGCAAACATGCGATGGCAGTGTCCATTTACAGGAGAGGGCACTCAGAATATGTTCCAGTTGCAAGAGCAAAAGCTGTTTACTCTGTAACAGGTAAGTGTGCTGGAATAAACGGTAATAAAATACTGGGAGTATTTCTTGCTTAGATGTTCAAAAAATTCAGCATAAGCATCATCATGCCAGATGAAAAGTGGACATTGGCCTGAGAAAGATTTTTACTATGGAAGTGGAATCTCCGATAAATTGCCTTGAGTGGTGTAAGTTACCTTTGTGTCTAGCTCAGTAGTGACACCTCTACTTTGCAATGAAAAATGAGTTAAGGGAGGAAATGCAGTCTTCCACAGATGTCTCTGATTCCTCATTTTTTCCCATACTTTTCTGGGTAACTCCTTCCTTCTGACATTCACTCCTCAGATCAGAAATCGAATAAAAGTAGAAAGCTGTGTTAAAGATACAAATGTCTCACATTCCGATTGTTGCTGTTCAGAGACTTTGGAGCTGTTTGTTGTTTGCAGCCAGGTATCTATGCTTTATTTATTTACTTACTTCTTTTTTTTCCCCTTGCAGACAAAATTCCAATACTTGTGACTATGTTCCAAAAACATGACCGCAACATCTCAGACTCCATTTTTATCAAAGACTCACCAATTACATTTGATGTGAAGATCCATGACCCCAGCTACTATCTTAACAATTCTGCTATCTCCTACAAGTGGAATTTTGGAGATGGAAGTGGCTTATTTGTAGCCAGCAGCTCTACTACATCTCACACCTACACTCTGCAAGGAAACTTCAGTCTGAATTTGACTGTCCAAGCCATTATACCTGTACCCTGCAGGCCAATAACACCCACTGTACCACTGCCCACCTCAGCAGGTAAGCAGTGGCATTAGGAGCTATGCTAAAATTCTGTATTCTGATTTTTTAAGTTCATAGCTTTAGAAGGTTTACAGTCATCATGAAAGAGCTGCAAGGCTCTGCAAACCCTTCATAATTTGGTTTAGAGACAGAATCAATAAGCATAAGCTCTTCTGTGATTCTATGGTAGGGATCACTTATACAATTAACACATTACGTATCCAGTTCTACCACCACAGTGACAGCATACAGACGTCTTCCTTCAGGTGGACATACACTACATGTAAGTTTCGTTGTATAACCCCTACCACACCAGGTCGGAGATTTTAGCCTTGCCTGCTCAGGGTCATCTTCTGAGGTAAGATGTAAAACTAGAGAGAGTAAGGTATTTCAGAACATTCTTGCAAGTTCCTTTCTGGATTGCATTAATTTCCACCCAAAACTAAATGAGATTGGATTGAACTTGGAAAAACTTAGTAATATTGAAAAATATGAGATTTCCATATGGTATTAACCCAGAACAGCTTTTCCACTTTAAATTTATTTGCTATCATATTTCAGAATAACTTTCATTCTGTTCAGCATTGGTTTATCATCTCAGAGGGTTTTAAGGCTTGCAGAAGCCCTGCAGTTTCAGCTATACTACTATTACTACAAGATTGTAAAAGTGGTTGTATTTTTCAAATTTCATATTTTTAACATGTGCTTTTACCAAAATGTTGAGTGAGAATGAAAAATGAAAGATATAATTTTCACCACTTCCCCTCTTCATTTTCCCACTAGCTCTAATGTAGAGCAATGGGGAAATACCAGCTTTTAAAGAAAGCATTTTAAACCTTTTATTGGCCTATGGATTTCCTATATAGGTGATTTGGGGATTTTAAAGAAGTGTTTAATTGTATTATAACTTGTAGTCTCCCTTTTATTTCACAGAGATGGGTGACTAGCAAGATGGCTTTTAGAGTGAGGCTACCCAGGCCACTCCAGGGTTGTACAGCTGGGCACATGTGTTTTCCTTACAGATTGTTGTCATGATCCCATACAGATACATACATGACTGCACAGCTGCAAACCAAAGTCACTGATGACCTATGGAATGAAGGCAGCTGGAACATATGGTCATGTTCAGAATACCCCTAAGTAGAGCTTGTTCTATTCCTTCTCCCTCAAAACAGTAACGACTGGAGCAGCTTCTAACTCAGCCTCTTCTGCCATTGTCGAGCCAGAGGAGGATAATCCTGATGGAGGTTGCCATATTTACAGAAATGGATACTACAGAAGTGGTATCTCTGTTGTAGGTAAGGATGTGGTCAACACCTGAATATAGGAATGGCATTACCAATGTACAAAAACGTATGGTAGACATAATATTTACTTAGACAATTTTTTATCAGATACATAAGACCCAAAATAAGATCCTTCTTATGGATATAGCCGAGACTTTTAAAGATTAATGTACAGGCATCTAACTGGCAGACTTTGGTTTCTTCATGCACTCTGCCAGGACCTATTGCAGAAGTTATGGCCCCTTGGTTTCAGACACAAGGCTGGGCGTTTGTCTGGATGTCTGCTCATGGCTGACCCCATGCTACATGTGGTGTTTCCAGGCACTTGGGCTGGAAAGTGGCTCATAGGGATGTGCACAATATCACTACTTTCTATATCATTAGCTTCTGAACCTGCCACAGCAGGAGCATACGGGCTGGGGAAGGGGTTTACGTAAGGTTGAACTGACCTTTGAATGCACAGAAGTCACATGTAGTGGGAAGTGATTTAGTAAAATAAGTCAGTAAATAATAATAATGGAGGAAAAAAAGCAGAGCAGAAAGGAGCAACCTCATAGAAAGAACTGGGAAATTTCTCAGCTTTCAAACCCTTCAAGAGGAGTGCTAAGGGAGGGAGGAGGTTATGGGAAACAAGACCTGAACTGAGCATCAGCCAAACATTTGAGGTTCAGTACACACAGACTTCAGAGCTTGTCATGTGTTCCTGCAATTGACATGTGTTTCCTCTCCCAGAGGGAATCCTTGAGGTAAATATTATTCAGATGACAAGCATCCAGATGACAGAAAGTCAAGCTGAAAACTCACTGGTTGACTTTGTTGTTACCTGCCAAGGGAGGTAAGTGCGTGAATGAGGCTGTCAGTCTTCCCCCTTTAAAAATAATCAGGTTCTGGAATGCTGTCTGCGCTAAGATACAGCTGTATGAACAAAATTTGGGAACTGCAGTGTTTCTCTTTCTTGATTGAAACTAAAGATAATACAAGTCTCATTTGTAAACTGTGGCAACAGAGGTTATTGCCAGGCATTTAGGATTCAGAGCAAATGTCAAGTCTCAGTAAAAAAATAACAGAACTAGAGTGTGAGAAGAAACAATTCTGTACTTTCCTGGCCAAGACAAGATTTCAGCATCTATTGTAAAATGGGAAGCAGTTTACTGAAATTGTAAAGAAATCTTTTCTTTTTGGACATGATTTTTTGACACTTAGAGTAAGTGGGTGTGTCCAAGCAATTTTCTTGGATAGGAAAACATTGCACTAATAGTCCTAGCTCCTATAAGATTAGAGCAAGAGGACTAAGAAGTACAAGAATTGCTTTGGGAATACAGCTGGAAAACAATTAACCTCTCTTAAGCCAGTGGGGTTTTTTGACACATGATACTACTTGTAATAATCTGCATTCCTTTCTTAAGGATGTGTATTAAAGGTAATGGATTTTATAAGTTGATTTCATACAGGTAATTCTGTGATCACCATAAAATGTTAAATGATAAGCAGAACAAGCAGATAATTATATAGATTTTATATATGTATTCTATATAAAATCCACATGTACATATATAAATGTAAAGGTATGTGTAGTATTAATAAAACACTCTTAAATCACTATAGTGCCACTGATTTCAACAGGCACCAGCACAAAACTGGCGTACCAGTGCAATGTGTCTATGAACTGGGCTAACGGGACTCCACAGATGCAATATGTTCTCTCTTCCCATTGCAGTCTCCCCACAGATGTCTGCACAGTAGTTTCTGACCCCACGTGCCAGGTGTCCAAGAGTGTGGTATGTGACCCCATCGTCATCAGCGATGAATGTTTACTCACCATCAGGAGATCTTTTGAGGAACCTGGGACATACTGTATAAACATCACCTTGGGCGATGACACAAGTCAAGCCCTCACCAGCGCGCTGATTTCTGTAAATGGAGGTGAGTTCACAAGAGCAGATGTGGGTCATCTGTGAACAGCTTCTCCCGGCAGTCATTTCCCTGCAGGGGTTTTTATTATGCCTGGAGGCCTCAGCTGAGACTATGCCAACTTGTGTGAGTGTCCATGCAAAGACAAAGACATGATTATTCCCCTACAAGAATTTTAGTTCTTAGACCTTGTTTTGATTTATGTTTATGATCCAGTGAGGACAGTAATTATACAAACTCTTCAGTATCACAGAATATGAACAATTCTTAAGCCATAATGTATTTTTCCACAGAAAACTCTGTTGGGCAGAAAAGCAGGTGGGAGACAAGCCACCCAGCCCACTCCACACATGGAGAAATAGCAGAAACAGAGAGGAATTCAGCTCACTTGAGACAGAATCAAAGACTGCAGCAGATTTGGCTGCCCTGGGCTCTCTATCGTTAACCTTGACTAGGTTTCTATTTCTATATGAGAATAAGATGAATCAGGTTCTGGAAAGATCTGTTCAACATCCATTGACTACAAAGCCTGCCCAGGGTAACTATTTCAGAACAGGTTTACCTTTGTTTGGAGGAGTATCAGTGTGTCTTGCTCATAGCTATCCAAGCAGTCTTTGACAGAACTATGTATTAAAGTCAGCCTCAGTCAGAAGTCTAAATGGTCATGCTGTCTCTCTGCTCCCACTCCGTTGCCCTCCTGACTTCCCATTACAATATTCTGGTGACTCTTCTGAACTCTTTAATTACTATGAGCCAAGCAACTGACCCTTTGCAATCATTTTCCCACTGTATTTTTGGCTGATTTTATTTAATCTATGTATAAATTTATCTGTACTCAAATCAGTTCACTATGACTAAGGCCCAGTGCCGAACCTGGAAGAGCATTCTGGCTCCTAAAGGTGAAAATAAGGATATAGAAGGATTTTTCAAAACTGTATTCATAGAGGCCCTTAGCCCAACAGGGCTGATCTGCATGGGTTTCCTCCAGAGGGTAAAGCTAAGTTGTATACTTTGGGGCTCCCACTATAATCAAAGCAGAATTAGGATCTAAGAGAGGTTGCTGCTTTGAGTCACCTTTTGGAGGAGCCCATCTAATGTTGGCCAGCATTTCTCTTATGCTCAGTGTAAATGTTTCCCTAGCATAACAACCGGCAAGAAGCAAACTAGCTTCATATTGTGGGGTGCCAGCAAGGCCCTTCATTCCCTTCCATGCTGGAAGGGCAGCCATGTGTCTGAGCGGCATGGCTCATATGAGAAAGCTGGCACTTTGCTGACACTCTGGTGGAACCGAGAATTACAAGGATTAGGTTGTGAAAGCACCACTTCCTGCCAGTAACCAGCCTCCAATGCTTGGTGTATTAGAGTCATTAAGTGTTCTTTAGTCTGTACTGCAACCAAGCAAAATGGATTTTCTTTAGAAAATGTATCTCATCATAAAGCAGAGGCTAACTTTTAATCAATCTGCTTTCTGAACTCTAGGATCATCATCCGGAACAACAGAAGGTATCTTTGTCTTCCTTGGCCTGTTGGCAGTGTTTGCCACCATTGGGGCATTTGTCCTTTACAAGTAAGTTGCTGGTTTCTATGATTAAAAACAGTTCAAGGAACTGTCAAAATATTGAGCTTAAATCAACAAACCAAACAACTTAAGTTTGTTTTAGCTACATTTCTGTTTCTTTATCATTGCAGTTCACAAATATTCTGGCAAATATTCAAGAAAATGAGATTACTGGCTTAGGCCACAAAACCATTGGAAAATATGCAGATGTTAAGGACTTTCATAGAAAATTACATTCTGTGCCCATAAGCTCAAACACAAATACTAGCAGAAATTGAATTGTGCTCTAAAACTCTTAAAATAAGTGTTTGCAAATGACTGACAGATTGAGAATTAATCATCAAAATTCTTCATTACATAATTGACAAACTCTTTGGGGAAAAGGTGCTGGGCATGCAGGACAGTAGTTAACATAAGCATGTTACTACATTATTAGCTGGGATGTTTCTCATGAGACTTTAAGACTGTACCAAGACTCCCAAGGCAAGTGTTTGCTCACCCTTCCCAGTCAGTGGTGAAAAACACACACCTCCATGGAGCAACAGCTCTCCACTAAGCAAGGGAGCCTTCTCTTTAATCAGGCCCTAGTCACCACTACTGACCTCTGGCTGCCAGCCATTAGATGAGATTGACCAGGGAAGGAGGAGAGAGAATGTATGATGAATACATGATTAACACTCTTATGCACTGGTCACATGCTAAATGTGGGCTTCCATTTAAATGTCTTTCAGCAACTAACTGTGCACATTCCTTGCAGGAGATACAAGCAATACAAGCCTATTGAGAGACACGCAGGACAAACAGAGAAGCAGGAGGGACTAACTGCTTACTTCAGCAGTTTCAAAGCCATTTTCTTCCCTAACAGCACTGAGAGAAACCCTCTGCTGAAGAGTAAACCAGGCATTGTTTAAACCTTTAGTCTAACACTGACTATCAAATTAAGTACAGACCTCATATTGAACTGTACTTTTAATGGGGCTTTCTTGTTACTAAAAAACAAACAAATGGGGAGTAAGGTGAAAGTATATATAGATGGGATGATAATTTTGGGGGCTTGGTGCAATTAGAAACATTAAAGTAGTCTTTTGTAGAAAACAAAGAAGTAGTTTTAAGCACTTGCTTTCTTGCTTGTGATCTAGGCTAAATTCTTCTCAACAACTAAAAGCCCTCCACCCCCTTCTTACTCCTAGGTTAACAACTTGCAAAATTAGTCATATCCATAATGTGGAAGGGGAAAAAAAGTTAGTTTAAAAAAATACAAAAAACCCCAACAACCAACCAACTTGTAAACAGTTTTTATTGCTGCTTACTGCCTTAGCGGGATACATGTCTTTGCTGGAAAGAGAGACATGGGGGGCAGGCACGTGTTACGTCTGTGGAATGAAACGTGCCATGGCCTATTCCCAGGCATTGGCACTGAACTGCTGCCACTGTTACACTGTTCGGGAGGTCCTAGCACAGATTTCCCCCAGGCAGTCCAGCTCCCCAGCAAGCAAACCCCAGATTCTGGGAACCACCAGATGCACAGGTCCCCACTGGGAGTTTGGCAGCAGCCACCCTGTTTTGCAGGGTTCAGTAGCATGGGTGCAGCTCATTAAAAGCCAGTTGGCCTCAGGGCCAAAACCCAGGGCTGGACACATTTAATTTCCCAGTGGACATGGCTACCAGTTCATGAGTCTCACTGTAAACTAGACCACAGACACCCGAGCAACAAGATGAGGCCTATTGGCTTGGCTCTGCCTGTGCAAACTTTTACTCTGAGTCTCATGTAAAATCTTAGGATGCAATTGCTGGTGCTGTCTTTGTCTCCTTTGTTTCCATTGGTCTTGAGCCACAGGGCTGGCACCACCACAGGGCAGATGTGTGGATAAGTGCCCCACGCAAAGGAAGGGTCAGCAGAACGAGGGATCTAGCAGAAAGGGGCAGCATTCAACTCCCTTTTCCCCTTCTCTTTCCATTTCTCTCTCTCCTGCTGTAAAGATCCAGTATTTTCTGCTTGCTTGTCCATTCCCCTGTCTTTGACCATTTAATCAAATAAATGAAACCCCCAATATAAATAAAGCAATATGCTCCAGTTCTGCTTTTTAGAAAATACAAAGTTAAGCAGAACCAATGTGCCTTCACTTGTTCACTCTAGCTGCAATTCCATGTTAAAAAACTCAGCCTGAGGCCTTTCTCAAGTGACCTGGCCTCACCACTTGGCATTGTGGCACTTCACATGCGAGGCCAGCAGCAAACTGCTGAAGGCTGAGTCACTGGATGATGAGAAAAGGACAGTATCTTATTTGTAGAAAGCAAGAGGTTGCTAAAAAGGTTTATAGAGATGAGCAAGCAGATCAGAAATGCTTTATAGTTCATGTTCCATAAAAGCCCTGCTGTTAATAGTAAAGGTTATAACCAAAATGGAGGCTGGGCCTGACCTTACACAATCCATTTCTAAATGCTGAATTCTTTGAAAATCTGTATTTCAATATAATTATCTTATTTATCATGTCTTGAAACATAGTAAATACATCCTGGTTTCAGTTCCCAAGGTGATATATAAGCACAAACACACTTTCCTACTATTTTAGCAGATCTGTCAAATGCTCATCATTTGTAATCTGAATCAAGCCTTCTCTACCCCTTCCCATTGTCCACAGGCACCTTTAAATGACTAAAGGATATTTTAAAAAATGCAGATTCAAACACACCTGTGAGATTAGTTCTTTAGTTCTAAAACTCAACAGCCTACTTTCTTCATCTGCTTCCAGGTTCTCCCCTTATTTTAGTTCTTTTGTGGCCATTTCAGTTATATTATTAAAAGCAGTGTATTTGCTATTGTTCCATCTTCCTCATACTTAACATCCTATTGTCTAACTAGAACTGGGCATCTAAGACTATTTGCTGACTTAAACAGAAAACACATTTTCTACAAAAATTACTGCCTGAATGTTATGTTCTCTGTTATCAGTCAGGCAGGACTGTAATTTGTATCTGTTGCTTTAGCTCGAGGCAGGACAGGGGTTTAGTGGAAAGCTTAAGATGACCTATGCTGAAGCATGAAAACATTAAATCTGTCACAGCTTAGGATCAGTGAAGATGCAGGCTGCCACTGACCTAGGCTATATGCAGAAAGCATCATTTTTCTGCAAAACACTGCATGTTAGGAGCTGAGACATCTTAAGCTTTTGCATAGAAAACAGCTTTCAGGCATATGTTAAGACTTTTTTATTCTTTAACCTAAGTATATAGAATATCTTGCACTATCTCCCTTTAAGTATCATGTCAGAATGTTACATTTTAATATGATTTTGCCTTTTCATCTGTAACTTCTATTTCATACTTCTTTACTTTTATACAATGGAATATAACTGCTGCACTGACAAATAAACCATCTAATGAATTTAAAGAGTAGATTTGCTTTGTCTCAGAAAGAAATATTGTGAGATAAGCAACTTGATGAGTTGCCCAAATATTGATCAAAACAGTATCAACCTCCAGAAAACACAATTTGAATTGCGTTCACACCTGGTACTACCTTTGGTTATCTCACTGATTTTGCAGTCTCCCTTCAAGTGTACTCAAACCAATGGCAATGTAGAACTGAGAAGCAAAGAGACTTTCTCAACAACCAGACAATAGCTAAAGCACACAATTTCAGAACAGATCAGGATACAAATGAACTCCATGTCCTTCAAAGGAAAGAACAGCTGACAAACAACATATTTGTGAATGTCAGCAAATGTTACAAGAGACGTTTCAGGCACCCCCTTTGGAGAAATAACATCAAGAATGACATCAAATATAAATGTATATCATCTTTATAGAAAGTATGTATTTTCAAACATGTCATCAAGAGAAACAGAAACATCACCTGGGTAACAAGTTTGTTAAAAATTACTTTAAAAACTGAACTATTATTTCAAGCCATTTGTTTTGTTCTCCCTCCTTTCCTTCTGGAATATTTTTTATAGCACACAGTTAAGACACTCATCAGAAGTGGCATTTTTTTCTTACCAAAAGTATTTTGAAGCTGAAACCAAGAATGAAAACCACCAGTTCCTAAAGGAATTGTAGAGAAAACAAACAAAACTGTGCAAGAGACATCTAGCCACTGTGGCTTATTAGTACAACTTATTAGTACAACACCTCCAGCTTCATGCAGCATACTCAAATTTTCTTTAAACATAAAGCTTTTATCACTACAGGTCTTTATAATTCACACAGAATCACAGATTTGTTAGGCTTGGAAGGGACCTCGGGAGGTCACCCAGTCCAACCTCCCCGCCAAGGCAGGGTCACCTATAGTAAGTTGCACAGGAACATGTCTAAGTGGGTTTTGAACGTCTCCAGAGAGGGAGACTCCCTGACTTCCCTGGGCAGCCTGTTCCAGTGCTCTGCCACCCTCATCATAAAGAAGTTCTTCCCAATGTTGAGGTGAAAATCTATGTGTTTTAGTTTATGGCCATTGCTCTTCATCCTGTTGCTGGGCACCACTGAAAACAGTCTGTCACCAACCACGATTATGCCTTTTAAATCATAATACCATTGTTCTACTATTATACTGAGTGAGGGGAAAAGATTCTGAATGGTAATTCTTTCATTTTGCCATCCCTGTAAATACCAGCATCTCTAGAGGAAGGAGGAGGAGGGAAACACATTTCACTCACATTAAACACAAATGCTCACACATGCCTAGGTCATAGTTTGACAACACTCTCCATAGCAACCCAGATATAGTGAGACTATTACCCTGTGCCCATTAGCACTACTTGGGAATCACACAAATGTAAAACAACTTTCCCAAGGAAAACCGAGTTTCAAACCAGCTGCAGCTTTTTAGGTTAAGCCATTGATTTTAAAAGGGGGCACATGATTCTGGTTTCTATCGGAGTACCTGCATTTTGGATCTGCCCTTTTACAGCTGCCTAACAAGCTAGCACAGCACAGAGCTGGTTGCAGTGCAGGAATGACCCTTCCTCTCAAATCTAGATACGGCAAATCATCCTTGATTTTCTTGCTCACTTGGTCTGCTCAGCCTGGAGGAGAGGAGACTGAAGGGAGACCTCATTGTGGTCTATAACTTCCTCATGAGAGGAAGCAGCAGGCAGGTACCAATCTTCATTCTCATGACCAGTGAGAGGACTTGAGGATATGACATGAAGTTGAGTCAGAGGAAGTTTAGAATGGACATCAGGAGAAAGTTTTTTACTCAAAGGGTGGTTGGGCACTGGACCAGGCTCTCCAAGGAAGTGGTCAAGCCTGACAGAGTTCAAGAAGCGTTTGGACAACGCTCTCAGGCACCTGGTGTTACTCTTGGGGTGTACTGCACAGGGCAGACTCGACAATCCTAACAGGTCCCTTCCAATTCATCATATTCTATGATTCTAAGATCCTTTGAAATTTATGCTTGCTCAGCCATTCCCCTGACCCATATTCCAAGCCATGGTGCCAAACAAACAGCTACTTTCAGGATGTATCCCCAAGCCAATCTGCATGGGTTTTGGCTCCAGAATGCCACAGGTCAGGGGAAGCTCAAAACCGAACTGCGGTTCGGGGACACCAGGGTGGAGGTTCGGGGGCACCCTGGGGGTGGTTGGGGGACACCAGGGCGGAGGTTCGGGGACATCCCGGCGGCTGTTCGGGGACTCTCCGGCAGCACCGCCCCCTTCCGGCAGCCCCGGCCTGCACGCCGCCTCTGTCCGAGCGACAGCNGGGCGGCCGGGTTCGGCATGTGGCGGGCGCTGTCGGGGGCGCGGCGGCTGCTGAGGCCGGTCGGGGCCGCGGCCGGGGGTCCCCTGCGGGCAGTGCCGCCTCCCCCGGCCCCCTCGGCTCCCCGCAGGGGCTGCGCGGCGGCCGGAGCCGGAGCCGCAGCCGCGGAGCTGGAGACGGCAGTGGAGCGGCGCCAGGCGGCAGGTAGGGCCCAGGCCCGGTGGCGGCGGAGCGAAATGTAACGCCTCGGGAAGAAGGGGCTGTTCGGGACGCGTGGAATCGCGTCTGCAGCTGAGGGAGGATCCTTGCGGTGCCCAGTGCGGTGGGATCGGCCTCACCTCGGCTGCGACCGCGGGCTTCAGGGTCATGACATCAGCGCTGGGCCATCATCGCCTCCCGAGCCCTGCTGGAAAGCGAGGAGTCGCGGCTGGCGTGGATGGGGCGTGTGTGTAGGATACCTACTGGAGCTTCTGCGGGGGTGGTGGTGCCGAGCCGGAGGTGCTTTGGGGATGTGCACTCGCTGTCTCCTTGTTAGTAGCGGGCTGGACCGCAGTAGCTGTTCTGCGAACCTTCTCCAGCCTGGATCTGACCGTGACGGTCAGTGTGTCAAACCGTGCCTGGGCTTGCTGAGGCCATTGGTCCTCCAAGGAGGCACTGGGGACTCCACATGTGGCTACAGGCAAGTATTTAACTTTTGTAAGCGCTGCGTCTGGAGGAGCTGTGGCCATCACTAATTTTCTTCATGTGTGACCGCAGCAAAAAGTTGAAAGTCCCTGAGGTCAAAGGCTTCCATTTACAGAAATCTGATCCAATTTCGTATTCCCGTTCATGCATATTATAATTGTGTGTAGTTATTGTTCTTTTGTTTGGCTTTTTTCTTTATATTGGGAAATACAAAATTTGGCTTTGTGCTGATGCTCAGTCTGCACTAACATTCACTATATGGTGGCAGACTTGCATTGCTGACAGATTGAAATTATGCTTTAAGTGTGCATACAAATTGCATCTACCTAATTAGGACAAATTAGGAATAAACTGATTTCTTGGTGTGACCACAGGGTAGTTGCACTGATTTACTCGTTTGCTTAAACTGTTGAAGGACTAAATCTGAGCCTGCAGTATCATAATCCTCTGCAGCGAAGCAGGCTAGGCAAAAAGAAAGAAAAATGGCTTTACTCCCTGTGCAAATAAAAAATACCTTCACACTGCATCTCGTCAGCTCCATTTTCAATATATTGATTTCACCTACTTAAGATTCTAGAATAATTTCATCATGTGTATCATAGCAGGTCTGTTGAAATACATTGTTCTGAAGTTGTTTCAATTTTATGTTGTTTTAATGATGTCTGTTGAAATACTTACATTTCGTTCATCTTAGTTGACAAGAATTTGATGATATCAGTGACTTTTAAGTTCCAATAACAAGAAATAAGTAAGTTAACAAACACCAAAGTTCCATTTATGTAACCGTTGTATCTAGTGATAGAGTGTTGCTTACTGGAGCACTGTTTAGTTCTCAGCTTTGATGGTTTAAAAATTATTTTGAAAAATCTGCAGTTCATGGTTCTTTGTCAGTATCAAACCAAGCTCTGTAATGAGTGACTAGCTTAGGGTATAATTCAGTTAATTGCTATTTTGTGGCTTCTTAAATGGTTGATTTTTGCAATTAAAAAGATAAATTGCCACTGTATTATTTTTTTCCATCTGCTCCAGATACTGTTCTTCAAAAGTTCAACATTGACTTTGTTGTAGCGCTGCTGAGGCAGGAAAATGCTAAAGACATCTGTGTCATCCAGCCACCTCCAGAAATAAAATACTGTGATTATTTTATAATTGTGAGCGGGTCTTCAACACGGCATCTCCATGCAATGGCACATTACATGCTGAAAATGGTAAGAGCTGCTCTCTCTGTGTTTTGTGGAATGGTTTTAAATGTTGTGCAAGGAGTTTCCTCAGGATTGCATGTATAAGGGTGTACCAGGTAAGATGAAACTGATTACATTATGTCATTTAGTCCTGAATACATCTAGCAACTAACTATGCTTTTTCCCTTTAACAGTACTATACAGAAATGGAGGTAATATGTTTTAAAAACAGACCTCTCTGGATGTAGAACAGTGATGACATCAGCAGAGTTTGGTGGCTAGAACAAGAGTGATATGAAATGGTGACAACAACCTGTGTCCACTTTTATCTTTGTCTAGCAAGCATCATAGCTATTCCCAGTCATTCAAAATAGCTTAATATGACTGTTCTCAAACCCTACAGGTTCTCAGGTATATTGTAAGGTTGGAAAAAGATGGCATTTTAAGAGGCACAGGATACCCTCCTGGGCTTAGTAAAGTAAACTGCTATTTAGCAGTCACTCTGCTGTGTATGTGCAGGTGGAAAGGAAAAGCAGCAGAGCCATCCTTGCATAGAAATCCTGCACTGTTCAGCTTTGGTGGAAAGAGAACTGTACAGTATAGAAATAGAAGTCAGAATAAAAATACAGATAGAGCTTAGGGATGAGGACAGACTTCAGAGAGGGAGAAACTTTATGGCCAGAAGAGAGCCATGTGACTGTTAAAAAGCACAGCATGAGGAGTATAACCAGCTCCCATCTCAATCAGCTCTCTATGCTCAGCCTGGATTTTGCCTTCTCTTCAGTCACTTTCTTTCCCTTCCTGACCCCATTTTCCCTTTGGCTCTTGGTTTTACTTTCTTTCTTCCTTCCAGTCCCTTGGTTTCAGCTGTGACACTTGAGAGGAAGAGGAGAGAGGGAGGGACAGTTTTGCTTTTCAGTGCCTTTCTAAACAGGTTAGGGTAGTTTCGTGTGTTCTTTGCAGGAACTGATGCATCTTTGCAAACTAAAATTTTGCCTTAAGCTGGAAGTTGCATTAATGTTATTTGAATGTACTAAATCTTCTGTTGCTTGTATAACTTACAGCAACTTAACAGCTTTCCATCTCCCCCAGACCAGGAGAGATCAGTGAGTACCACCTGCCCTGCAAAAACATGGCTGTGCTTCATGGCTGCACCCTCTGGTGGCTGTAAAAGCAGCGATTTTGTAAGGGCAGAGCGTCTGGGGAGGCATGGTGCCCTCCTGGGCCTGCTGAGCAACCCGAAAGCCTGACCAAGTACACAGAAGTGGCTGAGGTTCTCTCACATTGAAAGTTTTCTAGGCAAAAAGTAAGCTGAAGCTTAAACGTAAAGCAGAGCAGGTGCTCAGTAATATTGCCAGGCAACTGGTGAGCTTTACCATTACCACGCCTGAAACCTTATGTTGATTGCGTGATTTAGTCACAGTAAAACACAGAAGTACTCAAGGGTTGCATGAGGTCTTCTTGCTTTGTTTCCAGTAGCATGTAAATGGCAAAGTCTCAACTATGGCTTACCCATTCCCATCTGGTTTCATGTTAGAGGAAGAAGCTCACACTTAATATAATCTATTCATTTTACACAGTCTCTAAAGACGAGGCTTGGAACTTATTGCAGAGATTAGCCTTTGCAACCTGATGATAGCAGTGCACACAGGGCTTTTAGCATTTTAAGCTGACTTTCAAAGCGTCTTTGACAATTACCTGGTTTTGAAGGTATCTCACAAGCTACCTTAAAGAAAGGAAGGTAGAACTAGTTCCAAGTTACATTTTGAAAGTAACTCAGAACTAGTTATATATTGGAAGTTTTCCATGCTGGTTTGCAAACTTGGGTCACTGTCCAACATCGTGTGGAACAGCCAGGAACAGTTGCATTTTGTGGTAATTGCATTCCAAGTGAAGTGGGTCTCATTTGCCAGCCAGCCATACTCGTACGTCCTATTTTGTGTTTTGTCTTCCACAGCAGAAAGACCTTTTACTGATGCTTCTTGTAGAGAAACAAGGGCAGATCTGAAAGTGACCATGCTTAAGCTTCTAGCTGTCAAATTTCCTTAGCTCTGGTGGGTGCTTGGGTTCCTTTTGTACTGGGTGGGGAGAGCTAAGCATCTCAAGCTGGCATCTATAAAAGCCACCTTGTGTTGTGTAGGGAACTGCCTTCTTTCCCTTGCTGAGTGTGTGCTTTGAGCTGTCCCCTCCCCTCTACCACAGCAGCTGGAAACCTGTGTGCTGGTCATGCTTTCCCCCAGTTTGCAGTTAGTGGTGAGAGTGTGCACTCGAGACAGGAGGTTTATTTGAAGGCCTTCCTCATGGCACAGGACAAAACTTGGTTTTGCCCCACTCCCTTCTGTCTGAGAAGAGGATAAGCTTCCATTTCTGCATCCTTAACTAGCCAATGTAAAGCGCCAATGAAAGGTATTGTAAGGGAAATAAAGCTTGGTGGTAGTGGCAGCTCCAGGGACCCAGTAACTGAAAGACTATTTTGATGCTAAGCAGTTGTATTCAGTATTCATCTCAATAAAATATGGATACCCACAGAATTTGTGGATAACTGTATGGGAATCTAGAGTGCTGGGATTCCAGATTTGATACTAAATCCCATTGAGAAATGTGTACTTATTTTCCAGTACTGCAAATGGAGGGTGGGAGGTTTGTGCAGACCCCAAAACCAACATGAAGTTTTTTTAAGCTTTAAAAAAACTCAGCAAAATCTAGCTTCTCTGTGAAGGTTGAGTGCTTTTAAATAAATGCAAAGTACTTAATTTTCTGCCATTACTTTTTTTCTCTCAGTACAAGCATCTCAAAGACCAAAGTGATCCTCATACTCAGATTGAAGGAAAAGAGACAGATGACTGGCTGTGCATTGATTTTGGTAAATATGTATGAATCTGCAAGTACAAAGTTCTGCATGAACTTTTTGTTGACAGAAGTATCTCACCATGAACCCTGCTTGCTGTGAAGAGTTTGCAATACTCTCTTGTTTTGGAATTCCAATTGTTGTTTGAGCTCATTAAGATGTTAAGTAATTGTCCCCTAAATATCTTTGGCACTGAGAAGAAAGCAGGAACTACTCTTTAGTGGCTAGAACACATCTTAATAAATTGAAGATAAAGAGTAGTGGAAAAGAAAAAGCTACTTCAGTCAATTTTCTCAGGTTTCTATAATCCCTGTTTGGTTGAGTGCTCACTGTACACTGCCTGAGTAGTGAACTATTGAACAGACTTTTTTACTGCCCTGATCATATACCATGACATGGGGTGAAACATCAGTCCTGAGAAACTGAGTTTAATTCTTTATTCTACAAGTGTGAAACTGCTAGTTCTAGAATGTTACCCTCTAACTTGATGTTTTGGCCTAAAAGAGAGGATAGATGAGTGAGGAGCACTACAGCCAGTGATGTTAAGCCTTGGTTACTTAACGATCATAATAACTGACAGTAATAACTGAAAACCAACTGAAATTTAAGGGCAAAACTAGAAAAAAGTGCATTAGCTGAACACTGGAATTAACATTCTCTACTGTTGTTTGCACAGAATTAATGAAAATATCTAAGAGAAAATTAACACATCAAAATTTGGACCTGTTTCATTATATTATTCCCACCTTGTTGGCCTCTTTTTGAAGTAAAATTCCTTTTGACTTACGGAAGTCATAACTTCTTTGGCTTGGAGCCTTGTGATAGTGTCTTGTTCTGAAGTATTATGTCTCATTCTTGTGACTGCAGTCTTTGAGTCTTTTGAAGGACTGACTAGTTCCTGACACTGAGAACTGGAGGCAGCAACTTAAGAAGAGACCTCTATCAGCTGACCTGTTTTATTGAGTCAGAGTGGGGGTGGAAAACTTGAACTCTGTGCAGCTGAAGGTGTATTAGTGCTTTGCAGTTCACGTTAATTTACTGTGAATTTCTGTTCTGGACAGGTAACATAGTGGTGCATTTCATGCTGCCAGAGACACGAGAGGTTTATGAGTTGGAGAAGTTGTGGACACTTGGTTCCTACGATGACCAGTTAGCACAGATGACTCCACAGTCCCTGCCAGAAGACTTTATATTTGGACTGACTCCTAACAGCAGTGATCATCTTGAGACAAGAACTTAATGCAGCTGCTGTGTGGAAGGAGAATGAGTGTGCCTTCACAGATCAGAGAAAGACATACAGTCTTGGGAACTGACTGAGCAGTCAGTACAGTTATCCGTACAAAACTGTATTTATTGAATGTGCCTAAGTAAAATTCTAAACAAGCTAAAAAAAGTGATCAGAATCATAGAATCATCAAGGCTGGAAAAGAACTTTAAGATCAAGTCCAACCCTAAAATGTCAATGAAGGAATCCTATCAGAGCTTCCTGGGAGAGCCACTGTCCCACTGAAGTTTGAAGTGAGAAGAGTGGGCCAAAGACAGCTGCCCAAGCTACTTACCCTGAAACTCATGCTCATCTTCTAGAGTAACTGTTTTTCTAGGATCTTTGAAAGACTTGCCTGTAGTGGCAGTGCAAAACAGACTTGAATGCTGCAAACAAAAACTGTGAAATAGTACAGTTGAAATGACACTTCTTGCATTAAGCCCTTTGCTTCTGGTCACAATAAAGCAAGTCATGGGTGAAGTCAGACTTGAAGTGGGACAGAAAACAGACTCGTGTTACTGAGAACATAAAGGCCAAGAGCAGCAGGGACAAATAAATATGCTTTGAGTTAACAGAACAGTAAGTCAGTTTTTCAGCCAAGGCCAATCTGGTTTTAATAATAATAAACCCAGACCGAAGTGCTTTAATTAGTTGTCTTCAGTTCAAACATTCAGCCCATTCTGCATGTGCAGTTGGCTCCTCCTCTAGATTTTCTCTCACCTGCTTTCTGAGAAAGGACACTGGGACAACACACTGGCAGTGTAAACCTCCAGCTCTTCAAAATAGGCAAAAAAAGTTCAATAGGAAGTCCATGGTCCCTGAGCATTACTTGCTGCTAATGGACTATTGGGCACTTCCAGAAATTATCACACAGCATGTTTGTAATCAGATTGCTGCACGCTCTGCTAATTAGTTAGAAGAGCTTCAAGGTGGTAAGAAACTTGTCTATGGAAGACAAGATGTTTTTCTCGTCTACAGGGCAGGATTTTCATCACTGGATTAGGATCTCTTCCTTCTGGAGAAATTTGCTTTGCTGTATGTTAGGAAGCAGAAACAGGAGATCCTGAGGGTAATCAGCTTTTTCTCCCCCATAGCCCCACCAATTACTTCAAGCCCTGTCTATATCTCTGCCCTGCACAGCAGCAGCTATTTGTAATGCTCAAGGTAAGCCTGGTTATTATGCTAGAGGAGTCTCTGTGTGTGTATTTAAAAAAAAAAAACAAACTACCAAAAGCCACTTCTCCCTCTGTTTCACAGCATGTTTTCTTGCTCTGCTTATCCTGTTTTTTTCAGGAATGACTGCCACCAAGTTCACCTGCTCTTTGATACCAGGCAGCAGATAGTTCTGCAATTACGCAAAGGGCATTTATTAAGTGTAGTTAAAGTACACAGATAAAACATCTTTGCCTACAAAAAAATGTATTGGTGTTAAGTCTGACTGCAGGGACTTTCGAAATGATTCATGATAACTCCCCAAAAGTAATCACATAGGGGGAAGCTAACCTTGGCTGTCTTACAGCCTGATGGGTTCTAAATCAGGCATTTCCTCCTAGGAGGGATGTGTAGGAGTAACTGACTCATTCCCTGAAACCATTTGCCTTTTACTGCTGCTGAGGATCAGAAATACTAGATGCGGAGAGGCAGATTCAGCAAACATTACACCATTCTACAAACCCACATTTAGTAATCAGAACCACATACAGTATCCTGTCTCAGAGAAAACACTAAGAGATAGGGAACAGCTTCCATGTAAACAGGTTAGTACTCTTAGAGGTGAAAAGGGGTAATAGTCTGGAAGACAGGACAAAAAATAGAGGAAACAAAAAACCAATGAAAAAGTGTAACTGACTTTTCTGCTAAAGCATATTGTGAAAAGGAGTTCTGTGAATGTCCATTGGCCGCTATTAAAAAATCAGAACTGCCAGCCCAGGAAAAGAGTTTTGTCCTTAACCATTTAACAGAAGCATCAATAGTCTGTGCTGAGCTACTGCAATGCCCCTGCCAGGTTACTTGCCTGCCTTGGTGAAACTTTGGCCTGATACTTTTAGAAACTAGGACTTTGGAATTAACCAAGACAGTCTGGGTGATTACTGCTGTGCAACATGAAATCCCTTTTGTAAAGAAAACTCTTGGGAATTATCTCAGTTCTATGGGTCAAGTTATTTCTGTGTAAAATAAAAATACTGAACAGCTTGTGCAATATGTCTACGAGCTCATCATTCAGTCCTGTTGTACAGAGGTTTGGGTCTGTGCAAGATCCCTTGATGCTGGGATGAACAGGAAAACCCAGAGTGGAACTTCTCTCATTATTTCTCTGTTTTCCTGCACTGCATTTGAGTAACTTCATTTTCAAGCACTGTTTGTGTCCATCGAGCTAACTTCTCTGTTACAGCCCAACTTAAGTGCTTTCTCCACAATTTTTCATGTTTGTTTTCATTTTTGTTTAAAACTCTAGTACCACGTCAAGCCCCGGCTGTCTTGCACAGCACACATGCTCCATTTAATGGGAACTATTACAAAGAGCGCATGCCTTGGAAATTGCAGCTTAGGAATAAAGCTCTGAAAGGTTAGAAGCAAATAAAAATGTCATGATTAAGCAAATGCTTAAAACAGGAGGTCAACTGTCATAAATGTACCCACAATATAGTACAGAGCAAGGCTTAACTTCTTATATTGCTCAAGTGGCAGGATGCTGGTTCTGAGAAGATAGCTCCGTATCAACATGTTAAAATGAGTTTAGGGTGCCCTGTGAAATGAAATACTCTATGCAGTGTCTTCTACAGACATCATTTCTCCAACTCCCTCTTTCTGCTGATTGGCCTGAGGAAATGAAATGTGAAGACAAGTAGGAGGGTGCAAGAGTTTGGAAAACAAGTTGGGTTTTCCACTCCTCTGCAGAAAGATATAATTCATGGTGTTCCCTTCATTCCCCAAACCCTCCCTGTCATTCTGAAGCATTCAGTTAAACATCTAGGCTTATTTCTATTCCAAATAATGTTAACCAGAATCTAAATGCGTTGCCATACCACCTCACTGGCAAGTGTGTGTGTTTGGGTGGTCCCGCGTGGAGTGACATACAGGTTTCTAGCACATTTTCTTGCTAGTGTGAGTGGTTCTGCCTATCCAGCCTTTAGGGCCGTGTCCTTACACAGCTTCATCATGCCAAAATGCCACAGTAAAGACTGGGTAAAAAACTGCCAAAAAAATTAACTACATTTCAGATCTCACTTCAAACCTGTTAAAAGATTCCTTCATGTTTGCCCTGGTTCAGGACTGACAAGTCCACATCCCTTCCACATCAAAATCAGCCTAAGAGAACTGCACGAGACAATCCATGAACTATAGGTTGTACTACAGACTGTATGGCATTGTTAGATGGGAGAAGATGGATTATAAGCCACAGAAGTCAACTGCTTGTGTTGGGAAGTGCAGGCTTTGTAACGTGGCTGTCCTAGCAGCTATGGAATACCTGTAGGTGACTCCTCATCTCATTGTTATGGACAGAAAACCAACATGATCAAAGTACCGCAAATACTTGGAACAGTCTGTCCCTGTGCCTCAATAATTTAAAAAAACACCACACAACTTTATCTGATGATAGGAGTTAAACTCTTTATTCCATTCAGAGGCATCTGGCAAGTAGAGCTGCATTGGGGGGCACATTACAGATGAAAAATGATCCATACTTGGTGGATATTGAAATCATTTACAGTATTTACTTTCTAGCTATTCCCAAATACTCCAAATTACCAAGTCTCAATTGAAAAGAAAAACATGAATTACCATATTAAGTCTAGAAATTTAAGAGATGACAGTATTTAAATCAGCAGATGTAAATGCAGCGCCTATCTGCAAAGTAATTTTTAATGGAAAATAATGAAGTCAAATCCTTCTCAAATGTTAAGAAAGGAACATCAGACTGACTTAAGCCTCAACAAAAATTAAAATGCTATGTACTTTTCATACTTCAGTAATTTTAAATTCATTGTAAGAAAAAAATTATCCTAAAGGCTAGATGAAGGTCACTGTCAAAAAAGGAAAAGAAACTCATTTTTCTTTGCTAAAACTACAACATAAGTTTGTGGTTTTTAAACCAATTAGTAAAGAAGAGATGCAGGAAAAACACTTCAGACCATTTTCAAAATTATCTAATCTGTACAACAATGATCTTTGGGAAAATTATCTAGTCTATGTAGTAATGCCTCTATTTCAACATGAACCTAAGAGGTAGATAACAAAACGATGAAACAAATGTTTTTTGCTCGCTGTGCCCCTCAAATCAGTGCAGCATGGTGATTCTGATCATCTCATGCACAAAAAAAAAAATCACAAAAAAGGTTCAGAGGTAATAGCATGGCTCTGTCGACCACACACACACAGGCGCGCACGCGCACACACACACACACAGCAGTCTTTATGCACCATGTGTTGCCACATTTTTTTTCTTAAACTGAGGTAGACTGAAGTTTATTGTAGAAACTTGAATGTGTCACTATTACCACAATCATCATTCAAATTATATTTGGAAATTAAAAAATTTGGTAACTTTCCTGTTATCCCTGCCTTTTGACATTTTTTGTTCTTTTCTAATGGTTGGTTGCAGAACGTGCATAAATCCTGCTGCATCTATTATAAGCCAGGCTAAAGAGGTTGTTGTTTTGTTTTTTTTTCTTGTAATCATTTTTAAAACCTTCAAAGTGGCTTAGTGTGGCCCATAACGGCGGCTGGATATGTAAACTTAGCCTTTCATTATCTTTCAATGTGGTCAAACACTGTTTGACCTTCCCCCATCGTGGTAACTGAAAGCAGTAAGATGTGATCTGCAGACAACAAAGACCCTCCTGGCCTCAAATATGCTCTAGCAGATCAAGTGTTCTATCAAACTGAAGATGAAGCTTGCTCTTTGAACAAAATGGCAAAGTCCAAATGGGCTGCAAATGGTTAAATGTAGCATTATTAGGTAGTGATGGTCAAAGGCACAAAGGGTTCATGCATTCAATCAAGTAGCACAAAAAAAAAAATTCAGCCTCTTGCAGCCTTCTAAATTTTTCCCCCAACCCCAGCCTCTTGCCATCACTTCCTTGTCCTGTTCCCAAAAAAGTACCGTCACAAACTTTTTCATCCCATCTTAAAAGAAAACTAAACGGCATTGCTGCTATCAGAATGTTGGCATCATTCACTATCTTTTGAACATTCACTGAATTTTTTTTTTAAACAAATGATGGTGTTGAAGCCCTCAGGAAATCTGAGGCTGTGTTTTTTTTACCCACCTTACTCCCAATCAGCCAGCAGCTAGAAGTGCTCTACTATATTTTTCCCCGATAAGTCTGTAGTACTCCTGGCTGGTGGCTGATCAAATTTTAATTTTTTTTTAAAAAAATAAAATGCTCAAGAACTATTAGCTTTATAAAGTATACAAAATACCAAAAAAAAAAGCAAAAAAGGAACAATTTCTCATTGAGGTACTAAATGCCTGAGGTAGTTTAGTAAAATGCATATTTATCTTTTTATGCCCTGGCCAACACCATTCAACACTTCCCTTAGGTTATTCATGGCAGTGTTATGTAAAAATGCAACCAAATTCTTTTTAAAAAATGCCACTTGTTTCAACATTGGGACTAACACTTAAACTCTTGTCAATACCCGTGCTCTAACCCAAGCCCACCCACGATCCCACCCTCCAAATATTTTTTTTTCTTTTACAACTGGACCTATAAGAGCAATGCCTTTTTTTTTTGTTGGTTTTTTCTTTTCTTTTTTTTCTTTTTTTTTTAACCAGTGAACTCAGAAGAGAAAGCTTCATTAAACCAAGTTCTAAAATTGTTGGGGAGTAATAAGAACAATAAAAAAGACTAACAAGTTTATGTTAAATTGTGAGAATAGAACAAAAGGGAAGTGAAGGGGTCCTTATTTTAAAGCTGGGTTTCAAAAGTTTGAGAGAGCCTAAAGAATACATTCTCAGAGACAGCGTTCAGCGGTTGCCTGGTCCTCGAACAGGTGATTGGCTTGGTGGATCTTCTGCATAACTTCAACAGGTGCTCACCACCCGTCTCTCTGTCGCACAGTCTGTCTTTGGTCTGGCATCTGTCTCTGATGGGCCATTTCCTAAACCTTTATTTTCGTCTTGGCTGAGGCTGTCCACTTTGCAATGTTTTTTGCTGTTGCTGCTGCCTTCTTACCTGAGCCAGTATTTCCTGAATTTTTCTCTGAGCAAGCTGAAGGACACAAAGAAGAAGAAACAACCCATCATGATGCTGTGCTGCAGTGACTGCTATTTACAAAAATAAATGCTATGGGGATTAAGAAAATCTAGAATGACCAAATTTCTAGTATTGACAAGACTACTGATTCGTTAAAATATGCTTGCATTAGTCATGATGTACAACTTAAAATGAGTTTTTCTTCTTTTTCCACCTACCACAACTACCTGCCATGGTCCATTTTCACATCTCTAATATAGAAAGCATGAACTTAAGAAGATGACTACCAGTTTTAAGATTTTTGAAGCTACAGGCTACCTTAATTTTACTTCTCTGGAGATACTAATGTTTCATAAGAATCACTGTTTTAAGAGTGTACACAGTTTTTATACACCAGGGAGTCCAGAAGGTCAGACTTAGAGGTTTTTTCTCAGCCCTCTTACCTCCTTTCTGAACTACAGGTCACCTGTAGCAAAGTATCAAAAGGAATTGGTCTGAGCTAAGACTTAAGTGAGGGAAGGAATCTTGTGATCCTTTTCTTTATGATATTAAATCAATAAATTGGGCAATGTGGACAAATTGCATATCTGGGTGCAGTTCTCGCCAAACACTGATATGGCTCGTGTCTCCGTTCCTTCTGCATTTCAGTCCAATCACAGCTTGGGTTTTCTTTTGCTTTGGAAGGTTTAGCAGTGCCAGAGCCAACATATATTGACAGAAGATCTTAAGGAGCTTTTTTTACATATGTAACCATGCAGTATTATTATAAATCTCTTTCACAGGCTTGAGGAAAGTGAATTGCAGCAAGACAACCAGAGGAGCCTGGCAAGCAGTGCTTTCTGTATCCTGGGTAAAAGTCTTCCATCCCCTGCTTCCTGCACATGCTTATAAAAGAAAGACCATGGACACATCAAGCTGATACAAAAAATGACTCCAGTCTTCCTACCTGGCATGCATAGAAGTGACCAGTTATTTTCACAACAACCTGATCATTTTCATCAGGTGTCTGGTCACGAGGGACTACAACTTCTGCACTTGTCAAGTTTTGAAGCTCATTTACCTACAAATAGATAGAAGAAGTCAGAAAACCTTAAACTAACAAATATTGCACAACCAACAAGCCTCAAAGATACTAATCCCCGAAAAATCTTCCCCTAAGTTAAAAACCCCCTTACTGACAGAAAGTATCTTTATGCAGCATGCACTGTGCACGATTAGCCTCTTGTGTCTCAACATAAATTAGCACCAACTTCGCCAAGTTTTTAAAAGTGTTTTAAAGACTAAATACAACACACAGAAGGTGTTAAATACATGTCTTAAAAAAAGCAAATAGTTTCCACAGTGTTTACAGCTGAGTTTAAAAGTGTAAGGTCAGAAAACTCGTATAAGGCATGGAAGAAGAAAAATGCTGAAATGTTTATATGCTTTTCCTTGAAAAACCTCCACAAGATGCAGAACTTCAAACAGAACAATGAGAAGTTCTATTTGTTCAAATTATTTTCAGTATCTTATCAGTTTCCACAGCTTTAAGTAGAGGTAAGTTTAAAGTCTGTCCCATTTACGCTCATTTTATTTTAGAAATGTATAGCATTATTTAATTTAACATGTTTTAGATGAACAACTTCTCAGGCATGTTTGTCCTTAAACCTCTTACCACTGCAAATAATGGAAGATGCCACATTGCCTTCTTACACTTAAAGACCCCATTGTACTCGAGGATGGGCACACAAGACTGAACCATTTCTTTGCAGATATCATCCTGACTTGACAACCATATGAAAATACTAGAGTATCAGCACCTTTTCAGGATTGAAAAATCTCTGTGATGTTATTTTATAAAAGAAATTACATCAATTAAACTGAAGCAAAAATAGGTACAGGTTTTTTGCAATACTGAGGACTGAACATGTCTTAATTTCTTACCACTTGTTTAGAAATTATGTTTTCACTCAGTTTTGTCCAGAAAGGCCACCTTTGGAGGCATTCAATTCAATTTTAGTGAAGTGAATTTTTTTTTTGCAAAATGTGGCACATAAGCTAATGTTCACAGAAGCAGGTCTTAAGTGGGAATGTATTAATTCTAAATGGAAGAACTACATTTCTATTAATAAAAGCTCTGCAGATGTGAGTGAGGCTATTAATTTTCATTAGACTATTTTTTTCTTTTTCCCTCTTTTTACCTGGAAAAAAAAATCATTCTGAGATTGGCTTCTTTTGACTCCACAGTAGAAGAAAGGAAAGCCTAACAAGTGCAGCTGAGGAAATAACTCCTGCTTTAATGTAACGTCAAAGGACTAGTTATTAGTTAGCTAAAGCTTTAAGCCTTATATGTGTATGCACACCAAAATAAGAAACATAATTCACCAACACTAAAAGTTTTATTTCAGTTACTTACTGTTTTGCCTCCTTTACCAATAACTCTACCAGCAGCATAGGATGGCACTTTTATATTAGCCTCAAGTTTCACTTCTTCTTTAGGTCCAAAGAAATTTTCTTCTTTAAGTTTTCCATAGATTCTCCCTTGAGCCTGCAGAAATGTTTTCAGTTAGAGAATATGCTTATTGGAATCCAGTTAACTTCAAGAAATTTCACAAAAAATTCTCAGTACACAATCCTGACAAAGTGTTTTCCCTAATAATCACATTATTTTTCTAAAAGAAATCTTTTTACCAAACTAGGAAGCACCACAGCCCAGCTTTAAAGACTGCATGGCAAACCAGGAAATCAGACGTTTAACAGGAATAATTTTTCTGCTATTCACAAGAAATACTTCTTTTAAAAGAAACTATTGCATTTCTGTCGAGGTGAAGAGTGGTGGAGAGAAAAACTGTCTAGTTGAAGCTTTTTTTAATTACACCCAGAAGCACAGAATGCAATTAATTGACCCAGAAACCCATTCTTTTAAGGATATGAAACTAAAAAAGCCACAACACCCCCAACAAGTCATGGGATAAACACTCCAATTAGCACAAACAGCTTGCTTTTACAATCCATTACAACATATTGTTTAAAAATAAATAAATTTGACCTTGCTCAATTTTCTAGTGAAAAATCAAAGCTACCTAGATCTAACTAGTACCATGGGAATAGTATTACTTCAACCAGCACACAGTTCCTTTCTCACGGAAACAGAAGTGCCAAGTAGCAAAAAGAATGTCCACCAAGACAAAGGTTGTGAATCCTGCTGATTTTTAAATACTTTATTTCCTTATTCCCTGCTGTTCATCAGTGAATTCTTGAGAAATGGTAACAAGATCATCATCTATGCCTAATGCTTCAAAAGAGCATGAATTACTGCTGAATTATAAAGCAAGGTGGGATGTGGACTTTAAAAAGATTAGAGATGTTCTTCCAACATCACAAATCTTTTAGCTCTTGAAAAAGTCTTTAAGGAAAGGAAACAACCTAACTGAGCTGCAGCTGCTTCAGTGAAACAGTAGTTGAAATATGTTGTCTACACTAGATTCCAATGAATTTGCACATGTCCCAGATTCCAGGCAACAGTCATCCCTGAGTATTGGTATAATGGTTGTACCTGAAACTCTAGGGAGCACTGCACCAGAGGCTGTAAGCAGTGGCAT
Organism: Sakesphorus luctuosus; assembly: GCA_013396695.1. Taxonomy (NCBI): domain Eukaryota; kingdom Metazoa; phylum Chordata; class Aves; order Passeriformes; family Thamnophilidae; genus Sakesphorus; species Sakesphorus luctuosus. Next base: position 986,763 of record VWZD01004190.1, on the reverse strand, counting down.
ATTCTCTTTCTATTGCCTTGCTAATAACTAGGCCTACACACTGCAACATCCTCACACTATTGCAGCTGAGGAGGAAGGGGCACAGCTACTGCGGCCACGACACAGACAGCAGAGTAAGGAAAGGATGCCAGACTCAGTCTCTGGGATGACAATGACTCCTGAATAGCAGCAGCTATTCCCTGTTCATGCTGTTGAGCGGGAGTTTACATTCTCAGTGCTCAACAATTACCTGTCCTTAGAGAAAGAAAACCCTTCTTAAACAGAGCTTAAGGAGAGCACTAATGAGTCTTGGCCCTGACCATAAGGCATGCTTCAGGTTAACAGTGGCAATAAAAGAAAGGACTGAGCTCTGCCTCTGCCCATCTTAGTCAAGGGGGCATTAGTAACAGAGTAATTAAAACACTACAAGGACTTGAGCTGAAGGAAGCCCCAAGAGACAATCCCTCTTCACAAGACTAGCATACTCAGGAGCATCAGCTATGATAGTACATTGATCCACCTTTACAAGCAAAAGCCCAAGTAGAGAAATGCTTGACTGATATAATTTTAGCCTATGTATGGGGTGTAGAAAAGGGTAACTTTACTCCTTGCATGATCCATGTTGGAGAGAAGAGCTGCCAGAAGAACTCTCTCTTAGAGAGGAAGCCTGGGGACAAGCCTTTGCCTGCACAAAAAGTTAAGCTAAGGGATGCTACTTAAGGGTAAGTCCACTGATATCTGATGGAAAGAAAGGGTAACCAGTATCTGACCTTGTGCAGACCCCAGATCATAAGAGCACCCCATATGTGAAACATGCCATGTAGCCAAGCCCACATGTACCCAGAAAACATCATGGAGGCAGAGCTTTGCCTTTAATAGCATCTCAAATGCGTATTGGTAACTGAGAAACAATCCCAAATGCATCCAGTTCGTTATTACAACCAGAAAATACCTGCCCTGATACTTCTCCAAAAACAAAACTGATTCTAGATACCCTGAAGTTTGTGCATCTCCTTCTTACAAGATGCCCTGAAGCAAAAATACAAAGTCCAAAAATGAGGCAAGAGAACTACGCCAGGACAAATTTTCAACTGACTTTCTATCTGCTCTGGGCCTTATCTATGGTGAGGTTAGGCTGCTGCACTGAGCTATCTGCATCACTCTTAGCCTGGTCAACTCCTTTTGGGGTAACTAGATTTATCCCTTAGAATGTAAGGCAGAAGGCCACTCCAGAACTCAATTTAAACCTAAATGTGATAATCAAATTGAGTATCAACCTGTAGTTGTAGTGGAAATACAATTAGAAATCTTGCATTTATCGCAGAGCTACCAAAAAAGCATTTTCTGTTTGGCAACAGCAACTTGGGAAGACTCGATCTCTCATCTTGTCAGCTTTATTATTTCAATTAAGCACATGAAACTCTTGCACATATTAAGACAAACTAAAAAGACTGAACTAAATGGTGCTTGCAGATAAAAAGGGAAATTAGGAATGTAATATGGCCATATTTTCATACTAGACTGGATTCCTACTTATATGAAAACCCTAGTTTTAGGTGACCAGAATGTGGCCTCTGATAGTACTGTGTTACTCATATTCTTATGAGACACTTTTCAACAAAAGAAAGAAAAAACCCAGTTTTTACTAAAACTCTGAATAAAGCATCCTTGAAACCAAGTGTTTTATTTTCAATATCATACCTCACTGCCCAAAGGCCACTACAGATTAACAAATTTTTATATGTTGTACCTTGAACTGAGCTTCTGGAGGTCCAGTGATGATAACCATTCTCAGTTTAGCATCTGGTCCTTCAGCAGGGGCAATCTGTAATGGATAAACATAGCTTTTGGTAGCTTCTTTTGAAGGAATAGTTTAAAGCCACCTCCTCCCCATTTTGGTCTCACATTCTGTTCAAGAGTGAAAAATTATTCATTACAGCAGCAGCATCACACTTCAGTCACGACAGGTTTATTCTCTCTAAAGTGCATTAATTAGCCATAATGTAATACGGAGAAACTGGCTAAACCATAAGCAAATTTCCTTCTGAAAATAAAGACACAGCTACTCATCCACATATGGTAGAATCGCACATGCCATTTTCATGTGTCTATGAGTGATGTAAGACACATAGCCTTCAAAAAGACAAATATGGTTAATAAAGCCAGATTCTCATCCCTACCCATTAGCTTGAATGAGTTTTGCTCATTAGCAAAAGTTTGCCCCTGTCCCCTTGAGAAGACCACTTTACTGTTGTAACTAATCGGATCCAAAACATTCCTCTATAGTGGACGATGAGTTCACAGTTTCCGAGGGGTTTGTATCTACAGACATTTGTGTGACCCAAATAAAAATTAAGCTCCACCAGAGCTGAGACAGAGATGCCTGTAGGGTCTTTAGGAGTTCATGTCACCACAACAGTAAGATTTCTGTCGGTGTTGTTCTCAGGCTCCAATGACATTAAATAATTCAAACTGGCCTCTGACATTCCGAATGAATCTTTTGTTTATCACAACTGACATTTCCATTGTTGCATCTAGTATTACATAGCTGCTATTGAATGAGCAAGATATTAAGCACTACAGGATTTCATCTCAGCTGTTGGCACAAGGATGTCATTCATATTTAACAGCTGTAGTTTATTTCAGACCAATTACCAGTCACCATGCATCATTTTCACTAAAGAATTTTGCTAAGGAAGTTCATAAAATTATTCATATTGTACCCTAAGATGGAGAAGGCATTACATCCTAGTTATCTGGCTTGCATATCTTTTTCATGATTTCTGTATTCCAATTGGATATATCTAAAAATACACATTAATTTTACAGCAGTACATTTTTATGACCTGATGTTGTGGTAAGAGCAAGTACAGACTAAATCCATTCATTCTTTGGAACAAAAATATTTTAGAGAGGCAAAATTTCAAGGCACATTTAGAGGCAGCTGACTGAACAGGGCTCAGCCTAAATTGTCATTCATGTATAGTGAACACTGTAGTTTGGCTCAGTGACTTCATGTTTTCTTAGTAAGCACCATCACCTTTATTGAAATTTTAAGAAAAATATTTTCCATCAAGCCTTCATTACATCTTACATTTGTTTAAATATTCTTGGATGTATCTTGCTTTGCTTTTGTCTTAGAATGTCCTGTTCTCAGAAACTGAGTTAAAACATGTCTGAGGGCTGTGAAAGAAACATACCAACTACATTTCAATGTCTGAAGGGGTAACCTAAGACTTCTGTGTTAATTTTGTCTCTTTGCTCTTGGAAAAAGTAGTTATATACATACAAATAATATATAAGTGGTGAATTTAACTTCTTAGATTAAACAGTTTTACATTCCTAACCAGAAAATAATTTTTTTCCACACACCAAGCCACAAGCTGACAACTTCATACACCCCAAACCTATAAGGGTCATCCTTCCCTCAGGAAGGGTACTCTGGGAAGAATTCATAACCAAGGAGATGACAACAGGATCCCAACAGACCCCACCACTTTAGTACAGGATGGGCAGCAGGCAGCTCAGAAATCTCTGCCTGACTTTTTTACTGAACATTTGAGTCTGCTGGAGTCCCACACTGAGCCTGCATTGCCAAACAATGATCACCAGCACAGGGACACAACCTGAGCTCATTAACAGCCATATCCACCTCTGAAGTGAGGGCCTGGACACTGCAAGCTTGTACAGAACCCCCATGCATCTGCAATTTTAGACTTACTTTGTAGCTAACAAGTTTCATCAGATCTACAAAGCTCAGCATGAGCACAAAGCAGATGCATGGGGATGTAAAATGTTTTCAGCTGTAACAAGATACAGCAAAACTCAAAATGAGTGTTAGGCACAGACACATGCTTTCTCCTCAAAGTATGATTACAGCAGTTTGGCAAGTTAAAAGTTCCTCAGACAGCACTCCATCCAACTCTTAGCTAAAAGCACAGTTTCCTTGATTCACAATTTGTATTTTGCTCCAAAGTTATGACAAAGGGCAGGTAGTCAACATGAGAGAAGTTCAGAAGTTTTGAATAATTTACCAACTATCATATTTAATACTTTCACACAGAAGCAGGCCTAATGCTCCATATTGTTCTGCCAGATTACAGATGAAGTTGCATTTTTATTTTAATTGATAAGCATACATGCAACTTCCCAATTTAGCAAACATACCCTATATCTGTACAGTTTTGTTAAGATTTAATCCTACTTTCACAAAAATTTCTTTACTTTATTCCTACTAAAGGAACAAAAGACCATAGCTTCAGAAAACTTCTATCTGAATTTCAATTAATACAGAAATGTTAAATGAGTTGGGTAAAGGGGCACCAGCCAGTAGAGGAAGCCTGAGGCCACTGTTAGCCAGGTGCACGAGAAACACTGGAAACTCCCTTTCCACTAAACAGTCTCTAAAGGACAAACTGAAGAACTAGTTTGGACGGGTTCTTGGAGGTCCAGGTTGTTTCACATTTCTCTCTCCACCTAACAGTACCTTCCATACACTGCTTAATCTTTAGATACAAGCAGTGTGAGTGGAAAGAGGAAATCCATGTGATAATCACACCTCCATACAAAAGATTGGATAAAGAAAAATCAGCACCTCTCACTTTCTTCTATTCAATTTTCCCCCTAAAAATATGATTATTAGTGCTTAATTGATGTAAACCATTTGGGTAGTATAACAACTGCTTAATATACTGCTCCAAAAAGGATGGAACTGGGAAGCACATCAATTGGTTAACTGGCCAGTAAATGGATTGGCATTCAGCAAATCACACAGAAAACCCATTCATCAGGATTCCCCAATTACTTCGCTCTGCAGACTTAAATGAACACCTTCCAAGCCAAGTCCAGGCTCACTGGCTTCACCAAGCTCAACTCAGCATAGCCAGGTCCTGCCCCTCTGCCCCAGACTTTTGGCAGTTCCCTGCCATAGCAGTCACTAAACAGGCCACATCTCCCGAGCAAAGGTGAAGAGACCTGAGAAGAAAACTTTTGCTTCATCTGTGCAAGGAAATGTCAATCCAACACCGTGTACTTTTTTAATTTTGGTTGAGGTTTTTTTGTGGGTTTTGTTGTTGTTTTTGGTTTGGGGTTTTTTTTGTTGGTTGTTTTTTGTTTTGTTTGAGTTTTTTGTTTGTTGGTTTGGTTTTTTTTATTTTTACTTTAGGCCAAAACATTGTCTTTACAGCACAAAATATCAGACCAGCCTAATTAAAAGAAAAAAATGCTCAAGCATCTAGAGAGGATACCTGTGGTTACAACAGCATTAGTAGCCAAGGCCTTCCTACAACTGTGACTGGTACTAAGCCCTAACACCAGCCAAGACAGAACTCACCAAAAGGTCAACCTCTGCAAACCATCTCGTACACAAAATGTCGATTCACAAACAGCTGGATGTTAAACCTGGGTAACAAGGTAAACACGTGTTGAAGAACTGACTGACCCCTGGAGCTTGGAGCTCACGGACAATGCTAAAGTGCGAACGCTTCAGCATGGAGCCATCTGAGCTTGACAGCCCAGACCAATCCATCTGGAACAGAGCAAGAGCAGTCACAGCAGTAGGAAACTTCACCTGTGCTGCTGTTTTTAGAAGGGGAATTCACCTCAAAGCAAGAAGAAAGCCTTTAAGTACTGCATCATTAAGATGCAAGTCCGTTTCTAAGTAATTGAGACCACCAAAGTAGTTTTCTTTGCAGCTTATATTTCACACCTCAGGAGACGTTTGAAAACATGCTTCTAATTATCTTGTCTTATGGAAGATTAAAAGATGATTTATAAACAAATGTACCATTTATCACATCACGTTCTAAGCACGGAGTGGAGGAGGATGTTCACGAAAGCACAGCTTGTGCAAACTTGCTAAAAGTGTCACGTAGAATAGACAAAGTTATAGTCAGTGTAATAATACCTTAATAGATGCGCCTGCAAAACGAGAAAGTTGTTTGATGTGCTGTCCCTGCTTGCCAATAATAGCTCCAACTGCCAAGGCTGGGATGAACAGATGAACAGTCTCAGACTCAGGCTGTTGCTGTGGGGAAGAAGGAAAAATGCAGTGAATGTTTTTGAACATTATGAATCAGACTGACAGGAAAATGGGTACGGAACAGGCATGCATGGAAATAAGGGGGAAATCTTATTTCCCCCTGTGATATCTGAATATTAAGAGTCTGGCTTTTTCTGGGAATCACAAAATTCACAGAATGTGAAAAACAGTTTGAGCCAAAAGAGGATTCTTTCATCTTGTATAAAATACTTGCAATTTTATTGCTTAGAGCTTAAAAAACAATTGAGGTGTTGCTTCTTTGCGAGGCTTTTGCTCTTACCTGTCGCTGTCTGAATTCTCTTCCACATGCAAGATTCTGCAGGTGAAGCTACTACAAGCAGAAGGGCTACAGACTGAGCAGGCAAACTTTCTAGATTTCCTAGCTACATGTTTAATTTTAGATTGCATTGAGTGGCATGAAAAACCTCAGTTACATAGATGCTACAATTCCCTTTGTGTGGGAGTGATCTGGAATGATAGCCAGCTTGAAATCTGCCAGTGATTCCTCCTGTGTAACATTATGCAACAGTTGGAGCCTTGGCAGCAGTCCTCACGCAGGCTAGTAAATTAAACACCACATTAGAAGTTCTTAAAAGCAAGAGGACTCTACCATTGCACCCACTGGGTATCAGGCATCACTGCAACTTCCTATTGCTTTCAAGCAGACATCCCAGCAGGAGAGCACAACATAACACTCAAGATCCTCTCTATGTGCTGCATGGTGATGATCAAACCGCAGGGTTACACATGCCACAGTAAGCCATAACTATTCTACCAGCCTCAGAAGAGCCTGTCTCAGATTAATAGAGCATCGTCAAGCATGCACTACGCTACCATACCATTAATCCTTCTACTTACATCGGGGTTATCTCTCAGAATCATTGCACACAAACCTTTTTTTGAATCAGTTGGTATTTAACACATTACACTTCCTCTTGTAGCCTTCTTATGTGTTTTCAAAATTTGTTTTGCTCATCCTCAACAAGAGAAATCCAGCAAGCCCTTTTCATGCCAATGTCTTTTAAGACAATGCAGACACTCTCATCCTTGGTTTCTCAGTGCCCCAATGCAGACCACCACTGAGCACCGGCAAGCAGTGCACATGGGACCAACCACGCTCATTTAGCTTTGCTTGCTTATGTATTTTGGTAGGGATACAGACACAGCAGCTCACCAAAGCACCTTTGCCTATGACATTTTTTGAAAAAAATCCTGCTATATGCAACACAAAGCAAAAAGCAGCTGCAATCCTAAAACCACTCTCTCCTCCTATTTGTAAGTTTCAGTAACTGCTTTCAAGGACAAGCAAAGTCCCACTGCAATAGCCATAACTAAATCAGAACAAAATGCTTGTTTCCAAGTTTTACCACTTTATTTTTGGTAAACTAAGTCCACTGTAACCTCAAGGGATACAAATTCCAGGCACAGCTCCACGTACCAGGTGAAGAATCCCCAGAATAGGATATTGAGAACAGAAACACACGCTGCCAGTCGCTTTAGGTGATTGCAACAGTTGCACAATTTACTCTGTATTTTCACACTTAAACCCCATCAGGATTCACAGTCATTTAACGATGGTTGAAACCCCTGTTTTCCCTGGATGCAGCCCTCCACACCCAGCCTCCCCACTGCCCTGTGTGCTCTGTGGCTAGCAGGATTGCAGATCCAGCTTATTTTTAGGTAGGCAGTGAGTCCCTCACCCGAATGATCAGAGAACCACGCAAGTAGCTGTCTGGGTCAAGGGAGAAAGCAACTATGATTAGATCAGGGAATAGGAAAAGGTGGGAGCATCCCTTTTAATCCAGCTATAGATCAGTTTAAAGTGATCTCAAAGCTACATCCTAAAACTACATATTCACCATGAAAGATACCAGTCACAGAAGTATATATGCTAAACCACTTTCCAGAAGATTACTGCTTTTCTCAGCTTATTATAAAAATCCTGAGTGTTGTCATAGCCCTTTTACATGTTCACTGGGAATCCAGCAAGATTTTCAGTAGTTTGGAAATGCTACTGTAGGCACTCACTTGATCTTACCACTTCAGAAAACTCTTTCCAAATGGTTACAAGTTCACAGCACATTTGTTTTTTTCGAGTTTGGTTGCAAGAGCCTGTACTAATTGTACCAGGTGTAGAGGCAACCCCTCATTCCAATCCACCCTCCTTGCTTGCTCATCTCCTTGATCCCTTCCTTCAACTGTCCATACATGCTTGAGCTCCTGCAAAAGTCCATTGCTGAAGTTTTCCATTCCATATGCAACTCCAGACACCTTCTTCCAGGTAAACTTTGAGCTAGCACACACACAAAGACTTTCCAGCTAAGTCATACAACTCTGCTGCAAATCAATCATCTAACTTGACTTGATTTTCAAGAATTTATGAAGCTTCTACCTAAACCTACCTCTAGACACATTTCTGTACCATAGAAACAAATCAAACCTCATTATTTTTGTTTGCATGTATTTCCTGCCTTCCCTCCATTGCTCAACTGTCTGCAGCAGTTTCCCCCTCTTCTTCCCAAAGCTTCATTTGAAGCCACTTTCTTTGCTAGATTCAATTTACCACTGAAATTCTTCTCTGGTACCTCACCCCTAAACATGCAATGTTGGCAAAGGCAATGAAAGCGGGAAGATGTACATGTGCCTTTCTAACTGCACAATCAAATCACTGTACCATTTTCCCCTATCCCTCTTTATAGTTCTGACTTGTTCATAGATTTCAGCTACTCTTTTTCCTAAAGGACTTAAATTATTTTTTATGTGACTGAGGTTCTTTAACATTAAACTTGTATTTTGGAGTAGTAGTGATGTATGTTTATTAAAAAGCAGCAGAGAATCTGTTAATACGGAAGTGTTTGTACTCTTTTTTCTGACTCTTGTCTGGAGAAGCACATTGGCACACACATATAATCAAACTCATCTCTGGTATAACATGACAGGATTTGGAGAAATTGCATCTGTTTCCTTAGCCACACTGATTTTTAACCACTTGAAAAAACACAGTGTTTGATTTGTTTTTAAGCACAAACATCAAAACAACAGCTCTAACTTTTCTTCTGGCAGAAATCAAGTCTAGCTAAGGCTTTTAAGAGCATCATAACACCAAGTTCAAATTATTATCTGTCCACCCTCTTACCCACAATAATTTTTAAACCCTTTTGAGTTTACTGGAAGGCTATCCTGCAAAAGAAAAAACCATCAAAACATAATGCAATGACTACACAGCCCATTAGTCTTACAGATGCTTCTGGGGATTTTTGGATGGAAGAAAATCAGCTATAATTTAATCTTACCCATGCCATGCCACATAAGTCAGAGCTTTCCAGGAACTCTTAGCATGAGGTATATCAGAAATAGATTCCTAGATCTTAAACATATGTTAGAAACACTAAATTTAGGGAACTGATTTCCCACTCTGAAATCTGAGCTTCAACATTCACTGCCTTAACAAAGCCATGCTTGCTTAAACATATACTTAAAATTTAAAAAAATAAAATGTACATACATCTATATTTTTGAAAAGAGTATGGTCTCCTGTACAATTTTCTCCTCTTCCCTGTTCCCTTTATTTTCCCCACCACATCAGAATATACTTTATTCAAAGCCAGCCCAACCTTGGGAACTGACAGAAATATGGAAAGAAAATCTTTAGAAGTAGTAACTTAGGTTCACCAAGATGTATAGTTCATACATCCATCCTAGTTTGTGAGTAACCATCTGCAGTATCTGTGATGCACAGACCACCTCTTCTGCCCCAGCAATATTTGCAGTATGAACTCGTGACTAGTCCATCCTAACAAGAGAGGCTTGTCTTGTATCGCTGTGGCACACAGATGCCACTGGGGTGTTCATTCAGATAGAAAACCTGGGTTGTTTCATGGTGAGTTGTTTTTTTTGTTGTGCTTTTTTGTGATTTTGTTTTGTTTTCTGGGTGGGTTGGTTGGTTGGGTTTGTTGTTGGTTTGTTTTGGTTTTTACCTCCAAGAAGAGCGCTAGAAACTGAGGTTTCTTAGATATAAAAACCACATTCTTCAAGAGCATAGTGACCAGAAACAATTAATTCAGTTCATAAACAGCTAATAATACTTGCTTTATTTCTACAAAAATCAGTCTGCTTTAGTCACAAAACAGGCTTGATAAGGAATATTTGTCCATATCCAGAACATTTAACTAATGAAAACAATTTTAAATGCTGGTTTTGTTCATTAGTTGGATTCCAATTTCCATCCAAATGTTGCCTGATGAAAATCAGAAGTTCAAAATTAATCAAGCAAATAAGAAAAGCGTAATTCATTTTTTTAACTGAAAATGGAAAAAAATACACGAACCAAAGCAAATGGCAAACTACATACTTGCATAAATAGATAGATATGTTCACTCTGTTAGCAAAGGATAGCTGTGGTGATACAGACCACACAAAGGCTTTCAGAAAAGTAACTAAAGTTCGTATGTAAAATTTGATAAGTCAACTTAAATCCAATTTCCTGATTGCTCATTTAATCACAATTGAAAACAGTGATCTAATGCAAAGATGTAAATTAATCTACTCCATTGGATGACACTAAGCAACTGCTGCTGCACACCATTAGCTATAACATGTTATACTACTCTGACTCTTTTTGCTGGAGCAGCTTAAATACACCTCCTTCCATAGCTCCTGCAAGTCCCTGAGCAGCAGCGATCTGTCCCTAGCCTGCCATCCATACCAACTACACTTTTTTTTTTAATTTTATCTTTAAATTCCCACCACCTCTACCCAAGTTACAGAATAATCTGTTCCTAAATCCTGTAAGGCCTGGCTGCTTCCCTATTACTCTGCTATCACCTGTAGCCTCTGCACTTCAGGTAGCATCAGGATGATCTCCTCCACTCCAATCAGACCCTGCAGCCCTACAGGAGACTTTCATGGAAGAATAATTTCTCTGCTGCCACCTCTACCACCTTATAGTTAACTCTTAGCAAACTGTCTTAGCATAACCATCATTTCTTGGTTTCCACAGCCTCAGCAGGACTGAGGTTCTTCCCCTCCTTGGAATATTGTCGCATGTCCTTTAGCATAAGGGATACTGCTCCACACCAGATTAGAAGCTGAGGACTCCTAGCCAAGAAAATCTGCAGTTTCATTCTTCTTTTTTGCAACTCTTGCAAGGTTACAAAGATCTGTACCCAAATGCCCTTAGGATACCTTTCTCTGCCAGCCCCTGGTGCATCAGTCCTCCAAACTGCCCAAAATCACACCAAAGGAGAGCTTTTCCTTTACCTGATAGACTGTCAGAAGGAAAAGCATTCTTCCTCATCTCACACTTGGGTAACAGCCAAGGCACAGCCAGGCAACATGGAAAGCTGAAAGAAAGTTGTAATCCTCTAGATAGATGAGGTAGTAAAAACGTAGGTCCCAACTACTAGATCGGAGGGAGTGGACATTCCATTTAGGGAACGGTATTAAAACAAACAACCCAAAACAGAAAAAGAAATCTGAACAACAAACCAGAACACAAAACAATAAACAACACACAACAAAACCAATCAAGTTTTGCCTCCTCAGTTCTTTCCTATGATGACCCCTCCTCTTTTGCTTTCAGTGGATGCTGCTGCTAGGTCAGTCCACAGCTCACACAGTCAGCATGAGTGTGTGATCCTACTCATTGAAGGGCTTGTAAGAGGGCATGTTTGTCCCTCAAGTTAGTTTGAGCATTATTCTGAGCCTTTTTCTGCAAGCCTGCTGACAGCACAAAATTTTTTTATGCCAGAGATCAATGGGAGCAGAATCAGATCTTTGCTGGTTTCCAAGCCTGTTATGTTTCATGTTGCAAATTAATTACCTTAATATGAGACATTTACTTTAAATCACAGTCACATTATCCATTCTAGTCAGCACCAGGTTTTTTAGTTGTGAGGGAAATAATTAAAAATCATTTTTAGTGGAGAAGTCTCAGACTACATTTGTCTACCATTGAGCCTAGTGGGCTACAAGTGTTTTTGGTTTTTTTTTAAATAAACAAATCCACTCTGTAAAGTAAACACAGACAGCAGGTAACTGCATTAAAAAGTTCTGTATTCCCCCTTCCCAATTGCCATTGTCACCATCACCAAGACAAGGCAGACTTACAGGTGACTTAGTCTTCAGAATACCCCAAGCTTTGTCAGGTAGTTAGGCACTATTTTATTCAAACTCTGTACCAGACACAAAGCCAAAATTTCAACCATGTTTTTGCAAGGCACTGTGAAGAATTATCCCGGCCTACAGCTATACTAAATATTCTTATTTAGTAATAAAAACTTGCAGAAAGGGGAAACAAGCATTAAGCCAAGTATCCTTGAAGACAGTCTAGTAGGATTCAATGCATTAATAAGAAACAAGCTTTAGATAATCATGAAAGAAATCATACTGTATTCATTTTTCAATACTAAAGCTAGAAGTTTAAGCCCTTGTTGGAAACAAGAGGCTCATTAAGGACAACTTAAAGTCTTAGTAGATAGGTCTAACGTGATTCACAGTCTTATAACATCCTTGCAAATACCTTGCATCACCATCTTGTACATCAGATGAAGTGGTGCTGCCAGTGTAGACTGACAAACTGTAGCCTGACCTCCCCCCACCCTCCAAGATTTTGGGTTTATTTTGACCAGATTGAAGTCCATGATGGAAGTCTAAGGCTTTCTGCCAGAGTCACTGCCTGAAAAGTCAGGGCTACAATCAGAAGGCAATGGAATTCTTCACTGCCAAATTCGGTCTGTCAAGAAGCAATGCATATTTTTAACTTCCATCTGCACACCCTGAAGCACTGCCCATTTTCCCATGCACAAACAGTACAGCCACCACCCAACCCAGGGTTTCACCTTCACATGAACCCCAGGTTAACACAAGATGCAGGAGCAAGGGGAAAGATTTTCAAGTGTGGCAAGCAACTTCCCCATTTCAACATCATGCTTGCAGCAACTTTCTAGTGTGGTCAGGAGCTCTCTTACCTTCCTATACTGTCTGGGTCCTGGACTGGGAACTTGTGTTCAGAGCAGAGCTCCCTTTTTCCCTGTAAGCATTACTTCTGCATCATTAAGAAACACATGTGACTAGATTTCTGAGACACAGAACCCATGGCAAGGATATAAAGCAATACCTCTCTTCCCCTCAATTAGTCCCAGACACCCAGAAATTGTGTGGGACCTGAGCTGGTCCTCTCCTCTTGGCTGAAAGCCCAAGCAATGAGCGCTGTCTGCATTTCCGGTTTGGAGATTACTGCATTTAAACACCTGAATTTCAAAAACAGCAGGTTATTACACAGCAGTCAGTAGTGAGATGCTACTAAAGTCATTTCACTTACACTACTCACTCCACTTCTCAAATACAGTACTTTTGATCACTATTGCCTTCTGCCTGGCAAGCCATGGGATTCTCCTCAAACTACTGGAATTCACTAACAGGACCACACCTATCAGAAGTGTTTCCAACATGGAGTGCCTAGCTAGGAATAAGGGGGTAGAAATCAGAAGCAGAGAAGGAACATTTTCTGGCAGGCTGGTTATAAGGCATTTCACAAGCAGGAACTGGTCTGACATATTTCTGAACATGGCACGAACTTTTTGTTTTTGGAAAATCTAACTGGCCACAATGCCAAAAAAAGCAATCTGCCACCTTTTATTCTGAATAGGCAGCCAAAAGCAGAAATCAACATAAGGAACAGATTGTGAAACTACGTAAGCAGCAGTTTTGCTGGTCATTCACAAGCAGCAAACATAGGTATTTGCTGTTGCAGCACTGTATGACCACCAAAACAGAAAGTATATGTGTAGAAACACTGACTTCAAAAATCACAGCTGTAACACAGGAGCCACATGGGTACTCCAAATTCATAGAAGTTGCCCATAAAAATCAGGAGCTTTGGAAGACACAATACTCATCAGCTCTGCTTTGCAAAGACACTGCTCTCAGATTCCATGACAGCTGCCAGAGAAACAGGTTGTGTAAACACAAAGATCCCATTTTCCCATCATGTTTAACTAACAAACAAACAAGAGATAGAGCCAGACACAACAGAACAAGGACTTGACCTACTTTTGCTTCTGGCCTGAAGGAGCTCAGTACACTCCAGTAACAAAATATTTGGCACCTTGAGCAATTAGACTTCCCATTTAGTTTAACATTCAGAAGGTGCTGAGCCTGGTACTTAGAGCCTGAGAGTCTGAGCTGCTCAAGGGAACACAGATTACATCTTCCCACAACAAGAATCTGTGAGCAGGGGACAAACCAAGTCTTATCCTTTTGTCCCAAGAAAATACAAATATCTCTACATTTATTCAAACCCGCAGAGAAGAAGCCATTTTTATTTTACAACTCATGGATTAGTAGTTAGCAAGTGATGCTATTTGCTGTAGGACAAATTTAGAACTGTAAAAGAACCCAACTATTAAGAAGAACTGGAGGCTTCAACACGTAAAAAAACTACCATAGACTTGCCAGATCTTTGTACATCACATGGTGCCAATTACATTTTTGCTTCCCCCACTGGGGGGATGGTCCTTCTCCAGAGGCAGCATAGTTTGCTTGCTCTGGACATGGGGCCCTGCCAACACAGCATGGTAGGAACAGGAGAATTTCAAGGCAGTGGCCAGCCATTTTTTCCACAGGCCAGAATAATCTCATACTGTTATGCACCATGGAGCAAATTTCTTAGTTGTCCAAAAATTGCATCATTATTGAATTTAAACAATCAAGCATCAAGAAAGGTGTATTTCAAGGCACTGAGGTTACAATCTTCAAAAGAAGTCTAATTAGCAGGTAGATTTTTTTTCCAGACAATGCTGTTTTCCTGTAGTGCCCTCCTCAAGATTTTGTGTGCTACATATGTATAAAAACACATGTAGAAAAACCTTTTGTAAGAACACTGGCAAATCCTTCTTCACTCCCCAAAATCAGATCCTCTTTTGGCTGTAGGACAGCTCCTCACAAAATCATCTACTGCTTCACAAACTAGCCAAATTAGGGCAAAGGCACTAATGACTACACACATTATAGATGTACAAATGTTACTACCTTTGGGTAGGTCAAATATAACAGTTGCAAGAGCTAATCCTATCAAACCCAGACATCCAAAGGAGCCCAACTTGACCAAGTAAGAGTCAAAGTACCTGGAAACATAGGACAGTATTTCCTCTTCCTTGTCTCTCTCTCATCTATGCTCAGGGCATCAAATGAAGGCCCTCAATGAAGCAATTTTTCATTTTAAATTACTTTTCTTTCCTGCCAAAAGCACAATACAGTTATTTCTTCTCTTACTTCTATGCAATATAGAAGATGTCTTCTTTACTATTATAAGAAAATTACTGGAGAATAAAGAAAATCTTTCTCTTGACCACAACATCTTCTAAGGAGAAAGTTTTCCATTGTCATGTTCCTCACCTGCAACAAAAAGCTTCAAGAGATGGCAAAAAGAATAAAGAAAAGCAACCTATCAGGCTAGCTGTACAAGTCTTTTTGTCATTATAAAAAGGTGGTTGGATTTCTTGATTTTATTTACTGTAGGAAGCTACCTTTTTCTTTTTTTCTTTCCTTTCCCCCCCCCCCCCCCCCCCCACTTCCTAGAAACTTCTATGCATATCATGTAACCCAAAAATTAACTGTGAGGCTAAAGAAAAGGTTAGAAAGGCTGCTTTTTGAAGGCAGAGCTTCAAAAAGCTACAACAGATATGCAAAGATACCAGCAGAGAAAGCAGTCCCACTGCAAGTGAAGAAGTGTCTCTCCACCTTAGCTAACTTTCACAGGGCAGTTCAGCTGTGTCTTCCATGATCATACAGATGCAGGAGAGCAGCTGGTGTGAACACCTCTTGGAGAGGAAAGCCGTTTACTTCTCACCTTACTTTTAATTTATTTGCCATGTGACAAAGAATTAATTCTATGGCCCCGTTTCAGGACATTCAAGGGCAGATCGCCTCCACAGGTTAGCCCTTCTTCCCCCATGCCCTTGGAATGTCAAATTTCATACCTAAAGGCTACAAAAGAAATGCATTTTGATGTAAAATTAAACATGCGGGGTTCCAGTTATAAAAGGAAGTGTGCAACTCGCTCAACCCCAGTTGCTCGGCCAGGTGTATTTAAGTGTACACAGCTGAATCTTGAGAAAAGGATTTCTTGTTTGTTTGTAGCTTTAAAACCTTCAGTGTTGCATGAGAAAAAAATTCTATTCTTGAGAGACAAGTATATGCATATTCTCCCCACAGTTCAGAAAACACAAGCAACAACTCCATCAAAACAGCTTTGAGCAGTACAACACTACATCTGAAGCAGTTTGGCTGGGATACTTGTTAAAATATTTTTTGTGGCAACATGTCTTCTGGAAAACGTAGAGCATGGGGCACGTTCACTTCTGCTGTTCTCATACAAATCCCAATGCTTTGTGCAGGTGCTCAGCCCATGACATTTTTTACAAGTAACGGTAGGCAGACTAGCAAAGCTCTCTGCAATTGTGTCAGAACTGCAACACACAAAAGCATTTAAGTGCAGAGCTAAGGAGAAAGATTTAAAGGTAAACAAAGTGGTGGTTTCTCCAAGCCCAAAAGCAGCTGGACAAGACAATAGTTACAAATAGGCACAGAAAAGCTACTGGTCCTTAGTATTGTCACACAAGGGCATACATCAATCAAAAAAAACGTTTGATCATAACACCAAGATCATAAGAATAAAATCATGCCCATTTGACAGCAAAAATAATTTTTAATGCCTAATATTTTTATTCATCTTACTTTTTGCTCAAACCTTAAAACATTTCAGTGATTTCTGATGTTCTGCTTTGTTTTTTAGGAGTCTAGGGAAATCTAAAAAGATCTTAGATCTTTGAAAAGAGAGAGAAAAACTCAGGAATTAAAACACAATATACAATTAAATTGCATCCCTTTCAAAGGCCTGCACAAAATGAGTGCTTTAAACAGGAAAACAGAGCTTGGACTCTGCAAATAAATTATACAATTGCAATATCAAGAATTGTTGCTAGCAATAGGTAAAAATAAAAAAATAAAAAGGATGGTTAGCCTGCACTACATGTCACTAGATGCGGTGCTCAGACACTGTTCGCCACATGCAATGGACATGTGTACACATGCATGTTTGTATTTGTAAACAGAAAAGTACCAAGGGCAACTTTTGCCTTCCTGTGTGGTCTCTAATGCCAGGACAGAGTAAAGCAACATCCAGATTCTTAGTGAGATAGAAACTGCATCTCATTAGATTAGATGAGGCTTTGGGGTTCTACACCAGTGAGAACCATGATGGAGCTGGACATTAGGGAGTGAGCTCTCAGTCACATGGAAGTCATTCTCCTCAATGTGGCCCAGTCCTAGGAGCTAAATGCAAACTAGTGTTTGATAACATCTCCATCTCCTAAGTTTGTGACACCAGACTGCACCTGAAGGATCTGGAGATCAGTGTGTATGCTTTGTCAAATAGGCCATAAAGGTTTACGTGAAGAGGGATAGGATGAAGCATTACACACAGTAACACAGCTAAACCCACATTAAGACAGCTAAAACCGACTATTCAATCCCAAGCTCCTAAATACTCAGTTTAAGAATACTTGGCTCCAGCTGTCCGTATGGGTTTTCAGACCTGTCACTAAAGTGTAATAAAATCCTAGATCTGTCTACTATGTAGGTTTTTCCTCTGTACAGCCATACAAAAAAACAGCAGAAGAAATGCAACAGATACTTGTTGCAATAATTAAGATGACACCTCTGTTTCTTCGCTGACAAGTCCTACAGAGGGTCATAGTAACACCTTGTCTCTGGAAAACAGCACATGTGAAGGACCATGCCATATGGGAACTCTGCTGCAAATGCCCAAAGTTCACCCAACTACCTCTTCCGACTCAAGAGACAGACACTTGTAAATCCCTCCCCACAAGGTGAATAAAGGGTCCATACAAAGATAGGACAACAAAAGCTTCATAAAAGCCTTCAGGCACATCACAGCGGAGTCTCAAGGCTCACTATATGGTTTATAAGCACACAAACAGACTTAAATGACATTTGGATGCCAAGAGGCCCCTGACGATGGTGTAGCTGAAATTGCTGAGGAACACACTTTTGCTCAATCAAACAAACAGGAAACAGGGAAAAGCCACCCATGTCCAGTCCTGAGAAGGCAGAAAAATTTGCATTACACAAAAAGAAGCAAGACAGCAGCAGGATACTCCTCATTATACCACAGTGCCAGCAGTGTTTTCAGAAAGGATTTTCAGTTGACTGAAAGGGATATCCTCAATGTCAGCTAACCAGTGCTCCCAAGCATAAAGGGACATCCACTCAAAAAAAGCTAAAGGCTTGCTTGAAGGTTTTGCCAAAACAAGGAATTTGGTAGCAAATAGCTCGTAGGTAAATAGAGAAAGTCTCTTTGTGAGTTCTTCATTAATGTTTCTACTGAGACCTACTTTCCCTGAAGCCTCTTTTAGTCACAGAATTTATCTCATTTTTTTTAAATCCCTCATGAGCTCCCCTAAGTCTCCCTCCATGTTTACTTTCAGCCTTTCAATTTGTTTCGATTTCTCCTTCAAAATACAGCCAGACACTTCCCCCCCCCACCACTACTTCTGTATGCCCCAATAAACTACTTAATCAGTGTCTGAAAAATTATTCTACTAGAGGAAAAAATAGAGGAGAGTAAAACTCAATTACAGAAAGTGAGTTCATGCACAAAGAAGATTTAAAAGTCTTCAAAATGGAAGGTTTGTTTTCTAAACAATTGCACCATTAAAAGAATAGTCTTGCACTTTTCCTTGTTTTCTCTCCCCAGAGAGGGACAGGAACTCCAAGGAATCTGATGGGCTGACTTGCCCGAAACCCACAGATTCCCCTGCTCTTTTCCAAATATGGTCACACAAGTACAAAAAGGTGAGATAGTTTCAATTGTTCATGTTCAATTGTTCAAATTGTCTATTTGTTTTAGAAGCCCTTAGTATCAGGTTCAGAGGCTGTATTGATACCACCTCCAACCTCCACAAAAGCTGTCAGTTTATCCTCCAAATCTGTGAGTTTATCCCTTCTTTTTGCACATTAGTTTGTCACAGATCTGGACTGTATGGAACAAGAGCTTTTTCAGAGGACTGAGCATGAACAGAAGCAAGAGAGTTCAGACAGTGTGGTCCTTCCAGCTGCAAAGTTTTTATGCTTTTACACAAGGACACTTGTTTCTTGAAGCCTTTTTCCAGATGTTGCCACCATCCTATTTCCAGAAACCTGGAAACTGCCAGAGATCTTAGCAGGCCAAAAAAGGTGCAACTGGCGGGATAAAGGTGCACTAGCAACAGAGGGACAGACAGGAGTAATCACCAAATTCAGCATTATTTAGGTGCATATTTAAAGCAAAAGCAAGAAGAATCACAACAGAGGGAAAAAGTGGGAAAGAAATGAAAATAAACCAAGTGATGAACAGAACTGTGGGCTTACAGTATGCATCTCAAGAATAGCAAAGTAGTTTGCAAATCTGGAGTAAAAAGAAAGGAAAAGCCACATTTTTAATTACCTCTAAAGAAAGTTATATACTGTTAACAAACCACATCCAGTTTCTCTTTAGAAAAGAAGAAATATATTGAGGCAATCCATTAACAGAAATGGCATTTTATATAATACAGTGAAGCAGAAACACGTAGTTTAGTTTAGTATGCCAATCTAATCAAAGTGGAGGACTGGGAGACAATTTGTCATAGATAGATTCTACTATTAACAGTAAAATAACTGAATATAAACATATTTCCATTGTAGTTTTCATTGAAGCAATTTTTTCTGATAAAGCCACTATTATACTCAATATAGTTCATAATAAATTCATAACACCAAAGGTGTTCATTCCCACAAACAATGCTATGAGTGTGGAATTTTTCCTGTTCCTTGCAGAGATTTTTTTTTCTTGGCTTCTTCCTCTGGGAAAAATATTTAGGCAGCAAATACCCTTTAGTGCAATGTAACTTGAGTTATTTGATAAAAGTTCTGTGTGCTGTGCTGCATTTTCACTTTTCTAGTTTATGAGGAGTCTCATACTTAGCTCTCTAGATGTCACTGTTGGGCAGAGAAGAAGATGAAATCAACCACATCAGAGTTTGTAAAGCTCTCTCATCCACTTGTTAGAGTTGCTTTGAAAATTCACCTTCCATTGAGTTGCTAACAACCAACACCAGAAACAAGGAAAAGATGAAAAATCACCCTCTCTGTGTAATGAAGTTGTCTTTTCTTGCATAGCACAGCGCCATCTCAGTTCCAGAAATACTCTGGAGCTTTCTGATATAACAAATTATCTTCTGCTTCATAGCAAAAAAACTCGTTTATGATTACTAATCAGAACTGAATTTGAGTAAGATTCTATTGAACTTTTCCCACATATTTATTAGAGAGCAAAGTGGCAAGTAAATCACAGCTTTCTGGAGATTAATTCATGTAATGTAAATCCTATATATTTAGCAGTACTGCATTTCAATAGGGCTTGTACATACATAAAACTTCTAGATTAAAACAAACATTTTAGCTACATATAGATTCCCAATTTATGACAAGAGATAATTTCCTTTTCTTCCATATCAACATGAATAAACTTGCAGAATAACATTACTAATTCCAAATTTCATCATTTTTTAAAATCTATTTTATATGAGATTCCTTCTCTGTGGTAATTCAAGTTTTCTATCAAATAGGATCTAACACTCCTGCAGGAAACACTCTACTGGTTTCACTGACCATTGCACTAAACGAGCAGTGAGTGCCTGTTCCCAACTGCAGCCACATGAAATGTTTTCAGTGTGAAAGCAGGAAGACAGACAACATTTCGTAAACTGACAGAACACAGTTACCAAAACATCATTCCCAGGTTTTTCAAGTAATTTTGCAAAAGACGCAGCAATCTGCTTAGTTTTTAACAGCAGCATTGTACAGATAGTATCACCATCCACCAAAACCATCTAAAATCAGTTTCCCTTACCCCAAATGGTGGATATGAGGCAGCAGCAGCAGCAGAGGCAACACTCACTGCAGGAGGTGGTATTCCTGAAGAAGAAGGTGGGAACAGACCCAAGGCATTCAGATTTAATCCAGGAATTAAATGTGCTTGAAGCTGCAATGGCAGAAGAGTTATTTAAGATTTACAGTCCTGGTTATTAACTTTAATAAAATCCTAGTTGGCATAGGTTATTAACCTTTTGGGAGGCTATTTAGAAAAAAATTCAACTCCATTACCCCAAGGACTCTTTCAAACTTATTTCCCAGACATATGCACAGACCAGTAACATTAAAAACACAGGCAGCTGTGTTTCACTTGCTACAACTTAACCAGCAAAAGATAATTCATTTGGATAATAGTACAATTTACTTTGAGTGAACAATTATCAGAAAAAATATAGTTTTGGCCCTATACTAAAACAACTGTCCTGTGGAAACAGAAAGATCATGCACAAACTATGACTTTTCATACACTGGGACATAGATACACGACACTACAACCACAGCCTCCCTCCCCTATCCTTTCCCTCCCATGCCTTGCAAATGATGAAGTGACGTACATCCAGCACTTGCTGGGAAAGGATCAGCTGTAAATTTGCATGTCCCTTGTTTGACCACACCTGAGAAAAGTGGCAGCATTACGTGACAGGAAGCATTTATTGTCAGTGGTACGAAACTGTTCAGTACCCTTTTCCAGATTATTGCCCAGTAACATGAACATGCTTTAGAAATGCCTCAGAGAGGGACAAACATCTCAGGCCATTAAGATAAGTCAATCAGGAGACACAAAAACCCCCCAAAATTTGACTAACTCAAAATCCACCTTAATAATCACTACAAACTAAACTTGAAATCTACACAGTAACAGAGGCAGTGCTTAGCTTTCCACACCTTTGCCAAACAGCAATGCAGTCTCTAGCTCACCCCATGTTCCTGCTTGCTATATGAAACAAAAATGCACCACAATAAAATACTTCGTGTCCTCATGTGCAGGTTATGTCCCACGATTTGCTTAACATGGAAGGCAGGGAGCAAAAGCAGGAAGTGTCAGTAGGAAAACCATAAACAACAGACATTTCTAGAAAGTCGGGACTACCATAAACTGAAAAAATATATCCAGTCTAATTCTAGACCATAAGATTTGGATACACATACTCAAAAAGCTCTTTATAACTTATCAAAAGTCTCAATTGTTTCTCAACATGCATTAGTAATACTTTGGCAAACTAATGGGGTATGTTGTTTTCATTACATAATCTCCAACCATCTACAAATAGCTAAATGTCTTTATCATCAATATAAAAAAACTTAATAAAGCCTTCTTAAATTAAATAATTGAAAAGGGGAGAGATCCTTCTTCCATACATTGTTATGCTTTCTACATGAAGAAATTGAATCACTACTTGAAAAACATGCAAGCTAGAGCACATAAACCACAACAGCACAAACACACCTTCCTTCAGGGTTTTGCAACAAGAAAAAAGTGAAATGCTCATTTATTTCCTCAATCTGAATCAAGTTCTGTTTCCTCACTCTAACAAAAAAAGCCTTCAGTAAAGTAGCACACATACATAAATAAATAAGCACATGCCTACCTCCCCGCCCTCCTTCCCCAATTAATAAAAGAGTCAACAGAGGCTGCAATAGAAAAATTTTGATGTTACCAAAAAAAAAAATCACCATGAGAACAGTGGGACAGAACACAGACTGCCCAGAGACACTGTGGGCTTTCTATCCATAGAGATGTTCAAGAGGAGACAAGCCCTGCACAACTTTGTTTAAATTTTAAGTGGGGCCTGTAGTAAAAAAATGCCCTGTTGGGCCAGGTGATGTCCAGGGGTCCCTCACACCTGAAGCTTTCTATGGTTCTAGTTTCAGAAAGAGCCCATACCATAAAAATACTCACATTCATAGCAGCAATGTCATTTTCATAGGACTCCCTGATTTTCTTCATAATTTCTTCCTCAGCCTTGGCACATGTTTCAATACTGCCTTTAACTGTAATGGTCCTTTCCGGATTATAGAGTGTCAAGTCCTGCAATCTGCAAATGACACAGAAGCACAATTATTTAGGAAACAAAAGAGGGTAATCCAGGTTTATCAGTCAAATGCAATGACATCTGTGCATGTCAAGTTTGCTCTCCAAAGAACCATAGAATCAATTCATACCAGGGCTCAAATACAGTCCTCAGAGAATAGGGAGAAACTCTGTTGTCATAGAAAACACAAGATAAATTGCCACAGCAAGATTTGGCATCAGATGGTTGAGTTTGCTTAGGTGCTATGCCAAATGGAAACCAGCACTCTGCGTAGGAACACAAGGTGCAGAGCAGTGCGGCAACATTTTGCTTCACACGCCATACCAGTTCTACCAACAGGGAGGGTTTCAGACACACCATAAACATAGATCATAAGAAACTTTCTTTCTGTTTCTTTCCATGAGAACTATAGTGTATTCCTTAAGGGGACAAAAAGCCCAACCCTCAGTGAAACTGCATGAGAGGTTCCAAACACTTAAAATGGGAAAAAGAAAAGCTGTGTGCAAGTCAACATTTGCTGCGAAACACTAATAACTCCTCTGGGAAAACAAAAGGTTGTCAGCATTAAATGGGTGCTTTATTTGGTAACAAATGCTAACCTACTATAGTAGGTTTCCATGGTAAAATGGAATAAACAAACTGGGAAGCCATGGTATACCCATGTACTGAGAAACGGTGGAAAAGGGGTGAAGACAAAGTTCAGAGCAAGATGCAGGAGTGAGGAAGCCCGTGACAGAAAGCAGAGAGGAAGCAGCATGCAAGGCTTTGCTTTCTTGCATAGCAGGCAGCATAGCAGCTACCTGCGTGTCTTAGCTAAGCAGTGGGAAGTACAAAATGCATCCACAAAGCAGTCTAAGTTTCCAGTGAACAAGCACCAAGTTACTGCCTCAAGAAGGAAAATGATGGAAAATACCCCAAAGAAGTGAAACACTTTCCCCAGCCAGGTGCCTTACTTT
Organism: Sakesphorus luctuosus; assembly: GCA_013396695.1. Classification (NCBI taxonomy): domain Eukaryota; kingdom Metazoa; phylum Chordata; class Aves; order Passeriformes; family Thamnophilidae; genus Sakesphorus; species Sakesphorus luctuosus. The sequence goes on along the minus strand of VWZD01004190.1, from coordinate 962,779 downwards.
AAATTTATTGGCAAGCTAACAAAAAAAGTCTAAATGAAGAGATCAGGAGAAAGACCAATTAGATAGAGCAAAAGCAGAGAGCATACATGCTCTTTTATGTACCAGGAATTTCATGGGGCTATTTCAGGCATAGGATGACAAATAGAATCTTAAGGCCAAGATTTTAGTGCAAATAAACCATTAACTTGATAAATTAAAAAATACGCTGTGAGTGTTTACAGACAATGTGTTATTTATGTCATCATCAATAAAGACAAGTTGATTTCACAGAATGAGGACCATCATCCCATTTAGACTGTACACTTTTTTCCCCTTTAAGCAATAGCATTAACAGTCTGTGTACTGTTTGCAAACAATATATTTATGCCAGCACATTTAAGATCGCATGCTGGCCTTACATAATCTACCCTTGCAGTACACATTTGATTTGTTCCTCTTCCTCACACTAATTACGTAAACACTTATACACCCTTAAGGAAGGCCTCAGATTATTTCACCCAAATTTGATTTTCTCTTTTTGAGGAGTCACATTCACTCCCAACTTTGTCCTCATTTGAGCTATTTTCTGCTGTACTTTTTTGGTCTCCTGCATGTATTCACATGTCTTCATACATTTTCATGTGTCTTGCAAACTTTTTCCCTTTCCTACAGTCTATAAGCCTCATTCTCACCCTTTCTGGCTAAAGCCAAATCCAAGATGCCCTCAAATGCTTGAAAGTTCATGCCAGAGTATTCGTTATTCAGAACAGGAGGTTCTCTGAAGATATTACTCCAGGGTAAAACTACTATCGATTGCCAAGCTTCTAGAGAGATGTTGATCTCATCAGTGATTTGCAGATTTCCAGTAAAGGTGAAAACTTGTTTAGTCTCAGCTAAATTTGAAGGTATCTCAGATACCTTCACAAACTCATAGACTAAAAAACTGTTACTTTGAAACAGACTAGCCAGTGTATCACAGTTTGACTGCTGGTGGTCAAGAGGGACACAACTGCTACTAAAAATACTCTTTCCGGTATTCATGTTTGCTTCCTTCCCTCTAGTCCAAGAAGTCACTACATATCAGTAACTGCATCATCACTAATTTGACTCATTTTTGCACATAGCTCAGAACTGATCCAGGCTTAGTTTCAAACACTCATTACATACAGTATAAAATATTAGAAACAACCAACAGTTAAAATATGGTCTTACACAGGCTCCACGTAGCTTATGTTATTTTTAGGCTTGCTCTTGACTGAGTTTACAATGAAGACTCACTGTTTACATAATATTTAACTGATCTTAAGTAACAGTTTCATCCACAGGATGAAAAGGCCTATGAAGGGCTGTTATCTCAGTCTTCAACACACAATATTTTTCTAAGAACTCTACCTGAATGTACTGCAACAGCATTACTACTGTTTGAGACCTCTCACCAAAAGATGAAGCCAAAAACTTACGGAGATATTGTGATTTTAGTATCTGTGTCCTGTTCAATTTTCTTCAGGTTTCTTCCTTCTTTGCCAATAAGTCTGCCAACGAAGTTGTTGTGTGCCAATATCTTCAAGGGAATTTCTTCTGTACTGTAATGGAAGTTATACCCAGTGAGACTTTTGGAGATCAGAGCACAAGTTTTTATGTGTGTTATGGATAAACTTAATTTTCATAGAAATATCCCCAACTCCCATTCACTAACCCACAAGTTTACACTAGATGCAAAACAAGTCCAGGTGCAATGGACTTTTCAGAACTATCACCCAGAGCTTCATTGTAACACACCTTGAGCTAAATGAAACAGACTGAGGCAGCAAGAGCTGTTGGGAAGAAAGTATATCTTAAAGCTTGTAGCGAGAGCTCACAACCTATTATGCTCACTCTAACTGAAAGGTATCAGTTGCTCGAGAAACTTCTGAATTTCCTCCAGTTCATCTCAAATTCACAGATAATGTCTAACACAGTAGATGTGTGCTGGGGCTAATTAAGCAACTAGACTGGCTTGAAAGGTAAAATGTCTTAGTTCTTTTACCTATTTAGAAATGGATAACAACAACGAAGATTCATTGGTTAACAGTTTTTAAAGACTATATCTTTAAATGAAGTGAATGAGAATTCAAAATTTTTAATGCTTCTACAATGAAATGCCTTTTTACTCACAATTTAGTATCCTGAGCTTCCTTTTGCATGATCTCCATAATAATTTTACAAGCCGTTGAGCAGCCTTCAGGAGTTGAGTGGATGGTAATTGGTTTCTCAGCAGCACCTGCATTCTCTTTACGATGAATATCAATTCTTGAAAGAAAGAAAAACACTAACTGTAACCATGTGGTCTCTGGTAACCCTTTTGTATTTCCAAGTCTCATAAAATTAATTTATTTTGAGCTATTGGTGACTACATTTAAGTAGCTTCATTTTGAAAAGTTAACTAGTTTAACATATCCTAAATACTAATATTTTTGTGTTATAAAGAGCCTCTACTGTCCTGATTTTACCAGCTAAATGCTGTATTTGTGGACACAGGGATCTTCTTTTCTCAGTAAACTCCCATCAAGATATTCAGGGGAGTTGTTAGGTGGACAGACTGTGATGAACCATTGCAGACAACGTCCCATCAAGATTTCCCAGTACTCCACCACCAGCTCCCTTGCTTGACCAAGAATGACTGTGCAGCTATGGGACAGTCAGGCTTTTTTCCCATCTTGTCTTTAATTAGTTCAGCAGCAGAGTTTCCCAGCACTCCTCTGCTAGCAAGTATCATCATAGTACCCCTTAACCCATCAAGAGGTTATCAGGGCTATCATCCCACGGTACTTGCATCCATCCTCAAGATTAGTTTCTTACACTTTTTCATCCTGGATTTAGTCCTGACATTACCTTTCCTCTAACTCCAGCCTCTACCACCGTAAAACTACTAGCCTTAGTCTACACCATGGTTTATGTAGCTCTAGGAATTTAAAAAAGATTAAGTACAGCCTGCATAAAGACAATGCCTTGGATATTACTGGTCCTCTGCCAGTAACTGCAGGTCACGTACTCTTTCCATCTCTGTTTTTTCCTTATGCCCCTCTTCCCCAAATCATAGCTGTTTCCAAACTGAAACAACAATGCTGTTTTTCAATAAGGCTCTTTACTCTTGCAGTTCTTTCTGGTGCTGAACATTCATTTTGTTTCACAATGAAGCCTTTTCCAAGAAGCCCATGGCAATCCTTGGTAGAACTGGAAGCAGATGAAATTTTTTTTTTATCCCCAAATCAATGAAAACACCATCCTTGATGTCACATATCTGTGAAGTTAGCAACCCACAATTATTTCTGCTCCATCCACCCTTCTAGAAGATAAAGCTTTCCTATGTTAATTTTCCAGGATTTTTATAGTCAGAGAATTAGATGTTTTAGATATCACCTGAAAAATTGGTTACCCATAGGCAAAGTACAGCCAAGTCTTGTCAGGACACCACAAAACTCTCAAACCTGTGCTGCTAAACACACTAAATAGTCTTCTGGGTTACAACATGTTAATAAGAAGTTGGAAGGACATCATGATAATCCTGTGCTTGGGGTGGGGAGGTGAGGGGAAACCTGTTTGTTAGGAGTTGGGGTGTAATTAGAGAGGGCTCCCTTATCCTCATTAACTACTCAAAACTGAAGCTGCCACCTGCCCCATACCCCTCACACACAGCTTATTTCCACACCTCGCCTGCTGCAGCTACAGAACTGGGGGCTCCTACCAGTCTATTGCTGAATGAAGCATGTTAGCACTCTGCTTTTAGGGATATCCTGGGAAAAGTCTTGGAATAGGAACACCACCTCCCTCTGCACTGAGCTCTTCCTTGTGGGTAGGGATTTAACATGCACTGGAAACAGTCTCCTCCAGCATCTCCAGACCCCAGTGCTCTAAGCTTCTTAAGTCACTTAGCAGCTTGCTTTTTGCCTCCTGTGCATTTCCTTAATCTTTGTTTTGGTGTGGTCTGCAACTTGATAGCAACAAATCTGTTCTCCAGAAATAGAAGGGGTTGGGGATGAAAGAAGTAGTAGTGAGGGGAGATAAGAAGGGGGTTTGTTGTTTGGCTTTTTCCCCCCATCCTCTTGAATTGATAACATTTACAAATCCTAAGAATGCCCTAAATAAAACTAAAGCTATAATAAACACTTGAAGACTTGGATATGTCAGCACACTGACTGTATGCCCTACAGACCAACATACAACAGCTCTTTCAGTTTCACTTTCTGTGCTAGAACCATATTAGTACATCTTAAGCAAAACTCTCCAACAAAGTACTATCCTGCTAGCACTGCCTAGTTTCCCTTTTTTAAAAGGGGATAAACAAGCCAACTAGCATTTGAACATATGTCAAGGACAGAATCCAGTCTTTAAATAAATCTTGCAAAACATTCTGTTCACCATCATCTTCATTTACTCTCTGACCACACAGGTTAGTTGTGAAGTTTTACAAATTCCTCTTTACATGAGCAATGAGAACACAATATTAAAGCTATTAATAACAGCTTTGTAAAGTAACTTACTTGGACTGTGTCTGCTTTGTAATGTTTCTGATTGTTGCTCCTTCTTTCCCAATAATGGCTCCTACAAACTGTGTGGGAACCAGCATTCGTAGAGGAACGTCCGACTGTGGTTTCTGCCTTGTGGTTGCACCAGGTGACCCTTGCCTAGGAGGACCCCTCTGCCCAAATCCACGTCTTCCCTGGGGATGTTGTTGTGGAGGTTGCTGGGCTGCCATTTCATCAGGGATGTATGCAACTTTCAAGGAATAATTTTCAAGCTGAAACCCGTTCAGTTTTTCTATTGCTCTGTTATTTGCAAAGAGGAGGAGAAAGGAGATTAAAAAAACCCTGCAATCACATGCAGGGCCTTATGAAATGACAAGTCATTCAGATACAGACTTCTGCTCCTTCTGTACTGCACAGTAAGGCTAGAAACTGCTTCTAAGATGAAAAGTTACATTTTAAATTCTTCAGCCAAGATTCTGATTACACAAAGTCACCATATTAAGAACTACAAGTTAGTTCTTGCTTGCTCAGGGCTTTCATGCACTTTAAAGGTTTTGCTGGTCCAACTCTATCAGCAAAACCTCACAGGAGACAGGGCTTATACACTCAAAAGCATTCTTTTGCCTGATTTAATTTAAATCAATTTCCCAAATAGAATTAAAGCTGCACCAGAGGGAAAACTTTTTAGCTGCTATCACAGCACCTTCATTAGGATTTTTGACACTGCAGCTATTTGGCTGTAGTTTTTGCAATAACTGATATAGCTGTGACAGAAAAGAAAAAAATTACACACATATGAAAAAGACAGCGCCTTGCTCATTCTCAGCAGGAAATGAAGCATTCAAAACCAGTCAATGGCATCTAAAACACCACTTAGCAGACCACAACAGCACCTTGCAACTTGCCCACTAGTCATGCTGTAAGTAGGTTTAAAACTTAACTAGAAAATTAAAGCCCATGCCTAAGTTAAACTCTCCATAGATACAAAGTTGTTAGAAGGCATTTAAATGGTGTTTCAACTTCTCTTGTTCTTTTAGTTAAACATTACAGAGGGATACTCCCCAAATGTACACAGCCTACTCACACCATGATGGTCCATCACACTGAATAGCCTTTTGGTTGCTCAGCATTCCCTCTGCCCAGTCCCTCTCTCTAACCAAGGTGGGGACGAATCTGCAAGCCAGACTGAGCTGATGGTGGTCTCCTTTTCACAGGGGGAACACAACTGAACTTGAAAACTTATTCTGGAGCGTAGAATACCTTCCACTCACAGAGTAGAGTCAATACAACTAAAGGTCCAGCCAACAGTAGGAGTAACTAAGCTACATGTAACACGCTACTGAACTAGTGATATAAAAAAAAAAATCAATACATCTGCCTAGGAAAGAAATTTCAAAATCTTGCTACAAAAGGTATTATTATTCAGATTATGTGTGATATATTGATCACTGGAATATACATTTGTTTGGGGTAGTTTAAAAATGCCAGTTTTAATCTTGGACCAATGATTGCCAACAGATTTTCTTTAAAGATAAAATTTTAATTAAAAGCAGTAGTGTGAGAAAGGGGGTTTTCCATCTCAAAGAAAGGTTCCAATAAACATGTGCTCTGAAGCAAGGCTTGTGACTTTCCTAAGCTTAACCCAAGTCCCTCCATTCACACATATTTACCGGAAGTTGCTGCCTGTTTACCAAACACACAGCCTTTGCAACACTTTTGCTCCTGTCTCTACTACAGAGATTACGGATGGTGCTAAGCAAATTGCCTACATTTTCAAGGGTAGCCAGTGAAAAGTACTATTTGTCTCCTAGGTGTCCCATTTGACAGCCTGGGTCTCTAGTAGCTGTTGAAGCCAAGCAGCAGCTTTGCAGATAAGTGGGATTTGAGTACTGAGGGTAACAACATGCCCCTCATCTCCCTGGGGTCGAACCAGCATCCTCAAAATACTCCTGTCAGGCAGTAAAGAGCTTATGTGAAAACAAGTAATTTGTGTCTTTGGAACTGTATTTAATAAGGGCTGGTAATAAATAAGGCCCAAGGCAATACCAATGAACAAAGAAAGCAAAATATTGAATAACTGATCACTGCTCATTAAATACTTCTGTTAACCAAATGAAACCCAGGTCCTTTGGGAATTGGGCAGGAGAATAATTACTCCCATAACAGAAGAATCCCTTACAGCATATGAAAAATGAGCTGGATTAGACTTTTGAGAGGCTATTTCAGCACTGATGTTTCTTAACTTTTACTCCATGGACTCTGAAGAGCATTTTATTACACAATAAAATATGTTTACAAAACACAAAACACAAAACTTGTGTTTCTCCGATTTCTCTCTCAGTTTTAGTTTCTGGGTAGATTTCCAATGCCTGAAAGGCATTTCACTGAAGTTTCTCTCTCTCTGGATGTTCTGCCTGGGAAAGGGGTCTGGAACCTTTCCTTTTAATATAACCTGAACATACCCAATTCTTGTTGGTTGCAAATACCAGAGACCTCTGTTTCTGGGTTGAGCTTTACTGAAATCAGCTGAAAAGCTGAATTGCTACCAGAGAGGGAAACAGCACTACCAGGGAAGCAAACTACAGCTACCAGTTGCACAAGACCTGTTTCTTTTGGAATCAGACCACAAGATGTTGGAGAGATGAACACCAACAATTTTGTGAATGCGCAGGTAGGCTCCAGGTTGATATCCATCCCAACTCACTCCCTTTCACGCTTTCATTTGACAAGTTCAGACACTGCTTGTTTCCTCAAAATGCGTCAGTCTTCCCTGGCTTTAAAGCATCCTTGACCAAAATCCCAACCATAATATAAAACCTTACATTAAGTCAGTGCATGAGAATTCTCACTGTTCCTTAGAAGTGGTATGGGAAGAAAAGACTAGGCTTTTTATTTGCAACCAAGCTACATACCTATCATGTTTTCACAACAAACACTTTGCAGCAATAACTAGCATGTACATACATATATATATTTCTACATGCACCATCCTTTTCCTGGGAAAAATGTTGGAATCTTTCTACTTCATAAAAGTTTATAAATTCCTAAATGGTTCCATATGACTATAAGTATCTTAAATTCAATGCAAACTGAGAAAAGTTCATTTGACATTGTGGAAAACCAATTATGTCAGCAGTGAACAATCCCTGGCCACCAAAGCCATATGATGACATGGAAAAATAACGTATTAATTCACCCTGTGAGTCACAAAGTCCTTCATATTTTATAGGCTGACTGGTTTTATAATCTGACTTGTTCAAGCAATGAGAAGTCAGAAGAAAAGTCGGCAATTAAATGCTGCTCTCTCAAGCTTTCTGAATGTCCGGGGTAGGTGGTCTCATATTCTGCAATGACTTGGGCACACATCAGAATGCCAAGGTAACTGATGTTCAGTGGATGCACCACAGACACTGTTCTGCTGCATCTTACACAAGACATAACCTCAGCTTTTGAAAGGTCCTTTTGAAAGGCTGTTGAGCCTGGTCTTCACATTCCAGCATTTGACAATCTTCACTAGGTTTTAAAAGTATTGTCATACACCTTTCTTTAGCTGTTCTGAATTAATTTTAAATCAATTTGATGGCACAAAATATAGGGGTGGAATTAGGCAATATGATGACTCGGCAGCCCTTCAGCACCATAAACCCCTCAATTTTAGAAACATCTAGGCACTGCTTCAGGGGCTGGGGGGGAAAGATGCCGAAGAAAAGGCAAGTGACTGGTTCTTCACAGGACTAGATCCATCTGTTTCAGTCAAAGCCATCATCATTGCTGTGGTCCACCAAATACACTTTAAATGGAGCTCCTTTTGTGCAGCACATACTTGCATTGACCAACCACCTTGGAAACTTAAGTCCAAAACAAAATACCACCACACCACCACTTCTGCCTTCCCACAAACATTCTTCCTTCCCAAACAGGTTGGGGGGTGGGGGGTGGTCATCCCCTTCCATGACCACAAGTTAATAAAGGCCATACAGATTACCTCTGTCAGAGAGCACTGCTGGTACCTACTGAAACAACACACAAACCATCTTTTACACAAAGGCTAAACCCTTAGAGTCACTTAATGAGGACAATAGAGAAAAATTCAGTAAACTGCCTCATTAAGAAGTGCTCTCCTCCCCCAAAACATCTTTAAAATTTTATATTTAGTAGAAATGCAAAATGTTTCCATTTCCTATATCAACAAGACCTGGTACACAGAAATCTCTTGGAGTAGTTGGGATTTTTTTAATGAAACAAATTCATTAAGAGACTGCAGTGACTACTGCCTGTGCACTGATAAAATGAATAACAGCCTGGCTTATGTTCACGTAACATCTGCTCAGAAACAAGAGAATCCCTATATAAAAATGAAATCTTTAAACAAATATTTTGTAAATTCATCACTTGAGTTTTTTCCATTAAAATGACATCTCACTGCTGTCTTCTCATGAGCTCCCTAAGAGAGGATGCTTGCCCATCATTCTCCCTTCTGATGCTAGTGGAGGTTAAACATCCTGGAAAAGTGATTACAGCAAAAGCACTGAGTCTTGTACTGGAAATCATTCTGCCACTGATAGCATGATGACACTAAGCACTAGATTGAGAACATATTTCACTCCCACATGCAGTTTGTATGTACATCACCTTTCTCTTTTCTTCCCTGAACAGATATATTTGCATATGAGAAGACAGATATACATGACAAATTTTCTTTGACTCACCTTTTTTTACATTAAATAAAAATAGCTTTAATTTGTACTTCTGAAAACAAAAATAAATCTATGCTTATAATCGTACATCGCTGAATTTTCAGTATTATTGTTCCTATGGCAACATTAACCCTGACCCACAATGGCACATAAAAGTATTTGTTATGTGAACTCTCATTTGTTCATCAAGGATACATGTTGTACACACACACACATACACAGATTTGTCCTTCACTGAAAGGGTAAAAAAAAATTTCTTTTTGCAAGTATTCTAATGAAGAGATGACCACTAGTGAACTTTCAAAAACCTCAGGCAGAGTTAAATACCATAGCATGTGCTAGACACCTACACTGGAACATTTGGAGGGAGTAAAAGAGAAGATGGTGTAACTTTTGAAGGTAACAGCCAAAATTTGAGTGGCAGCCTGTCACAAGGACACAGTCAGCACATCCTGCTCATTGCAGCTAGGGATTGATATTGAGAGAAGGAAGGGTGTGTTTTGGCAAGCATGTTCCAAGCTGCCACAGCACTTGCATGCAGCTGGTCAGATTCTTCAGAATGAACCACAGGCTACAGGTGCTGTCAGTCACCCTCCCTTCTCTTCCAAATATTCCACAACCCACCACAATGTTAAGCAATTGCACTGCCACAGAAGCATGCACATGCTTTGTAAGGCTCTCTCCAGTTTCTGGGAAGGACAGCAGCAGAGGCAGTTTAAGAGATGGATCCTTCCTCCTAAGTGCTTGCAGGAGAGGAATGTGGCCACAGACATACCCTGGTAGCCCCAGCCTTCTCCTCGCTACCCACAGTCCCAGAGAGCAAAGGGTGGTTTTTCAAGGCCCATGCACGGCTCTGTACACCCATCCACAGTGTTACTGGGCTCCTCAAAAGTACCTGATTTGCCGGGCTGGCTTCCCCTGCTCTGGCCACATAGTCAAGGAACAGCATCCTGCTTTTTCTGACAAGACAGCCTCATGCCTCTACAGCTAGGAAAAAGGCATCACTGCAACAGGCCAAAGACATAGACCTCTGACCCAGCTGGAAGTCAGTAACAGTACACATCTCAGATTTTGGGCACTGTGTGCTCTAAGACTTCTTTCTCAAAAAGACTGCAGCATTCCTGGATGATTTCAGTTTTCAAGTTAACTTTGGATGCAGCCCTGTATAGAACATGTTGCAACTGTAGTACCAGCCTAGAGGAAAAAAAAGCTCTGCCACAACAACTCAGACTTGAAAGACAGAAGTAGTCTCAGTTTCCCACCTGCCTGGAACCAAAACTTTTGTTCAGAAGTACCATATTCCAAGCAATGCATACCACACTTCTTTAGAACCACTTATCAAAAGTACCTCCAGGTTATGTTACAGCACCTTCCTTGCATGGCATCACCAGTACAAACTACAACAGGTATGGCAATACCACACAGCTATTCAGCAGGAAATCACCAGCTTTGCTTGTTTTGTCAGCCAGCACTACTGTGAGGTTAGTATGTACATTAGTAAGTGCAGAAAAGGTGCAATTAGAACTAGGGACCCACTATATGGGTCAGCATAGAAATCTTCATGTGATTGTGTTTGATCCAAAACTCATGGCAAAGAGCATCATTTGCCCTAAACAGCTAAATTTGAAACCACAAAGCTTGTTATCAGCTCTTGACAACTCTAAATATATCTTCCAATAAAGTCAATTCTTGTTACTGCATGTACTTTACCGGATGGCCAGTCCTGCCTTTATCAGCTATCAGCACTGCTGTCTACCACAGCCAGTTCCAAGAAGCAAAGCTAGGCCACACCTGAGAAAACCATTTAACTGAAAGAGCACCACAGTCTCTTTGGCAGAGCTACACACATACAGGTCCTGTAGTGGTCCTTCATTGCAATTCCTCAGGGTTTTTTCCATAAAAACATGTCATTCTTAGCATTTCTCCTGTGGGTTTCTAAACTGTTGCAAGGTCACCTCCTGGACTCTGAAAACCTGAGCTAACAGTTTTTTGTATGGAACATGGACTCATCTGCTTAGAAAACCCTGTGTCGATATGTAACCACTCACAAATGCAAATCAAGGCTCCTCCACTTGCCCTACCTGTTCAAGGGAACCAAACTGTGTCACCATGCAACCTGTACTACTTCAAGTCCCCCACAACATTCAACACTGAATACCAATTCACCTGCTTCAAACTCAAGATGTTTGCAGTTATTGTCAAGCGACTTCTTACGCTAAACAAAATTTTATCTTGGACACTTGCTTCACAGTCTTTGCTTGTCCCAGCATTTCCCCAGGATTGATCTTAAGAGTACAATTTGGAAGGGGAGAAACCGCACATTGTTTTCAGTTTCAGAAGGGAGTGCAGAAGTCCAGGAACCCACATCACAGACAGCTAAAAAAATATTACATGCCTCTTTCCAGGGTATTTTTGGTGCTTCCTTCTTACACTTTCAAAGGAGAAACTGGCACATGTTGTATTAATCTGGAACATTTGACCAAAAGTTTCTTCAGATGTAAAAATTCAACCTTTTTCTTAACTACTGTGCAACAGAATCAAAAGCAACAGAAGAACCTGAAAAACTCATTGAACGATTCAGGTTTTGAGAAAAGTTAAATAGTGACTTCAAGGAAAGCATTGTTTCCTTCAGCTCCATCACACACAGGAGATACCACTGACACAAGTTTCCCATCACATTTGTTTATAATATACTAACAAGTAACCTAACACTTTGAAAGATTAAATGCACGTGTTGCATTCAAGTTATGCACAGCTCATAATTACTTAATTATATGTACAAATATTATTTCATTTGTAATTTTGAATTAATGCATACCATAAGCACATTCTGCATCTTAACTACTGGTTTTAGTTAGCCACAAGGTGGCAGAAATTTCAAAGTTAAAATAAGAGTTCGTTGTAGGCTATTCCATGGATTCAGTTTTGCTTGACCTGTTATGACTAGAAAGAGGGAGAAGTATGCTTATGTCACCAGATGAAAAATTTAAGAACAAGCAAGTCTTTTTTTCCACCTGTGGTAGAAAAGCAAAATTAAACCTACATATAATATACAGAACCTGTACATAATATAAATTTTTAAAGGAAAAATATTGACAACCACTGATGAAAAAATATATTTTAAAAATTTAGTATCTAGATTAAAAGTTATCAGCTACTGAAGATATAAGCAAGCATAAAATATGTGGTCTAAATTTCAAAAAATACCAAAGAAACTATTTTAGGTATTCAGATTACACTTTTGGAATGTGATTTTTGAGTTTGGAGCAGCACTAAATCTTCAAATCTAAAAAAACCCCTGTCTTCTTGTTAGCAGCTGCATTCTTCTATTTTTTTCTCCCCTGTTATTTTGCTATGATTGCCCATTAAGAAATAGACATAGAACAATGAACACTGTAGAAGGGTATTGCTAAAACATGGCTAAAAATCATTAAACAGTAACTCCCATGCTCTGTCTCTGGCAAATTACTAACTTTCTGCCCTCCCCGTTCCAATAAGTTTGCTTAATTTTTCAATATTTTGAAATGTCGAGGATAAAAGTAGTTAATTAAGGTAAAGCTCGCAAGACTCGGTCGGGGGGAAAATACTGAGGAACTTTCTTAGAAGTCAACGCTTAATTTACTGCTAAAATTGAGATGTAATCAGAAGGAAAGCTGCATAAGAAGTCACAATAACATGAATCCAAAAATGCAAGTTAGATGACAGTAACAGCTAAATGAGATACTTACTGTCTAGCCTGGTCCTTATTGCCGTATGTTACATTTACAACTGCAGTCTCCGTGTCAGTGTTCACTACAAAGAAAAATGCAATGGAAAGAGGTTAAGTTCAGTGTGCACTCATTCCCACCACAAATTTAAAAGCAACTTGAGAGTAGAGCTGTACCTTGCTCACAGTTCTCCACTGTTCCATATTGAGCTAATAAACTGTCCAGCACCTATAAGAGGCAAAACAAATGACAGATTTAAATCTCAAAGCACGTTAACAAAAAAGCCTGTGAAAACACTAAAATTTGTAAATATAAATAGTTGTACAAGAACATAGATCATTCAAGACAGCCACTTAAACAAGAAAGGGGAAAAACCCCCATACGTTCTTGATTTCCCTCATTTCAGAAAATCTGCATTTGAAACCTCATTAATGTGAAAATACAGAACATAACTCTAAGAAGTCCCACTGAACTGTATGCCCCAAACTTCAAAAATAAACGTCCAAGTCACCTGTTCTCAAAGTGGGCTGAAGTAGAAACAAAGAATTCTAGAAGAGCAAAACTGGAATAAAACTTTCTCCATGTATTCCAAGAAAATATATCTAATTTTGTCCCTGTTTGGAGTTGAGTTCTTTCCTCACAACAGTCTTAGGTCATACATAAAAATGCTATTTTCTTCCTTTGTGGCATATTGCCTACATAAAGAAGGTAAACAGTGACCAGCACATCAAAAGCTACTTCACAGTTATTTTGACAGCTTTCCCAAAGATCCATTCCAGAGGAACAGACTCACTTTAGTGTCTTCACCATTATTTGAAAGTCACAACTAATTTTTCCTTCAGTAGAAAACTAGGGAGAAACAGGTATGACAAGGGCAAAAAGAAGTCTGCATAAAGTAGTTCTATTTTGCATAACTTCCTTTGTTCTAGTGAAATAGAGGATGACAAAGGGGGAAGAACATCGAGACTTTTGGGGAAAATCAAAGTGTCAGAGTATTCCAGGAAGAGCATTAGAATACCCACAGGTGCATCACTTTAAAATTCATATGGTATATAATTTATTTCCTTCCTGGTGGGAAATAATGTTGCAGAAAACAGTGACTGTGGCACAACCAGCACAGGACACAAGTACATCATTGTGGTCTATTGAATCCTAGTGTTTTGTATCAGAACTTAAACTGGTTCAGAAAAAGTTCACAATTTACACCAAGAAGTAAAGAAGTAAACTGGCAATCTCTTCTGTGACTGAAGTGTCATTCTCCAGCTAGTCTCTTAAGATGAAATGTCACTAAGAAAGGGAGGAAAATCCTTTGGGAAAGGAAGGAAAGCAGGAAGCAAGGACAGAAGGAGAGCTGCAGGCATAAAAATTTCTGTGCAGCTTCCCATTGCAATACACTTCCCTTTGCTATAACCAGCAACTACGGGTGCACAAAACCACAGTCCTTAAAAATGTAAAATTCAGCCTACACTCTCACGAGAGTGAAAATCCCAATTTGTAATCTATGAATGTACCATATACCTTGTATGGTATATGTAAAAGACATTTTTAAGATAAATTGCTGTTTATATGCACAGACTTGGAGACAACTTATATCAGTATCATTTCCACTCTTTACACTTACTAAAAAGTCAACTGCACATAAGACTTTTCAAAGGTGACTTTTCAAACCAGGTATTTAAAAAGCAATGTGGTGCTCACCAAGTTTAAGCAAAGCATTACTGCTTTTAACTGCAGAATTTCCCCATCCTTCTTGTTAGAGACTCTAGTAAGTTTTCTTGGCAACTGTTTTGTTTTCATAGACAAGTTGTTAACTGTCCTCTCCTTCCACATAGCAGAGATTTGCCTAGTCTGAGAGTTTGCCTTTTCAATCCCTTAAAAAATAATTTTTCCACCACTCTCCAGATCTGACAATTGGAAACTAAGTGAATATTTGCTCTGAAATGTGCTAAATATTACTGAAGCAAAGATGCTCCAGGGCATTAAAATAAATTAAAAGTCTGTGGAAGATCCTTTTAAGACAGTTAAAATGTTGACACAGAAAAGTGGGAGAGTTGCAAGGTCTTGCACGTCTGCAGCTGTAGCTCCACACAAGCCCAGAGAGCCACCACATGTGATTAGAGGAAAGCCTTCTTGCACAGACAGCTAAAGTGATCCACTGAAATCAGTTGGTGAACAGAACATCAGGTGGGGTCAGGGGTTTAAAACAAGAAAAGCAAAGCAAGTCCCTGGCTTAGAGAACCATTCTGGGATATTCACTTGAAAATAGGATACTGAAGAGTTCATTGGTCTGATAAAGCAATTCCTTTACCCCTACAATATGCCAGCATCTGTGAGGTAGCAACCATACTACAACATGAGTAACATCTTTAGTTATTATTACATTTGATATGAGCTGACCACCAGCTCATACCCAGTCTGCCCCAAAGCTGCATCACTTCAAAACAACAGAAATTAATTTTCATCCTTAATCATACAGGAAAAGAGTAAAGCTAGGATGCCAGAAGTACCACAAGAGTTTGCTGGATGATAATGAATTGATATTTTGTAAGGTGTTTCTATATTCGGTTTATATTCTGGGCAAAGCATACCTTCACATTAAGCTCCAGACATTGAAGTCACCAGCTTCACCAAGAAAAGAAATACTTTAAAGGTGAATCCACACAACTTTTCAAAGATACTACATTTTCTCTAAAAAATACTGTCAGCATGTTTCTGATCAGCCATCAGAAACATCTCAACACACTATGCCTTGCATCTGCACCAAGGAGCCTAAGAACTAAAAGTCTCCTTTGCTGTTAATGTTGAGGAGCAGCCCAGGGCAGCTCATTGAGCATCCTAGCCGCCTTCACCAGGAGTTCTCCACTTATGCTGTTCCTTAATCTTCTTCTGAGCCATTTCAGTCAGAGACAGTGTCCATCTGGACTTTAATCCAAGTGATTTGAGTTCCCGTGTTCTTAGCAGAATTGCTTTACCAAATAGATTTATGAGAAGTTTCCTCAAAGGATTGGAGCTTGCTTTAGCTGAAATGAGAAACAATCCTCTTCAGCCAAAGACATGTGTTCTACACAGCACTGTCCTCAGTAGAAACTTGAAATTTCATCACCATCAGCCTTGTGCAGTAAGATTTTAGGCATGATAAACACTGCTGCAGTAGCCTTTCAACTAGATTGTGCTTAAAACGCACTAGTAAGAAATTTTCTGCAGCAGTCGGGGTATAAGTGGGTGTGTAAGGAGCAAACTTCATGGGTGAGAACATTTAACTGAACCAGCTGATCCAGCTGGGAGAAGTCACTGCAATGATATTCAAAGCCAGATCCTCTATTGCAATTCACTTTCAAAACACAGAACTCAATTCCTACATGTGTTTCTTGCTTCTAATATATTTACTGCTACAGTCAGTTTCTGTTCTCATCTTTAATTTCTTCATATATCTTCTTCTCACTATCTTTTCCCTCATCCCAGTTTTTTCCTCCCGTAGCCCAAAGCCTCTAGTTCTGCTGCAAAACAAACATGTTTTGTTTAAGCTGCTCTTCCGTAACACTCTTCGTGTACAGCCTTGTTGGGCAATCAGAACAAAATTCAAAGCCAAGTTGGTGGTGCAGCAGCAATTCTGATGAGCAGCTGAAAAGTTTATTTGTACAAATATTTAATCTAAGCTAGAAAAAAAAGGTCTTTCCTTTTCTTGAGCTCTCTCTCTCTAGCAGTTGTCTAAATTGGGTCTCCTGCTCTTGTTATAGCACAGATGTCTCTCTCACAAAAAGCTGCAGTCTTATACTGTGGACTTTCATTCATCAGGCTCTAAAAGCCAATTTTGACTTCATTATAAACAGCATTACCCTACACCAAGCCCCACAAATCGAGGCTGCTTTACATGGAAAAAAGAAAGAAAACATTAGTTTTTAGTAAAGTCAAGCTTGATAAATTCATTAAAAATCCCAGTTCTCATACAGATTTCACAGGTTTAGAAGTAGCACCTTTGAACAAATCAGAGAAGTTGTTTCCTGTACTTTGAGAACAGACTATTTCATACACATCTTATAGTGCTGAAGGATTTCTGCCGTACACCATAAGCAAATCAGTCTCAAGACATCTGGTCCGTAAGCACAGTTATCCATATTGTTTCTTTCTCACAGATGCACTAAGTAATAGGAAACTTCTCAGTAGTACTGTAGAACCTGAAGTTATTTTCTCCACTCATATAGGGCAAATCCATTAGACCACCACCCTTGTTTCCATTACACTTATGTCATGCTGATTGAGAGTTAAAATCAGTCAACACCACTGAAATAAATAGCAGAGGCAAAAAGAGAGACAGGAGGATCAGGGTAATTCAGTAAAAGAAACCACATGGAAATATTTGCCTGCAAAGTCTTTGAGTGTACTGTACAAACAAAATGAGGGGTATCAGGCAACAATATGAGTGAAGAAGTGGGAGCCCAATTAGTCTGATGTGGCCCCCCCCATCAGGGCCTGGTGTACTAGAATTTTCAGTGCAGCAGGAGCAGACTGGGCATTTTGTGATCTTGAGGTGTGAAATTACCTCAGCAGAGATGCCATTGCTCTTGCAGCCACACCAGGTGCCAAAAACTGACCATGGCAAAAAAGGTCTTTAATGCTACTTCAGTTTGGCCTAATCTTTTTGTTGGTAAAAGGCACATCCCCAGCAGGGGGCCCAGATAGCATGGCTTCACAAGGAAAATTAAATACCAAGAAGCCCCTAATAAATTCCTGAGGAAGCAGGCATTTTTGAAAGGTATAATTGGGTAACACTGTACTGCCGGAATGGAGGCTGTGGTAGACAGTTGAGTTTGACTCCAGGTCACCCAGTGCACCTCCCAGCCTGAGCAACCTGTCTGGACCACCACCACCCATCCAGAGTCCAAACATAGCAACTTGGCCCATTTTCACCAGAAATAAAGTCAAAGCATGGTGGTTCTTTATAAAGGCAGAGCAGCATGAACATGGAATATCCAATCCAGCACATGGTCTGCTGAGACACAGTTATTCCTCCAATACCTCATGAAGGCATTTGAATAGGCAAAGCCAGTCTGCAATGGCTCAATGCATTGCAGCATGTGGTGATGGTGTTTTTCATCTTGTAGGCCCTCCAATACCCAGTTTACTGTCTCATGAAACCATGACCATAGTCTGGAAGAATCAGAAAAATAAGCCTGGAAGCTGCTGAAGTCATTGTTTGCACACACCAGAAAGGCAGCCCCTGAAAACAATAACTCTGGCTTATTTACCACATCCCATACAAACCCTGGAGTGAATTCTTCTCCTGGGAACTTACAGTTATATCCAAATGTTCAAAACTAATAATAAGTTTACCCTATAATACAATTCTGTTTAGGTGGCATTACCAGGGTTTTAAGAATGTAATGCTGAACCACAGAGAACAAAGACAAAATTGTCAAAGGAACTAGTAATTGAGTGACCAATTTGGACACCAAGGGCTTGATTTTTCCATAGTGCTCAGCACGTCTGCCTGTTCAAAAGGCAGCTTCAAAGACACTTTTGGTAGTAAGGAGAACATGGCACTTCTGCAAGAAAGACCTCTGGCTCATCACAAGACAGGCTGAAGACAAGGCACACTGTTAGCAACTAATAGCAACTTCTGCTTAAGGAGTTAGTACAGCACCAGAGACAAGAACATGCAGGATTCAGTTTGCCATGGCAACATCCATTTCCCCTAACCGAAAGGGTTTGTCTTCCTGAAAGTCCTCGACTTGCTGCAAAATTAAGAAAGCATGTGGTGAGTAACTGGGTCACAACTCTTACAGACTAGTCATCTTCATGACACAGGCTGGACATGTTAGTGACTGCAGAGCCCTCCTCTGTCCCAAGCCAATGTCCTTCCCAACAGTGCTAAGGGCAAACACTAAGTGCCTATTTCTCTTGCTTTCATTATGAAACATCTGAAATGCTCAATTAAAAAATGAGGAAAAAGATGATGTGGACTATCTCAATTTTTGTGTTTCAAATTAATCAAAAGACAGAAAGCAACTGAAAATAGGTCTCAGGTAGGGAGCATCACATGCAACCATGACTACAGCTATTCTAACCAACTACTAATACCACATGTGTTTGTAAGTATTTCCAGATAATACTGCTGGACCATTTAAATGTGTGTGTTGTGTGTGTATGTATTATATCCATATATATATATACATATACATCTATATACACACACACCCACACACACACCCATGTAAATATAAGATAAGAAAAGTAACAGAAAGAGAGGACTGAGTGGTTTAAAACCACACCGGTATCAAAACCAACATTTTAAAGGACCTGCCTTGAATCTGCTAAGCCAAAAATTGCTTTAAATATAATTAGCATGATTTACCAGTGGAAGACAGCTGGCTTCTAAAAAAAAATAAGGAATCCAACAAGTATAAGCAACATGGTAAATCATTACAGATCAACATCAGAACACCCTCTTTTTTTTTTTAATAAAAATTCATATGATGGGGGGAAAAAAAATCACAGAGAGTATTCTAATGAAACTCTGAAAATAGAAGAAATTGCAAAAGAAATTTTTGGGCTAGAAAATTAGCCCAGGTGCTGAATACAGCACTTTAAAAGTTCTCCTGTGCTTTCATGTTCCCACATTACACCCTAAACTGGAAATAATTTCTTGAATGTGTGATAGGGAGGAAAGATTAGCATGTATTACAGTTCGGAGGCACGTGACAGGGAGGGGTGAAAAAAATATAGTATCAAGGCTGACAAATGGCATTAAAATGGTCTGCAAGGCTAAAAAAAGTACTTGAGAAATGTTTAAGAGAAAGGCAAAAAACCCTCCCTTGTTAGATGCACGAGAGGCCTCCTTCACAAAGAGATTAAAGGGAACAGGATAATTCAGTTTGGAAAGGAGTGGAGAGGGAATCTGATACAGGTATTATGAAATAACGAATCATGTAGAGATGGCCAAATTGGCAGCTCCTATTCACCCTTCATCTAAATTAAATGAAAACAAGTTTGAAAACACAGAGAAATAATTATTTATGCAACAGTATCTGAATATCATTAAGCAGTGCACAGTATCTGCTACAATACTTCATTAATCTCTCCCCTCTACACTAAAGGTGTAACCTCATTTCAGATAACACTGGAGTTTATGAACCAGGTTAGCACTAATGCAAATGCTCCCGATCAGTACCCATTCCTATTTCCAGAAAATTAAAAAGTACTGTCACACACAGATTAGTCCTTAAAGACAGGAATTGCTGTTTTATGTAGCTAATCCCCCTTCCCAGAATCTGCTCGTGGACACTGTTGAGGTCCCCTCCTCCTCAGGCAGACGAGCTACCAGGACACTTCTTTGGCTCAGCATGAGGGAAGGATCACATGCCGAGCTGGCAGATGGGTGTTGTGAAACGTAGTAGGATGCAGCAGCAACACTAGCTCGTGTTCATCTGTCTCCTCTCGCACTGAGGCGGCCAGTTTAAGTGGAAACACTCTTCACTACTTCTACAATCTCATTTGTAGTTTGCCAAAGGGAAGGGGAAAAAAAAAACCTATAAAAGCATTACCATCCAGTGAACACCCATTGCCCAATTCTGATTAAATGATAGACTACACAAAAGCAAGAGAGACAGCAAATTTTAAAAGAATGTTTGGGAAACACACTGGGATAAAGAATGATTTTTCTGCTTTACTCATAGCACTACACTAAAACACAATTGGTGTCTTATTGGCAGTTTCAACACTTTCCTGTGGAGGCATCAAGCACCAATCTCCACCAGGAAGACTATGGCCCAGCCCTAGGGAACAAGCTCCAGGCCACAAAAACTAGAACAGAAATGGTTATGTTTTTTCCCTTCCCCTTCCACCTTTCAGTCCTCTCAATTGTACTAACTCCATGTCTTTAGATAAAAAAGTGTTCTTTTTGATTGCAAGATTTATCAGGGAAAATTGTGTTTCTCCTATAAAATTTATTCTCTTCTCTGTGTATGTGTGCACAAAAATAGCCCTTTTAAAAGCTATTTAAAAGTCTTGATGCCACTTCATTACTGCTCTGCAAGGCTGGTGCTAGCCTGATATTTTTAGTTTCCACATAATAATAGTTTGTTCATTTTTAAAAATGCCTTCTGTAAAGCTGGAATCCTGCAATTATAACGCATATCTGTCAGACTAAAAAAAAAAAAGGATTTTCAGATCATCTTTTGGAACCTATCAACAATTACAAATTCCAAGAAATATCCCCACAAGAGCACAGGCATAATTTCAAGAGGCCACATGTATGAAAAGTCTTCTCTCTGGTACAGGTATGACAGTACATTATAGAAACAGAGCCAGTCATTGCTTGATACCAGAGAAATCTTTTCTGGGAAGGTTGCCCCATATTTTAACATTAAGAATTTCCTCCAAGATCTGCTTGTAATTATCCAAAAATGATAGAGGGACTCACAGAGGAAAATCCTATAAAACGGCTGTAGTTCACAGATTAGCACAGATAAAAAGGAATTATATTAGAACTCAGGTGGAGATCACATCTGAGACATTCCCTCTATTCTGCACAAGATACAAGATAGCAAGCTTTCAGGAAAAAGAATTCTTAACAATCACTTCATGAATAACTTCAGTCTCTTTATAACTACGAAAAACTATAAAAAGACTGAAGCATTTTTCTAGAGTTATCTTTAGAAGATTCCCTTTTCCCCTTTTTAAAATGGTCATCCATAAGATGCATGCTAAGCCTTTGGTTTCCCAGCAGTCCTACTAAGGGACAGCACTGCTATGGAACAAACATATCAGGTTTGGTCTCTAAGCAACAAGGTTCTGAAATACAACAGACTATTGAGGGGAGGGAATTGCTATCTGCATTTCTAGAGGCTTACAGACACATGTCACTGCATATTCTCATACAAAACTTTCCTTTGAGCTACCAGTGCACATCCCTTGTCTCACCTCCCTTCTTAACTTGCTGGCATGACAAAACTCCTGTACCTGAATGCAGACCATCAGTAGCATCACAGGGCAGCCCAGTTACTTGAGTAGTTGTAACAGTTACACTTGAAATTGCAAAAGGCATCTCTGCAACTAGTGAAAATTGTTTTTTCCTTAACCCACCTCTCCTGTTTTTTATAGGTATTTCCAGGGAGAGGTGAGGGAAGAGGACAACCTTATGTAGTCCCTGTTATGGGGACTGGGCAATGGAAAAAGCAGGGGAGGTTGTAGAGGGACTCAAGAACTCAAGCCTTGGATCAAACAAAAGCAAGAGTTACATACAATTTATAGCAAGGAGGAGTGATCTTGGTAAAGCAAGTACACCACCTTCAAGTGCTACAGTTACTTAAGCTGCAGAATTGACTTGAAATAAAGGTCTCCACAATGCTACCACAGAGATGAGAGCTGTGCAAACAACAATTACATGCTGCCAAAACATTCAGACTGCAAAAACATGAACATTGGAGCAAAGGGAAAATGCAGGACTTTTGAGTGCTGAAAATTTCTGTAGTAAAACACATTATCTAGCAGCTACATTCAGACAGTCATAAAAAATGAAAGTATATGTATATTAAACACTCAAACCCAAATTATTATCACCTCCCCTTAAAATTAAAGGGATACTATCATGAAATTATTATAAACACAGATTTACCAAGATCTACGAGATTTCAAGTCTACTTAAAAGAATCCCAGCATTAAGGCCAGCTCATGCACTAATCTCAAAGGTAAGGTTTAAGAGGATGTCCACAAATAGCCAGAAACTTTTGAATGCAGTTATCTAAACTAGAAATTAAGATTGCAAGAGATGCACTATGCTAATACCATTTGACCTATATATACCCAAACAAAACAATTCAGAGTGTGAATGCTAAGTACTAGCTGACAACTTAAAGACTATAAATTACTTTCGACAGTGAGTTGTGAAGGAGCAGTTGAATGACAAGTAAGATGACTGGAACATTTCAAGGAGAATGGTCATAACTGAGTTAATTACACCTAAGGTGTAGGAGTGATCTCTGTTTCCATCTACTTGCATTCAGAGCCCTCTACAAGGTTTTCCATTTGCAACCTTGCAGGATGTATTCAGGCACCAGCAAGCTCTCAACTCTGAAGTTTATTGTTCATTAATAAAACTAGAGTATGTTTTCCCTTTCTTATAAAGGGAAAACAAAAGAGATGCAATCACAAATGAGGCAAGTTTACACCATTCCACTCACTCCACAGCAATTATTACTGTCTAGTTCTACAGATCTGAAAACCAAAATACCCTCATTCCTCACAAGCACTGGAATTCATAGAGGAAAGAGGGCATACTAAATAACATGAATGATATATAGTTTGGAGTTGTTTGTTGTTCCTTTATTGAAAAAGAGAATTGCTTACCTGGAACATCGTCAATAGTCTGCTATTCCTCAGACTTATTTATGAAAAGAGGAAGAAATCAAATGAAATGGAACAAAGGTCTACTCTGTTCTTACTGGACTCCGTGGCCCTACAGGGAAGTCTAGACTCAAGTCTCTATTTTGTATTTTGTAGCTAAGTTTCAAATTCAATGAATCATTTCTGTTGAACATATCAGGCTTTAGTAGCTAAAAACAAAAACCAGAAACAAACAAAAAAACCCCAAACAGCAGAGCTGTTCTTTGCAAAAATCAGCCTTGTGCAAGGATCTGAGCATTTTGGTAACATCAGCTGCTAGATTGATACACCTGGTTTTAAGAAAACTCCCCACAACATAGACCTGCTTTTTTCCCAGAAACCTGGACACTCAATTTGGATGCAATCTCTTTCTTACGTTCTGAATCAGGCACCGCAAGTATTTGAATAAGTGGCTCTAGTCGTGTTTCACTGTTATTCCATAAGGAGTTGAACAAGTCTTTGCTAAAAGTACTTTAACTCTCTACAGCAAGTGTCTCTCTGACCATTAATCAAAACCATCTGTAGTAGGAATAAATTAAGAGTAAAGGTGAAGTATACCGTACAGCATGGAGAAGTTGTATGCCATTTACCAGTTTTACATTTACTGTACAATAAACCATCTTCTTCCCTTGTCAAAATAACTCCTTCTCCTTAAACTTTAAATTTTAATTTTTTGACATTTAAAAAGTCAACACTGTTTAAAATAAGAGAAGTGGGAGTGTAAATCCCCAGTATACGCCTGTATGAATGCACACTTCATTCTGGTTTTTCACTGATTCATAGCTAAATACTCAGCCCAACAGAAGGGGAACTAGATTTTTAGGCACAGAGAGAAAGAGTACTTCAGTGCTTTGCTATTGACATGGAAAAGAGAGGAGGCGGTGTAAGAGGAACTAAGAAATCTTGGTTATTCGCCTGTTGAATATTTAGGGAGCCACAGCTCCTAAATCCCTACTCATGGCATCTGGATGAGAATGAAACATGCCATTCGGAGCTGAGGATGGCAAGTAGACTCAGACAGCAGTAGCAGGAGACTGCTAGAACAGAGGAAAGGTTTATTTCAAACCATTAGCAGTGCTCACCTCTTTCATTAGATCAGCAACTGCATGTGAAAAGCAGCAACAAACAAGGGTGGCCCAAAGATCCTACAGGTGTAGGCAATGGGTGTCTGGGTGTCAAAATGAAGAATAAGCAGCTCAAGTGCTGAAGGAAGTGTAACCCAGCTGGGAGGCTGGAGAGGTCACAGAAGGACCCAAAGACCAGAGGCCCAGCGCCATTGCCCATTTTTCTGGGGAGGGAGCTGAAGAGTGAGGCAGGATTGTTCCGGAGAGATTTCACATGGAACTTGATCTTATGCCTTATAGAAAAGGACATGGATGAATCTCCAAGTACTGTAGAATAATATGTAATATGTCCTAGAGGTGCATATAAAATATGAGGGGAATCATGAGAGTCTCCAAAAAATTCTGTACAACAGAATTTAGGGACAAGCTGCATCACAACCGGGTCAGAGGGGGGAGCAGATAGGAACATCATTGGTATCCTAGGTCAAGGATATCTGCAAGAGCAGATTCTGAGTGCAAGGGACCATAGGATGAACATAAATGAGAGATGGAGACACACAACAGCAGAAGCCTCAGAAGTCAACCAATACACACTCCCTTATACATACCATCTCTCACAGCTCCAAGTGCTTGGTTTCAGGGAGATGGAAACAGCTCAGCATGTAGAAGCAGTCATATATAAGAAGCCTTGAAGCCAGAAAACATGAGACTACACCAGTGACATGATGTTTGTCACTCAGATACTTGAAAGGGAGAGAACCAAAAGCATGACAGACAAGATCCTCTAAGAAAGTCCATCAGAGCTGTGCTCTGCGCAGACATACCCCAAGATGGTCTTCAAACATGAGTCAACTGAAAGCTGTGCCTGTTGCACATATTCTACTATAAAAACATGTTCCTAAATTACGAATAATGACCATGAGACACATACAGCACAGCATCCCAGAGGAGATGAAAATAGTTATAATACCAAAAAAAAAACCAACCCCAAACCCCCTCAAACTGCCTTCCTTCCCCATGAAACTAGAAGCAAACTTCCCAATAAACAATGAGAATGTGCCAGAAGCTCTAAACAAAACATGGACACTGAATTGGAGAACAGCTTCTGCACCACCACAGCTCCTGGAAGCAGTACAAATGGCACCTTTCTGCTGACTTACTGCTCTGAACTCCAAGGCAGGGGGGAAAGCTGAGGGCATCCCAATTTTTTTACTTTATTTTTTAAAGTATTCTACACACTGGAGACTTTTTACAAGTGTTTAAGGTCTTTGACTTTAAACAAATCTGAGAGGTGCAGACGAAGAGGCTGCCATATTGTTCCCTCCAGGATATCACGTCACTGGCAGCAGGGCTGGCAACACTAGAAGAATTGCTGCCAGGCACAGAGGCAAGCTTAGAAACCTGAACACCCTTGGGTAGAATTTGAAGTCTAAACACTCTGTGCCACCAAAAGTACATGTAAGCATTTGACCATTCTTCCACATAGCAACAATAAAATCACTTTTCCCTCAGCTTACTTGAGAGCATGCTTAACTTGCAAACCAGCATAAATAGTAAGCTCAACTATGACCAGAAAAAAAAATGGGGTGGGGTGACATGGCCAAGTGCGCTGCAGCAGCCTGTGGAAAGCAATACCCCATGAGGTCTGGCAGAAGATCAAGGGCAGTCACTTCAGTTGCTTTTCAGATTATATAGCTTTGTAAAATTATTTTGGTAATATTCAGCCTTCTAAAAACCTCCCTGCGGAAAGTGATCTTTTCTAGTCCCTTATTGTTGAGCTCTTACCCACCAGTGCACAATGTGCTACTGTAGTTGTGCTGGCTACCATGCCAGCAGCACAGTAGTGGTACATGCAGCTGAACCAATGAGACCAGCCCAGAACAGGAGGAATGTCTCCCTTTCCAGCCTCCTCTTTAATTTTAGTGCGCACACAGCTCTGCTGCCAGGGCAGGCCATGCCAGGCCAATACTTAATTTGTAAACAGTCACTACAACATGCTCATCCTAGCTGCTGGCTCCAAGTTATCTGCTGTTATTCCCAACTAGCATGCAGGAAGATTTCTGCATATACTCTTATCTGCAATGATGAGATTTTACAAGAAAGAGGCAGATAGTTAAATATATTTTGATGATTATATTGGTTTTAACTCAAAGAACAGGAGGGAACCCAACCTAGACTCTCCCTTTATCACTCTTCAGCCTGGGTTCTGGGGTGTTCAGAAACAAAAGCACAATTAAGGTAAACACACTTTGCCGCTGCACACGAAAACATGCACAGGGTGTGTCTTCCTTATATTTAATAAAGGTTCTCATACTTTCCAGTATGATAAAGGAATCACCTCAGGGTTAATGCTCTGAAAATATGAATAGATGGTGACAAGGAAACATACAAGTTTCATTCCTCAAGTTGTCTCCTACCAGTACAATGCAGGGGCCCCTTAACCTCTACCAGCAGTGGCTATCAGAGCAGCTCCTGAAGTGTACACCAGGCATTATCACAGATAAACTTAACTTTCAAAAATTACCTTGGATGCACCTTTTTCTGACAGCCATTTAGATATACAGTCTTAGATATGAATTTCAGTCAACTGGAATCTTTTGAGGTTAAACTTGTAAAAGGATTCATTTTATATTCATTTCTGTGTGCTCAGAGTCAGACAAGACAGATTTCACTTTCAGTTTGCCTGTTTTGTTTTGTTTGTTTTTTTTCCTTGACTCTTTCAGAAGAACCATCACAAGAATGGACATCCACAAAAATGCCAGCGATGCATTTCTAGATGGGAAAAAGGCGGCCTTCTGCACTGACTGCTCCACTCTCATCCATTGTTCCCTTGAAGTCATCTCAATACTAACTTGTAGTGCTTCTTTTATGTTTTTGTCTTTTTTCTTCTGTGAGTTTTTCCTAAAACTCAAGGACACAAGTTTTTCCTCACTACATTTACAAGAGCAGCAGGGAGTTGCATATGACAGATCTAATACTATATAACCAGGTAGTAACAAGCTGCTCAAAAGGTAGCAGTGGGCTTTCCAGGGGCAAATCAGAAATCACTCACTCCTCTCTTCCCATGCCACTCCTACCCTTTTTTTTCTTCTTTTTTTTTTTAAGCAGAAAAGCAAAATTACTTCAATAAGTTATTTTCCCTCAATATTTAGCTAGAGAAGAAATGTGCACATGCCACTAACAGAGAAGTTGAGTTTCTGAACAGTGATGCCTGTATAAAATTGTGTTTCTCACCGTTTGGGCTGTGTTAAAATTCCCATTAAAATGTTCAGTGCTTGTGGTATTTTTATACCTTCAGACAAGAAATCAGGAAATAATAACTCAAGAGATCTCTGTCCAAATTCTGGGAAAAGGAAGTCTGATTTATCTGCATTCTGACTACCTCTGTGACTACACATTACATAAATAATCCAATTTTTTAAAAAGGCAACAAATAAGCATTACCCACTTCCTCTCATCTGTTTCTTGTTACAGTGCAGGTACCAATGCCTTCAGCTGGTTTTTCATCACAGGAGAAATGTTAAAAGCAGGCTTTAACAAGAACATGAAGACAGAGAAGATACTTGTCATATTAACAATGTTAGCACATTCTCCCAGAAACTTCTTACAAAAACATTCAGACTGGTTTCTGCACTTGACAAACATAAGTCTTAGTAAATTCATCCTCAGTATAACTTTTTTTTTCTCCACAGAAGTGGTCCAGCTCCCTATTTCTCTCCACACTCCTGCACAGGTTTTCACTACTGATGCTACAGATGAGGATTACAGTGGCTTATGCTTGAATACATACAGTTGACAATATATGTGTTTTGGAGTTTAAATAACTTCCTTCTACTGTGTACAAATGCATATCTACACACAACATACTACACATATTCATCAATATCCCTCCCATATGAAGGACAGGAGGACTCAGCATGGAGGAGCAAGCTGATATAAGAAGCTGCTTCAGGTGTAAAAATATAGGTTGCATAGCATACACATCTCAAAGGACTCTACACAGCATTAACCTAAGATGAATAATGGTCACTTCACTCATGATTCATTAATTTAAGAAGTGACATCTCAAAGTCTGGTAGGACATATGGAATACTGTTGACTGAATTCAGAATCTTGTCATAGCATTATGTGTTTATTATGATAAATACAGTTCAAGCAATACATAAAGGTATTCAAAACTAAATATTCCTCAGGCAAAACAGGAAAAAACCATGACTAGAACTCACATTAGCAGCTGAGAGCAGGTATACCATTAACAGTTTTACAACATGTTAGAAACACAAAAAATGATTAACGTAGGAAAAGATGTAGAGTAGATCCATGCATTGGCAGGCTTCATGTGCCTCTTACCATGAGTCAGAAACCCTGCACTCTGAGACCTGAACCCTGTACTCTGCACACACACACACACCCTGAACATGTCTTCCCTTCTCTTAATATTGAGGAGTCTGTGGTATTTTCCATATACACAAACACACACCACACACACTATTTCAAAGAAGGCAATGTCAATATGGACATACTAAACGTTACAAGCAAATGTTACTGACAAGGGCTCTTGATGACTATTCGCTGAAATCCAGTCAATCCAACCACCATCATTCATGCCACAGTAAAACTGCAGCTGAAAAACAGGTCTAGAACTTGTCCCATGACAGCCATGTGGTGTCAGAACCAAGACTGGTCTGGTGAATCAGATCTTTGACTGAAGTTATATCTGACTTTTGGTGTGGCCCTCAAGTTCTGGAAAGAGCTATATGAAGCACCATCACCAAAGTTATAAAAGGTCAAAAGGGGCAACCAGCTACACCTCAGTAATTTCAAGCTTATGTTTGAGTCTGTGCCATTGGAGTTTGGATGATTTTTAGACACTCAGTACTACAGATACGCTTCCCATATCACAGATTTTATACTTATTAAGACTGCTACATTTTTGCAGCAGATATTAAAACATTTCATGCGGTTGAAGACTTTTACTTTCACAGAGGGCAGCAAAAAGACTTAATGACCTTAGCTTTTCCTTGGAGAGCAAGTTTTACTTGTCCTGCTGGAGATGCCCA
The DNA here is from genome assembly GCA_013396695.1 of Sakesphorus luctuosus. Classification (NCBI taxonomy): domain Eukaryota; kingdom Metazoa; phylum Chordata; class Aves; order Passeriformes; family Thamnophilidae; genus Sakesphorus; species Sakesphorus luctuosus. The sequence continues at coordinate 933,387 of VWZD01004190.1, read as the reverse complement.
CAAAGTGGTCCACACACTTCTTACAACTGCACAGAAAGAGCAAACCCAGGGCTCCAGAGGGACATTGGGCTAAAGAGACCAACGTGAGAGAAGTAGCTGAGAAGAGGAAGTTCATCTCAAAGAAGGCAACAATGTGAAGTAAGGGGAAATACCTACAGCCATTCCACCCAGCTCTGGGAAAATACCATTATTAAAACCCTTATCTCTACAATTATAATTTGATATATCAGTAACTGGTTTAGAGTAAGCCTATATTCATCAAACCATTGAATGAATTTCACTTTTAAATCAATCAAGATATTTCAGAAGGTGAGTGTTTAAACTCTGCACTTCAACACACTATTGCTTTAGAAACACTATCAAGGTGTTTGGAAACTCCTTAGTTTCAGTCTCAGTTTGAGCCAAATATGAAGTGGAAGTTATGCAGCACTGAAAAAAAGAAATGGGATTGTAAAGCAAAATATGATTTGCTAATATAAATTTGTACATGAGTGCATGGGCACAAAACACTATCATCCATCTATTATACAGTTCACATACTGGGGGAGCAAACATGTTCTGCTGCGTAAATACACTTGCCCTTAAAATACCAAACATGTAAGGAAAAAAGCAAAATTACAAGAACTTACTCTTTCCACCTTTATTCTTTCCAAATCTACTTTCATTGGTGCTCTTGAATGGAAATGAAGAGCATTGTAGAAGTAGGATTAAGTAGGTGTGTGATGGTTTGAAGAAAAAAAGATAAAATAAAGCTCTAGACCTGGTAAATGCTAAGATTATATAGAGCTGACCACAGCTGTAAACAGTAAAGGCTAGTAAAGATTTGTATTAGAGGTTTAGATGTTGAGGGGTTTTGCATTTAATTTTTTGCTTTTTTTAAAAAACAAAATCTGTAAACATGGCAATGGAGATTGACCACAAAAAGCTTAGCACTTTAAGTACTGCAGAACAACAAGTGTCAACACAAGAACACCTTTACCACAAGTGGCAATGCCACAAACACAACAGGCAACAACCTGAGCTTGTAACAGGGGTGCACCAAGACACAATAGCACAAACTACAAAATCCATTAATGCCTAACTATAATGAGTTTTGCAAAATAAAGTTATTAAATTTGTTTTAAAAAGTTTGAGGAAATCTTGTAATCTCAGCTTTAAAACTAAAAAGAATTTTAACTGCAATATGCAAGTATACATCACCAGCACATGACCTCCAAGACGTGGTATGAGAATACCAGGCAGGAAACTGTATGTCTGTCTTTCATTTGTTACACCACGAGGAAAGAGCAGACATCAGTCACTGTAAACCTTTCAATTAAACATTCATTTTCTAACCATTAAAGAGAAGACAAATTGTTCAAGTTCTGGAGTTACCAACTGCAAGCTTAACTAGAACCATAATTACAAAATTCCAAGGGGTAAATTATGCATGGAGAGGCTGAAATATTCTGTTTTCTCATGTAAAATACAATCATTTCTTCACACTGGCCAATAATAATAAAACTGAATAAATACTCCATTGTGTATACCTCTAAACTATCCCATGACAAATATAAGTTGTGCTGTAACAGTGGTTACAAACCACCAATCAAATCAAAAAGAGCGCATAGTTTTCCAACTTGCATGTCAAAATTTAGATTCTTTAATCCAGAACAAGTCAGCAGAAGAGCTCAACACCCCTGCCATTCTCAGCAGAGATAGTAATATTCCAGATCCTCAGAAGTGGGTCCAATCTTGCTTATTTGGCTTTAGAAATCAAACCTTCACAACAGGTATATTGAGATTTATTTTTTCACATGTCAGCTGCTGGATAAAGAAAGGTACGCTGTTCTCTACTAGGCATCAGCAAGGAGATTTGTATCTGTGCAACCTTTAAATATTCAGGCAACTATACGAACAGCACTTGCACACAGCTCCGAATCTAATAATGAACACACAGTTGTAAATCTGGTATGAGCCAGACCACGTGAGGATACGGCCATCTGTACAACGACTGCAAAGCACGCTAGTGGTGCGGCGCGTGGTGTCCTTCCCTCATTAAAAACATGAGCACAACGCCATATATGTGAAGCACATGCCTGTTTACAACAACAACTTCCCCAGAAAAGCTCAGAAGACCGCAAAGCTGGTGACAAGATAGAGCAGTTCAGCCTCACACAGCTGTGCGAAGTGTCATGAGAATGAGCTCATGCTCTGCAATGCTCATCCGTGGCGAGGAGCCTGTGCTCGCAGCACACACGAGCAAAACCAGACTCCCAACGCTTCCCATACAGGAATACCTGGCAGTGGCTACAGCATGCAGAGCTTCATTTTGCCCATGCACCTCAGACCAAAGTAGGCAAGCAAGAAGCAAGAATGCATGCCTTGCAACCAAGAGAGGACAGAGAAAGTCTGAGCTAGGAGCTTCACCAGCAGCAGCCCATGTTCTCCTGCACTGTGGCTCCACACTGCAGCTCCAGCCAAGCCTGGAAGCCCAACGTCAAGAGGCATGGCAGACAGTGACACTGGGGCAAGAGGCTGGAGAGGGTGGCTGACTCCAAATCTCACCGAGTGAGCCCAGACACTGCTTACAAAGCTGTGCAGCCACCACAGTAAGGGTGTCAACCTGTTGGGGCCCAACAGAGGAAGACCTTTCACCCACAAATACTTTGTTTGATTTTTTTTTAAAGCTGTGTTTCTTCTCCTTTTAGTGTGTTGCTTATGAGTTGTGAAAGACTGCAGTGAATTATATATTTTCATGCATCACGAGTCACGTTCCTCCCCTTTTCTTTGTCCCAGCCATACGCCTTCACTGCATCTGATTCAAAAATGCAGGAGCATGCATTTCTCTCCTACAACAGAGTTTTCAGAATTATTCATGATTTAGAAATGCACAGCTTAATTTGTCCTGCTTTATAGCCTGGTCTCTGTCTTTTAATGCTGTGTAACATGTACTTTTTAGTGGCTCGAGCTGGGAAAGAAACTAATCGCAGCTTGTGAACTCCTCAGTTCTGCTTCTAAAGCAATAGAGAGTGATGAAGTACAGAGACTAAACATTCATTTTCTCAAGGATCTTGGATTATTTTAAAGAGAAATTCACTCAAGAGTTTGATGGATCTAAGTGTCAAGGAATTCCTTGCAACACTAAGGGTTGGTATAAAGCAGGATAAGTGCAATCCCTGAGAGCTATTCTGTTTGCAAGGGCAATCAGCCCTTGGCACAAGCCAGATTATATTTGCACGGACAAGACTCCTTACAAATGCTTTTTCCCAGCACTGAACCTGCAATGGCTCTTCTCTCTACCTGACTAGTCCCACCGGGTCTTTCCCCACAGGTCTGCTTGCTCTCCGTGTGCCACCACTTGAAGAAACACATTAACTGCTTTAAAGGCAGCGGCAGCCTATAAAGCAGGAGCCCTCCAAAGCCCACAAAACACAACCTCCAAGAAACAACTATAAAACTCATACCAATGACAAGAGAGAAGCTTGAGGGAAATCTTGACCCTATGGATATATATAAGAGAGCGGAGAGAGAGAGGAAGCACAGGGAATGTCTCCAACTCAAGCAGTGGATATGCTGAGCTATAAGCAGGCTTCAACTGCATCAAGGAAACAGGAGGTTGAACAGCAGGGCAATGCAAGAAGGCCATGAGATGCACCACTGCGCTCACCAGCAACAACAGCACCAACCTAGCAATGCAAAGCCCTGCCAAAATCAGAGCTTGCTCCCATCTCCTACACTTTCACAGCCTGTCCTTGGCCCATGGAGGCTGCTTGCTCAGTCTACACCACACACCGTGTTTCCACTGACGCAAAGTCTTCAGGGCTGCCAGATTGACATGTTTCCTCTCCCTGGGCTGGGGAGGGAACACAGTGTCTTTGCTCACACAGCAACCACCCCCAGCACTCTCCCTTGGCCAAAGTCTGCCCTTGCTTGTGCCACCCTTGCACCACTGCCACACCACACATCACAGGTATGCTGGGAGCTTGATCTGGGGCAAAAACACATTTCTTCTGGGCAGCAGAGATAAAGCCACACAGACTATTGTATGCACTTACCGTAAAGGTAAAGCAGGGGGCAAAGGAAGCAAGGAAGGAAGGAAGCTACATTAAACTTACAGTTAGTTAAAATAAATCTCTCTCCCCCTCCCCTTCCCCCAGCTCCAAACATCCCCCTTCCTACTCCCAGCACAGACAGTTGCCTCCTGAGTTCAGGCACCAATACAGGCTTTGTGCTTCAACCAGTCCCAGACTGTGCTGAGGAATTGCTTCCTGCATAACCAGGGGAAATGCCACAAAGTACCATGGCACAGAATATGAGTCCAAGGCACAAGTTTTGTGGAACATATCTGAGGGACGTACAGCAACCTTCACATGATGTGCAGTGTCACACCAGTAAAACAGCATGAAATGCTTTCAGGGGCTTAACTAGTTCAGCTTTTTTGGAAGATAGGTGTGACAAAAGCAGAGTCACAGAAGTAGACCAGCTTTGGCTAATGTAACTGATTATTCTTCCAAGGTCTCAATCACATCTGAAGCAGTTTCACACAGATGCCTTAAAAAAACGAAACTCACCTCTGCTCTCTTCCTATAAGATTATAAAAAGTTCCTGAGAGCATTACAAACAGAAATGATGCCTTTGTTCATATACAGAAGAAACAAATTTGGAAGCTCTACATGTTTAAGTAGAACACAAAAAAAACCCCTCCTAGAACATCTGAGGGAAAACATGCCTATTCACGTACTTGCTTAAATAGGGGAGTAATTTTTTAGAAAACTAGGAAGCCTGGGAGTTTGTGGCAATGTCAAACTGCCCTATTTTTAGCATTGTGTGTCAAGGGCACATGCCTAGAAAGCACTTTCACTGCATCAGCAGTTTACAGGAAAAACAAGGTAGACAAGCACATGCTTATTTACAGACAGATGAGCCCAAACTTTGTGTGTGAATAATCACATGGGACTGCCTTGGTTTTACTGGGTGACTCACTGGGGCAGCATCAGTGCTCCTGACACAACCCCTGAGCTCAATACTATCGGAAGGAAACGGCTGCAGAGCAATCAAAATACCCAAGCAGCGCAGGAGAGGCTGGGCAGCACAATGAAAGCAAATGGACTATATTAATTTCTTTCAATTGAAAGGTAAATGTTTCAGATAGGCAAAAATCATACAGGGTCTAAAAAAAAAAGTGTACTGTTGTCAAAGGCTTTGCATTCCCCACTGTTTTTCTATTTTCGGTTCTACATATGACTAATTTTCAAACTTGTCACTACCTCTAGCATCAGCTGTTCAAAAAAACCCAGAAAAATTTTTCATCTGTAGATGAAAGCCTGTACAGTCATCTAGAGGAAGCAATAAGCCTTATTTTGACCACCATTTCTAAGGTTATTCCATACTTTCAAAACTCAACCACACTGTACAATACTGTAAAGTCACATGTTATCTGGTACCTCCCATTCCTTAATAAAACCAGTTATCAAAGGTTTTATCAATACATATAATGCTTGATTGTCTACTTTCAATTAATACCTATATACCCTCAACCTTCTCTAGCCACTCTCACAGGCAAGTATGCTGCATTTTTCATTAGCAAGTGTCCTGTATTTGAAATATCATCTGAACAGTTTCAAGCAAATTCTTTACTCTGAGGCACTGGCAGATTCCTGGAGTCTCCTTACAGTTAGCTAATAAGCTCCATAGTGAGGAAAACAACAAGGATGGGAAAATGCGCAACTCCAGAAAACTGAATATCAGTTCCTGCTTTCCCCACTCTAGTGGTACAGGGGTGCCACAAGAGCTGTACTTAGGCCATCTACAAGTAACAAAAAAACCCAAAACCAACCAAACAAAAAAAACAACGAAAAAGCAGCAACAACAACCAAAAAAAAAGAGCCACCTTTGTCCAGCAGCAAGGTCAGGTCATCAAACTCTCTCAAGCTGAATCAGAAAGCTAGGAAAAGGATATGATGCCACATGTAAATGAACATAACTATGAGGCACTGAGCCACCTGAAACATGGCAATAAACACAACAATAAAATAAGATTTTAACAGGAAAAAAAATATAATCTAGACAACAGCATTCTGACTAAGATTACAAAAAGGTTTCTGTACCCAAAAGTTGTTTTATTTAAACTTATGTCTGTGCCTATCCCACCACAAAACCTTACAATTTAGTAAGTATGCAGTTCACAGCATCCTCAACATGTTTGCAAGAAACAGAAACACTGGAGCAGGTACTAAATAGTAGTCCATGGTATGCTCCACTCATTCTGAACACAAAGACCAAGAACTGGCTGCCACATGCTCTCCAGAGCTCTAATGGAAGAAGTCATTTAGCTGTTATGAGGACTGAAGTCAGAAGACAGAAGTTTGAAGGAAAACAAAAGCAACCCAAGTCAGTTTACTTGAATTTTCTATTTGCATAGAAAATCTTCACAACTGCACTGACTTCATCATCTATTTTCGCTAGTATGAGATACTACCTTAAGTTCTGTTTTAGGAAACTTTACACAGGACTTTCAAGAGTATCTTTATTATTATCTTTTAAAACTCCAATGTATAACGAAACATTTAAGCATTACATGCTGATCAGCACGGTCCCCAGAATATAGATACTCCAACAGCAAGTACTGTGACAACTGCATCCAGTGTTCATACAGAGTTCAAGAAAAGACAAAGTCAACTAGCAAACAGGCTGGAAGGCAAGAGTGGACAGCAAAAGATATAGACAGACAATGAGAGCGCTGCTTTAACAGCTTCGTATGGCCTTGGCTGCTGTGACTGGTCTGCACACTGCACTGTTCTTACGGCAGTAAAAAGGGACAGCACAGGAACTAGTCTGTAAAATAACTGTTGCCAGCAAAGCAAGCAAATAAGCACAACTTCAAGGGGAAAAAACCAACAAACAAGGAGTGGGGACATACTTGCATCTTTTTTTGGTTGCATTAGTAAATAAGCTGATGAGCAACATAAATCCCATTAATTCACCATAGGAACAGATGTTTGCCTAACACTACCTCAGTTTCAACACTGGCTCATAGAAAACATGTCACACAAAACATGGTACTAGAAGAATAAAGGAAAACAGAATAAAACAAAAACCAGCTCCAAGTTACAAGATAGTTGTGTCTGTATAAACAAAGCAGGATGTGGGCCTAATCCCCATACTACAACTTCTCTCCTGATACATCTAAATGTGATCATATTCCTGTGCTACTGCTATTCAGGTGATCTGTGCAAACCATAGGTTACATTTCACAGACAAGCCCAGCATGGCTGCTTTGGGAGCATCCACACAGCTGCAGTTAAGAGAACCCAACTTTAAAGATTTTTGGATGCCCTATGCTCAAAAAAAATCACCCAGCTAAACCCTACAGCCCAAGGGTGAGGAGTACAGGCAATCTGTCCTCCAAACCCAAGCAATTACTGTGCTGCCACACATTGATCTGAAAACCTTGATCTCAAGTATGGCATGTGGCTACCTTTGCTCTTCTTCCCCCACCACTCCCCATCATGCAAAGCAAAACAGTCTCATCACAGGCCACCTTTAACCCTCAGTTCCAACCTCACAGCAGCAGAGCCTGCCTACACCACTGGCCCTCCAAGCTCTGACCCACTGGGACTACCTTAGTGAGAGAAGAGTTTGCACATGGGATTCAAGCTGGCTGCACTCTGTTGGAAAGGGACCAGGGAGAGCAGACAAGAAGCAGCAACAAAGGGGAAAAGAAGTAGGAAAGTTAAAACACAAAAACAAGCAAACAACAACCACCACACACAACCCTGTCCCCCAACCCCCCAAAAGGAAAATGGGTATATAGTCACAAAAAGTTGAAAGCATCAAGGATATGATCAGGGTTTTGGTTTTTTAATCACTTTGCCTCAAACTATTATATAATTCAAACTCTTAATTCTGAATTAATTGCCTAAAATGAAAGTAAATATTGAAGAAGAACTGTCTTAATATGAAGTGCAACAACTTTTCAGTGACATCTGTTAAAACTGTGTCAGACAGTGTCCAACAAGCCAGTATCTTCTTTATAAATCGTGGTTCAATATTTATAATCTAACAGTGGTAAAATACTACAGTGGTATACAAGGCAAGTGTTTTATTTTAAAATTTCAGGTAATACTCTTACTCTTCATTGGAAGTGTTCTGAATACGTAGTTGCTGATTTTCAGATGAGCAGACGGTCTGACAGAAGGTCCCTCCAAAATCATGTACATCTTTTAGATAATGGAAAAGAACTATGGATTTCAAGACCTGATTATACACATATGAAGAGGCAAGGCTGAGAAATGCAGACTGGTTTAGAACCTCCCACGAGTCACTGAATTTGGAGTTCCCGTTACTTTAAGCTCAGCCTAAATGCCTATCTTTAGAATTAAGTTCTGCTAATTGGAAGATGTGAAGGCAACAATATCACTAATAGACCCATTGCTCAAGACCAGAATCCATCTGATTAATCTTGCAGCTCCATATATAAACAAGTCTTTGTAGTAATATGGACAGGTAGTGACAATTCCTTAAATTTAAATAATTTTCTTCTTTTTTTTTAAATCTCTAACTTAGTTCCTATATTGATGGAAATTTAGGAGATATGCACACTGCTTTTAAGTCCAATACTCTCAGTAAAGTGCTAAATAAAACAGTGATTTATATAACTAACCATAAAAAGAAGCCTCTCTCTAAGGAACTAATATTGTAAGAAAAGATGCAGAGCTTTAAGTCTTCTCAAGCTTAATGACAGCTAAATTCTTTCTTCATACTAAGATTACTAACAATGTTCAAGGAAAAGAATTTTCCTTCATATAATGGTATTGGTCAGCCAAGAACTCCTCAGATAACATACAAGAACCCAAAATTATACTGGGTTTTAATCATTACTTCAGTACGGTAACAGGATATGATCTAGTATTGCAACAAAGAGCAAAAGTTACCATCATTTTAATATCAACTCCATTCTTAGCTCTTCCTTCAAGTTATACGTTTGCCCATGCTTAACTTTCCTGACATCAACATTTCCCAGTTGCTGCCACTGCGTTAATGGCAAAAAGAAAACCAGCAAGGTAAACAATCAGTTATGCTGTAGAGATGAGATAGGATTCCACTGAAAGTAACTGCCAAAATAACTTAAAAAGAACCCCCACAAAAATAGCTCATGCAAACAACCAAGTTTCATTTTTACTATACTGACTTTAAACCATTAATGAGTCATCACTTAAATAATCACTAGCTACATTTATAAAGAATTATTCACACAGTAAACTAGACTTCATAAAATGAAACTATATATATTTCCAATACATTCTATTTTTCTCATTTAAACTAATTAGAGAGACACAGGAATTCACTGATTTAAGGGGTTTGAATATTTTTTTTAGATGTGTGTTTTGAAGTACATTTACCACAGAGGTTTTGTTTCACCTCATAGCAAGAACTCAGTGTCTCCTACTTCCTTAGCCTACACAAAATTTTCCTCTTTACCAGAAGGGTTTTCCACCAAAATAAATGAGACCAAGAAAGATCGTGGTGTAGCAGAGCAACATAAAATGCAATTAGTGGTAAAGTTTTTGTAGGTTGTGTCATTTCATATTCTTTCCGTGCCTTCATGGGGCAGCAAAGACTTCATTAGAACAAACTCCAAGCAAAGACGGACTCCTGCCATCACTGCCCACTTTGATTAGTCTTAATCTTAGTGGAAGCACAGCAATTTTCACTGATTGCTTGTTTGAGGGCCATACGATTTGCGCAATGTTTATTTTGGGCCCTCACTGAGGGAGGGGTGCAGCCAAACAGGCACTTTCCCAATCCAGAGCACACAAAATACGGCATTCGCACTCTAGGAACATCTCAGCCTCAGCCAAACCAGGGAGCCTGCCAGTATCAGGAAGGGTTGTGCTCATCAAGACCCACCCAGAGGACTCCTGCAAGATGGAAATCACATTTCTACATCCTGGCAACCCTCACCAACTGCAGCACAGCCCAGAAAAGCCGGAGAGGGTGACATGGGCAACCTTTGTAATGAAGTGTCACAGGGGACAAAGTGAGGAGCACAGATTTCCCTCAAGCACTGTAAGAAGGAGCTATAAAGTACTGTACAGCACAAAGAGGACTCTTCATGAGCAAGAGGGGACACTACACAACACACTTCAGGAATATTTGAAAAAAAAAAGTATTCTTCACCTAAACCAAACTAGAAAGTCAAATGACAAATACCTTTACTTACAGTGGTGTTGCGTCAGCACACAAACTTAGAAATATGCAAGGCACACTAAAGAGCAAGTGCTCTGCCCATTCAAATGTCTCTGATGATCCCAAAACAGACTAAAGTGGATCACATTACTTTCAGTGCAAGCTGTATGCATCATAATATCTACACCCTAGGGAGTGCTGGCTCTGTGGCTTGTGTATTTTGGTGATAGAGCATGTTCTCACATTACTCAGTGATCACTTTAATGAAGTAGCCATTAGGAGTGAAAACCAAATTTAACATTGAGGTGCACTCCAAAGTTACCATATATATCCTATATCACAAGAAAACAGAAACGCAGAAACTATGCCTTTTAGTTTCCCACATTTCCTCTCCAATTTTCTGTCCTTTCTCCCAAGAGTAAAGATCTCACTGATAAACTGTGAAAGGCTGGGCTGCATAATAGATTTAACAGTTACTCAACAGAAAAGACAACAGCTACAATAGCATGGGACAGAAGGAAAGAGCAAAGACCATGTTAGTGACCCCCTTATAGCTGCAGCTGGAGTCAAGCGGCAGGACTTCCTTAGACAGCATTGCTACACATCTGGATTGCTTTCCAAAGGAAATGAAATCAATGCTTCTGCAAGATATGCTTTCAGATAAGCCAAAGCCACAAAAGCATACAAGAGGCAGTGATGACATGAATTGAATTGCTAGTAAAAATAAATGAGAAAATAAATTAATGTACATTAGAACAATAGTTACCTCTGTTCAGGTGGTCATTATGCCTTAGCAAGAAAAAAATACCCACAAACATCACATAACACAGATGACTAGAAACTAGTTAGAATCAGCTGACAGGCAGTTGGACAACAACCCATACATCGGGGTGAAAAGAAAACAGTTTTGTGAACTCAACAGAGTAAGGGAGACCTTCAAAACTGTAAACAAGGAAGGTGTTGCGCAGACTTTTTTAAACAGAAAGGCAAGCTGCAGAACCACAATAAATATTTCCAGAATCTGATTCCAAAAATGGTTTTGCAGAACACTACAATCCACAACCAGTTCTATATGAAACATTTGCAATGCTGACAATCTTTATTTTCTATCAGTCTTTCCCAAATTCAACTAATACTCTTCTAAAACCATAGGGCAGTATGACTTGATAACACTGGACAGGAAGTTAGGAGGTCTAAGCTTATGTATGGTCACTTCCTTCCTGTATATTCAGTTTGATACATTTTTGCATTCTTAACAGCCACAAACAGTTGATGGAAACTGAGCATTCTATAGGCTATAACTATGTACACAAGACAACCACAACCAGAAGTCCTGATAATTTAGGATCTTGTGTTTGTCTGATATGCATGCACCCAAAGGTGCAAAGAGTTGTGGCTTAGCACAAAATAGACTTTATATTAAGAATACCTTCTTGGACCAGCACAATATAAAACTTCCTTGCAGTTCTGTATACAGCAGTGGTGGTGGGTTTTGGTGGTTTTTTTCATATAGAAAATTAATTCAATTTTTCCTTAAAATTAAAGAGCAGATATTTTAGACAGAACTCATAGAAAGCACTCATAAACCTTCAAGTGAAGTAGTCTAATTCTAAAGTAATGTTCACAACATCCACTGCCAGTATTTCTTATGCCTACAATTATAGTGTTTCTGTAACTAATTTTCTCACCAGAATAAGAAAAATAAAGGGATATAAAAATCTACATAATTTTTTGAAACAAATACTCAAAATTATATAGTTCCAAATACTACTTTCTAATACTCCCCAAAAAAGAATAGGTTTAAGATTTCCTATCCCTTTTCTGCATGTGTCTTCAAGCACTGCTGAAATGCTAACTGTCTCTATATCCTTCAACTTTTGGCTATCAAATGATTCAGAAAGAACACCATCTTTGGCATCAAGGTAACACACAAATTGAAAAAGCCCACACACATTTTCAAAGCTCTTTAGCTCAAGCTCATAAAAATGCCACTGGGCACTGGTAGCTGGAAAAGACAATGAGGATAAAAGATGCCATCTGCCCCCAGCCCTGTCCTGGCCTTTGATGGAAGGAAAAGCCCCAGGAAACCTGTATGCCCTACAAATGCCAGGAGTCCCTTTAGCACCTGGGGAATACTGCACAATGATGTTACTGTGTAGCTGCCAGGGTTAGAGTCTAGGGAAGGGTGGGATGGGGAGGCAAAGAAAAGCAGCTTCCTCCAGTAGTTAGTCAAAGTGAAAGCAAAATGGGAGTTATATTTGCCAAAAGGATAGGACCTTGGATCACAGGCTAGGAGTTTCCTTTTGTGGCAGCAAGTCTCCAGGTATGAAGCCTCACCCAACAGTTTGCAAGCCCAGAAGTAATTGTCTAAACTGCCTGCTGAAAACACACACTCCAGTAGGCAACAGGACTGCATGTAGCACCTACACTTACTTTTCTACTCACATCAAGACCAGAAAAGTTAGAAAACAGATAAGATAATGGAAGCTTATTATTTAGCTCACTTTTTGCTCAGCTCAGACAAAGAAACTTGTGAAAAGCAAATACTTTCGCAAGGAAGAAGACAGACTTCAAATGAGAGAATAATTCATGGACAACCACAGTTGTCTTGTTTGTTGTTTTTTTTTGTTTGTTTTGTTTGGTTTTGGTTTGGGTTTTTTTTTTAGGTAATGTTATGAAAAAACTTAGTGGGTTTCAAATCAAGCACAGAAAGGGCTGGGTTTGTGTTTTTTTGTTATTGGATTATTTTAGTTGTCGGTGGATGTCTGACTTTGACTTTTCATTTTTCTTTGAAGACAAAAATTTGGATTCATCTAGTGGTAAAATTTTCTTTTGCTGATTTATAGAAATACCCCTAAACTGTTCATCTGGCATCAGACTAACAGTCTGGGAAGATCTATTTAAAAGCATTTTTTAAAGTTTAAGTAACTGCGCATGAGATGGTAGAACTCAGCTAGAGACTTTCATTTTCAAACTTTTTATAATCTACATTTTTCTTTTGCCAAGTTTAAGATGTCAAAAAGAAAAGTAGAACTAATATCCAGTATCTATAATTAACTTCTTAGACATAAATTGAATATGATGGTATCAATGTCCTGAAACCTAGTATTCAAATGATCCCTCATTTGATTATAAACTTACCATTGACTGAGAAAAAAAACTCATGAGGAAGCAAATTGGTACCTTTATCTGCTCCAATTAGATCACAAAAGATAAATACTTGAGAAGTATTTTTTGACACTTTGAAAACCTTCAAACTCATGACTTTTACAACTAAAGAGTATTTGCCATGACACAAAGCAGTGACAATGAATCAAGCCAATAAGCTGTAGAAGTCAACAGGGTCTTTAAAGAGGTTTCCCCTCCACACACACACAGAGCTCTCTAGTAGGAAGAAGTTGGTGACGCCCACTCTTAAGCATTAGGCACTTTCTTTACCATTAATCTTTGAAAATTTCCCATTAAGACCAAAGGCAACTTTTTCCTCTTACTTTCAAAATAGAAGTTTCTTCTGTCCCAAGCCCAACCACATGAATTTGGTTAGATGTAGGAATGCAGAAGAGATTTTATTTTCTACCACATAGAGTAGAAAAGTAGGCAAAGCACTGCTGTAACAGCTGTCGATCAATTCTTGTTGTATTTACTTCCACAAAAACTAAAAGTCCAAAACCAAAAAGCGTCAAATGCCATTGCAGCATGAAGATCTAACTCCACTGTTTATAGTACAGTCTATAACCTGGTTACTTCTCAAACATGATTTTTTTTCATGACAGTACAGAAAACAGTGTATTAGTTCACTTCCACTTCACCATTTTACACAACCTATACCACATGGTCCTCTGAAATGGCCAAATACTGCTGCAAGTCAGAAGCCTTGTGGTCTTTCCATTTATATATTTGATTTGGTCATGTTCACGTTTAGTAAAATTATTTTTAAGGCATTAAAAATACATGGTGATATGCACATGCTGCTGCAGAATCACATGTCTAACCATACTAGCCGGGTAACACACATGCTCATGGTGACCCTTCCTGGTGCAAAGCAGTGTACGGAATGGGCTTCAGGAGTGATTTCCAACAGAAGGGCACCCCAGGCACATCTGTGCTTTACCCATCAGACATCTGCTGCTCCTCCAGCCCAAGATAAACAGAATCCTGGAGTCAGCTCCAAGCAGCTTTACATCGCAGCCTGGCATCATCAGTAAGAGACTTTCAGGTTTGCCACTACCCCAGAACAGGAAAGGTCATGTGGCCAGACAGACCTGATGAGTTCCCTCTCTAATCTCAACATCCGAAGGTCTCCTCTGCATTTGTGAAGCTCCCAACAACTACTAAAACAGCAGGTCTCTCTGCATCAAAAAGACAACCAAATGACAGCATTATACCTTCTTTGTCAAGCAGAAGACGGATAACTAACAAGTTACTTGTAGTAGGGCAATGTTTTTAATCCCACAGAGCTCAGAAGATAGTACTATGCAGAAGAATCAGGAGCAATGCAGAGTAGTCAGTGCAATCCAAGGATACCAAAGGCTGCAGCTCTAACATCCCTTACACGATGCAGCCTCAATGACCCATTGCTTACCTCATCTCTGTGAAGCTGCATTATTGCATTGTCTGAGTAGCAGAGAAACTAACAGCCACTTCACAATGGAAACATGAACAACAGAACACCAGGGTGGCCACTGAACAGGTTGGTTATGGCAACAATACTAGACTCATATGTATAGCAGGTGAAGATATTTCATTATTTGGGTGAGAACATCACATTTAGGACATTCCTATTTGTTTTGTGAAGACAGAAGTTACTTTTATAACCTACAGCCACATAAAACAGTCACCAACAAGTGAATTTCTACAGGGTCAAAAGGCATCACCAGATAATGGCTTAGACTTAAAACTGTCATATAGCAAAGAGGTGGAAGTCATGGGCACTTCTCTCTAAAATTTACCAGCAACACCTGATTTTTTTTTCTCCACCCTCCTGCCAGCTCCTGAGCTAGTGAAAGTTGATGTTTTCTTCTGATACTTTTTGCAGTCCTTCCACTCTCCTTCTAGATCTCGTAATGAATTTCACAGCCAGTGAGCTTAGATATCTGAAGGCTGATTGTAGTGGGTGTACACAGCATAGCTAAGAGAGGTTCATATCTGCTATACAGCCATCCACATCTGCTAAAGGTTTTACTAGTTTACTAGTCCCTCACAACTCACTCATGATCACATAGTTGGAAGAGCTCCAATCACTATCATAAATCCCCTCTACGCACTCCCACTATGGTCCCAGACTTGAAGCCACTTCAGGTTTGCAGTATTCCCCACTTCCACAGCACTGTTTTGATGCCTAAAGATTTTAGTACATTTTGTAGATTTTTGAGATTATATAGGTTACATGGGTTCTCCTATGTTGTTTGCATCTTAGGTGAGTTACTAAAGCTCTTTCTCACAGATCTGTGAGCTTTCTCTTGCTCTGCCAAGGCCATGGTATTTGTGAGAAGCCACCTGTAGATAGCAACAAGACAAAACACAAGAAGAGGGCCTAGAGGTCCTGGAAGATCTCCAAGGAGCAGTTCTGAGGACCCCTATGGGTGGGGCACAGAGGGAAATGAAGATCATAGTTGGTTATCAATATGTCTATTTAAATTGCTGGAGAAGTTATAAAAGCTGTGACATCCCTGGTCACGGGTGTGCAGGTCTGTGTGCAAGTGCGGGCCTGTGTATGTGTAACAGACCTTCTGGTGTGCACCTTGAAAGCTTTCAATAAAGGTGTACCATCTATATCTTTCTCCATTAATATTGTTTTCTGAGTGTGTATTTCCACAGGAACTTAGGCGTCAGGCAGCAGTTTCTTCTACTCTGTTTTAAAAAGCTGGGATGTCACCAGGAAGAGATGCTTCGTGGATATGAAACCCAAACCTACTGACAAGGTGACACATACTATATACTGAACATTAATAAGAAGCTGAAATGAAGAGGAAACAAGGAAGTTTCCTACAGGGATGCAGTTACTCAAGTAATTAAGTTGGTCTAACTTGGGATAGCAACCTAAACCAGCAACCATTTGGGCTGCAACAACCAATACCTACAAATCAAAGTTAGGGGTAATGAGCTGACCACACTACCTGCAAGAATGCTACAGGTCCACAGGAGTCCTATACTCAAAGAGAAGCAAACAAAAAAAATTGCTGTAGCTGGGATGTAATACACATCGCCATAAGATCACATGGATGGTTTCTGTAAATTTCTACACATGCAGACAGAGAAGCAGAGATACCAGAAAACAACATGCCAAGAAAATGAAATGTGTACTGAGAAAGTAGGATGCAGGAGATTTCCGGACCTAAAGCATGCTGGATCAACACAAGAACACTAGTACATGCTAACAGACAGCAGATTCATAACTCAGACCACATCCAAAACGGTGAGAGCTGCTGTAGCCAGTCATGAAGGCCACAGATTTAATTACATATCCAATGCAACCCAAGGGCTGAGGAACACCTTCCTAGAAGCCACTGGAACATCATTTATAATCCTCTGCTTCAGAGTGCATAGTTGAGGTTGGCCTCCTTGTTGCTGCTTAGGTTGGGTAACTGAGTTTAGTACAGGAACTATGGGAGCAAATAAGTGAAACTGTTGCATGAAGAGCTATCTACTAGTCACATAACAGCCTGATTCTATTACCAAGAGCAAAAAAAAACCACCCACCCGAATATCCAAGAAATGTTGATTTGGATTAATTTCTTACACATGCATTCAATCCCCTATCAGGATTTATAACAAAATGGCTGTTTGCAAGGACAGTTTTAATCTATCTTCCCTTCCCCCTGCAAGTTAATGGTGGGCTACAATTTTCAGAGTGATTTCCTGTTTGCATTATGTTCTAAAAATCCTGCTCACTTACTTCACTAAAAGGCATGTGCTTGGAAGTGGTTTTGATGCTTTTTAGTCATATCCCCCCCTTTTGATTGCCACAACACTCAGAGTCTGAAAATAAGGGAGCTATTTCAAGTTACATTCCCTTCTTTCCCTGCCCACATGTACTTGGCCACCAATTTGGGACATGGGATCAGAGGGAGCTTCAGGCTGTAGAATAACACAAAAACTTGAAAAGGAAAATACATTAACAGAACTTCACTCTCATCCCCCTGCTCAACAGATTTGGATCAGTTGTTGTTCACTTACATCTTAAAGATCTCTTAGCTATTTTTCACGTCATCATTGCTGCTTTTCAGGGTCTCAGCCCAGCAGCCAGCACCTGAACTCTCACAGCATCCAGGCTCTTGGACTGAGCACTAGCAGGCTGGATAAAATGTCAGCATGGATATGCAGATTGTGTTGGTGTCTCTTGCCTTCCCACAAGCCTGTGGCATTCCCCCTTTGCTTGGTACAACAACTTCACTGCTTGCCTCAATCATGTGTCTCCTCTGTAGCTGAGCTCATTTTGTTCCTTTCCCCCACTCACCCAAGAAATAACTCAATATTTTTCTGTATCACTAGATGAAAGCAAGCAGGAGCTGCATGAAGAGACACAGATGGGGCCTCAGTCATGAATGGTCAAGTTCAAGATCAGAACCAAGGCAGTCACTGTAGAAGGGAACACAGAGGTAATGCAGCAGTGTGCTTGTACAAGTAGCAATGAAATGGAAGGCTTTTTTCAAGAGCAGCACCACAGCAGACTTGCTCATTGGAGAGGTAGCCCAAGAGCCAGTTTCTACTCAGCCAGCAAACAAGACTAAAGTCCCACACACCTAAAAGCACAACTGTGAGATGTGCTGACTACCACTGCTTTATAGAATCAGCTGGACTGGAACTAGCCAACCTCTCAGAAATAATCACATTTGGCTTCTCTCCCTCCACACAAGAGACAGTTGCATAAAGTTAGGTCAACATGTGGTATGCATATGATTCAAATGTAACATTTCCTGGCAATCAGCAGCATGCCTAGAGGAGGATCGGCACTACTGATAATGTCAATTTTTCCCATGGTCATCATAAAAAGAAAAGTCTGCTCATCTCTTGAGACATAAGGAGCAGACCCCATTCTATAGCTTTCCATTGGTTATACAGCAGCTTTTTTTTTTGCCTGTTTGTTTAAAGGAGCAAAACTCAAGACATACTCAGATGTCTCTGACAGCAGCTACCTTCATAAAGTGAAATAACATAAAAGGAATGATATAACTGTGTGCAGATTTGGTCTTCTAACTCCAAATCAATTAAAACTTCCATGGATGGACAAAGACAATTAAATAATGGGAAGCAGCTTCCAAAACCAACTCGGAACACTATAGCTCTTGAGCAAGAAAAAGAAATGCCTGAGGAATAAAGGTCAGTAAAATAATAAGGGAAACAGAAACAGAGAAAAGGTAATGAAGCTATTACTATTCTGTTACTATTCCCTCTTCCTTCCAGTACAGGAGCTGGGAGGTAGGTGGAAGTTCAAAGCATGTGAAATGAGATGGTTCTTCCTGCAATATACCCTAAAACCATGCCACTTCACTGCAGTATGTTGTAGATGCCAGGAGTTTGCATTGGTTCAAGAACATGCCCACAGAAACCCTAGACTGATTTCTCAAACACAAAATCACTATTTCTGGGTCAGTAGGTTTCAGGGCTGCAAAATGCCAAAAGCCAGTAGACTGCTTTGGCGAACTATCACTGTATCCTTGCCCTTACTCCTGTATCCCTCCCAAGGCACAGCAATGGTGGGTTATGTGACTGTACATTAACCTCTCTTCTGACTCAGTGTTGCTGGTTTTTGTTCTTTATGCACAAACCAGGTAAATGGATTAAGAATCATTGAGGACACTTGAAGTTAACATTTTTCTCTTCCTTTGGCTATCATGAACAAGAGCTCATAACATTTCTCCTATTATTGCCCGAGGAATAACTCATGCATTTCCTTCAATTCTTTTCAAATTATACAAGTAAGTCTGAAGCAGCAGTCTCTGCTAGTGATGTTGCCTTTCAAGGCAGGCAATTGAAATTAGTTCAGAATTTGTCTAGGAGCAGAAGTAACTAGTTTCTTAATTGCATTAATATCACAATAATCTTACAACACTTGGAGGTCATCTTTGTTTATAAAAGCACGTGGTTTTACCAGCAGCTTCATATATGCAACAGAAAAGGCACAACATCTAACTTCATCAGGAATTTTTGGGCTGCACTCCCAGCATCTAAACCCAACACTTCTGCAGAAGACCCAACAACAGTGTGAACTACTGGTTCCTTGTTTCACAGAGGAAAGCTTAACTGAGCAAGATTTATATGTCAGGAGGCATGAATAACTAGCAAAAAGTTTCCATATGAAAGACAAAGAAAAGCTTTGTCAATAGCTTTAACAGATATAAGTACATTTTTCTTCTCAATAAAAAGTTTATTATTTTATAGGTCAGAAACATATTTTAGGATTTTTGTTACAACTTGCTAATCTGAGATTGCAAGTTGTCAGAAGCTACAGTTTTCACCAAGTAGTCCCTTGGCAGTTTGGTTTTTATACTATTAAGAGTACCAGTGGGAAACAAGATCATGAGATTTCATGTGAAATGAAAGCAGCAGTTAGTGTGTTGGTCCTACTTATTTTTCTTCTGGGCTGTCTCAGTTAAGGGTGGTTTGAACAATGAGTTAATTTATCATAGTGTTTAAAGAAATTTAACCAGCAATGGCATACAGCTCTTAAGTTCTATCTGCAGAGATGCAATACCATTCTAAGCCATGTTTGCTCTGCTGTGCATACAGGTGACAGACTTGCAGAGATTCCATATCCAGCTTAATGTCCAGTAATGATGCTACACTGAATAACAGTTGGGCTCAGAGGAAAGCACCCTACGTGGCCACACCCTACCTGGAGGCCAGTAACAAGTGTTTTGTCCCAGGGCCTGTCCTGCTTAATGTCTGTGTCAATAACCTGAAAGAGTTGTTGCAGCACACTCTCAAGTTTGGGGATGTGACCCAGCTGAGGAAAACATGCCAGAGGACAGGGCTGTCTCACAGAGAGACCTAGACAGGGTCAACAACAGCCTAATGAAATTTAACAAGGATAAATGCAAAGTCCTGCACCAGGGAAGGAACAACCCCCTGCACATGGGTACAGGCTAAGGACTTCCTGGTTGGAGAGCAGCTCTGCTGAAAAGACCACACAGGACAGCAAGCAGAATATGAGCCATGTCTGTGTCCTGGCAGCAAAGAAGGTCGATAAGAACCTGGATTGTATTAACAGAAGCACAACAGTGGGTGGAGAAAAGTTAATGAATGTTGAGTTAAAGGGGATAACCTCATCACATGTAGATGTTTTATCCTGTTTTGGGACCTACAGTACAAGACACCTATTGGGAACCTGGAATGAGTTTAGGGAAGGGCCACCAAGATGATTGGAGGCTGGAATACCTCTCCGTTGAGGAAAGGCTGAGGGAAACAGGCCTGTTGAACCCAAGAATGGACAGCTTTGAGGAGAGCATAGCAAGAGTCTGCCCCAAAGGTCATTGAGCAGATAGACCTAGGCTCCTCCTAGACATGTAAGGTCAGAAAATAGGAGACAACAGGCTTAAGGTGACATAACAAATGTTCTCGCCAGGTATAATGAAAACAATCTTCACCAACAAGATAATTACTTCTTCAAACTGGTCACCCAGAAAAGTTACATGAACTGCATTCCTCAAGGTCTCCAAGACTGGACAAAACTTTAAGCAATGTTAATTAAAGTCAATACAGAGTGCTGCTTTGAACAGAAAGTTGGACTAGAGACCTCCTAAGGTCCCTTCCAACCTGAATGGTTTTGTAATTCCAAGAAAAAAACCTGTCACAATGCTGGATAAAGAGGTTACATCATGATTAAAGTGACTGTTAAGTAAAAATTATAGCTAAAGGTGTGCAACACTTTGGCAACTGAGCCCTTGAACAAAGACTTTCATTGACACCTTTCTAGAATTACAAATAAAAATTAAGGTTTGGTGGCTGAATTCCCAAAATGTGTTTTGAACTAAGCAAACTTGGTGTGTCTGTTAAGATTTGTCAAGTTTTGGAGTCAGTCAGTGACAGGGTAAACAACTAACTATATTATTCTAGGCTTGTGAGCAACACATTGTTTTAACAACACCAAGCAACCCCTTGGTGACAATGCCAAAATTCTTGCACACTAACAGCTGTTTTAAGTAATAGAATAGTTCTGAAAAGTTAAGGGATTACAGGTTGTGCTTTCCTTTATCCCAGAAGATCAAAAATCGGTAAAGAAAACAGACTGCCTCATTTCAGGAACAGGACAAAGGAAAAAAGTTGGATGGTGGGAGAAGTTTTTATCAAACAGTTGCACTGAAATATTCTTTTTTTTAAACCCTTCACTTGGCTATTTCTCCCACTGAATTTTGAAAGGGAAATAAGATCCAGGGTCATAAACAGTCTCAAAAGACAAAGATTCTGCATGCCTTAGTTGGAATGGCCATGTTTAATACTTAAAACTTACCAGTTCTCTGTGCTTGACAAAGCCCATCACAGCCAAAAGCAGCTCATACTCCAACACAGGTATCTATATAACACACTGAATCACAAGGCTGTGTGGCTCAGGTGAGACAACAGATTGAAAGTTTCAGGTCCAAGTGGAAGCTTCCCTCTACATTTTGTGTGTTTCCCCCACAGTGGAGTTAAAACATCTCACAAACTACTCAGCTAGGTCAAGATTGTGGTCAAAAAGTTGTGGCACTTCACAGTACCTTCTTCAAAAGTTGCTCAACCAACCCTCCTGCCTCTGCCATGCAAGTCAAAGTCTCTGCCTAAAAAACTCCCTGACACCACATGTCCTGCAGCACAGCCCAAAATCTACTTCCTCTTCTTTCATCTTACCGTCTTGATCACCTGGAGGAAGAATAGCAACTTTCACACTCTAAACTGTGTCAGTCAAGCCAGCTCTGACTTGGTGAGCCTTCAGATTTCTTTGAAACAGCATTAGCATTATGTCTAGGTCTTGTGACTGGAAGACCACTTTCTGTATTGTCTAGGTGCTTAGCATAACAGAGCCCTGAACTCACCTCTAACTTCTCTATTCATTGCTTAAGCTGCAGCAACACAAGTTTCCTAGAAAAAAAACCTTGTGTTAACTGATGCAATGCTACTTTTCTAAGCCTACAACTATAATAACAGAACAGCAGAATATCTCCAGTGGGGGCTTCTAAGATATTAACTCTTACACATGGGCAGATGTTTGATAGAAGTATCACTATCAACTGCTTTTAGTGGAATCCTGATTTAAATAAGCACTGTAACCCAGCTCTCAAAGAAAGTTAAGTTTTCTTCTTAAATTTTTCATCTTTTTAAATAACAACTGTATGACAATTATCAGCAGTGCTAGAACCAACACACTTGTATGAATAAGTAATTCCAAGTGAGAAATATGCTTATTGCATGTTTATCACAGGACCTTCCCTCCCACACCCTGTACTTTAAACACCTGCAAGAGGTGTTTATTACCTCACATATACCTGTAAATATCATCCCCTATAATTAAGCCAGGCAATTCAAATCCCCAAATAAGCCAATATGTTGTCTGAAGTACAAAAGTGGGTGGTCTGCCACAGACATGGTCACTTTCCTGTATCAGATTGCCTCACCTGCAGCTAAGCCCAGCTGGATGATGGGAAATATGTGCAGCTCAGGCAAAACAGTTAATTCAGAGTGTGGGGCCAAGGTCAGACAAAAGGAAGGAAAAATGATCAGCTCTCTTTTGGTTTTGGCAGAAGAGCAGCAAGGGCAGCCCCCTATGCTCCTGTATATAGATCAAAGACCAAGAGGAAGCAGCGCCTTTCTGAGGCTCCACATTGCCCCACAGGCTGCTTTACCCTCTGTCTTGTAGTTAGGAATCAAAATAAGCAGGTGATCAAGATTCAAACTTTGTTTGATGTGCATAATTCTTGATAAATCTCTCCAGTTTCTCATTATAATGGGGGGAGGGAGGGGAACCTCCCTTCAAAAGGCTTTTCACACTGTCTTCTACAACAGACTCTTAAGGCAAACACTGTCAACAGTGCAACAGCAGGTGAGAAGCTGACCTTGTGATTATTGTCAGGTAACAATCATTACGAGCCCACTGTCAAATTGAAGGGCTCTATTCCACAGGGTTTGCAGGGACTATCCCACTTAATGCTGTATCAGATTTGTGTTTATTAAATCTGAAGGTGGCACAAGGCTGAAATGAAGCAACAATATGCCAGAGGACAAGAGCTCAGAGCGATCTTAAACTACAGAAACTACTCTGGCAAACCTCACGAAATACTTCCAGGTGAGAGACTTAAGAAAAATCAGTAGCCTGAAAATAAGAGTCCTGAGAAGAGATTGAAAGAATTAAAAACTCCCTGCTTAACCCTCCCTGAGCAACATAAGTCTTCAAATATGTAAATGACTGCTGCAGAGAACAGAAAAATATGTTCTCCATTCACCTGCTGAATAGGACAAGTAGTAGCAAAAAGTACAGCTTAGTGCCTGATGTTTCATCCTCAAAGATCGCTACCAGATTCCCGTAACTAGCAGGCAGTAGCAAATTTGTGCATGCTTTGCGTGCTGCTAAGCATTTTTATAGCCATACATTATTTTTATAGCACTACATTAAGCTGGGATTCTTGGAGGATGCTTGAGGTGAAAAGCTGTATTTCAAGATATTTTAAATGTCTTTGCTGTTGATTCACCTTACTTCTAGAATTCTTTTCAATGTAGTTCCTGCTCATTCGTCTTTATATATTTGCTTTATGAGAAATATTTATAATCCTAACTTATTTTTAATTGCAATAGTTTCATGTGAGGTTTTTTTCCCTTTCTTAAAACCCAGAAGGTCCCCACCCGTCCTCTTCATATCCTTGGTATTCTAAAATAAGCTGCATCTTAAGCAGCTACCATTCATCAAGATTAGTTTTTACACTGCATCTCCAATTTAAAAAACAAACAAGTCACCCAACACAGTTGATTTATTCAAAGTAGTGACACAAGCTACTACAGATCCTCAGGACAAACAGGTACATGCACTGTAACATTTACTTACATTTGCTCAGTCAAAACTCATCTCTAGTCTTCTAAAGAAACTGAAAGTTTTCTTAGAAAATACGCAGATGGGAGAAGATAGCTTAAACCTTTCTTACATTGACAAATCTCAGTGCAGAACCCAAAGTTACTTTGCGACTCTGATCTAGAAATCCTTTTCAATTACTGCTTCTGCTTGAGGAATCTGAAACAACGGAAGTCTCAGCATAACTGCAAGACTTCGTTTTCCACTTCCATTAAAAAGTGAGGAAAAGCAAACCCTGTTTAGCAACATCCTTTTGCCTTTGAAAGAGCTAAAATGGACCTTCCCTTCCCACACATTTCTGTCCCTGAAAGCAACCTGCAAGTCTCACAGCAAAGCCAGTAATACACATTCACAGCATTTTTCTTGCTTTCTCTGCTCACTCAACAGGTTCACACTTCACAGACTGGGCTTTTAGTCTACCTTTTTTGTCACCAAGTTCATCAACACTGTTTATCTGCTTCATCCAAACTGATAAGGAAATAAGCCCACAGAAGTAGGAACTCTTCAACAGCTACCTTCCTGCTGAGCCAGCAAGTGCCATTTTTGGCACCATCTGTGTCCTGAAAGTCTGGTCTCTAGTGTTTTATTCACTAAACTTGGAAAAAATATTTGGAAATAAAATCTCTTGAATCTTCTACACTGTAGATGCTAGTTTTAAAATGTTTTAAAAGAAAGAAAAGGGTGGTGACATTGCACACCACGGTTCCTTCTCAGAAGAGCTCTACTTGAACATCCATCATGTCAAAACAGAAATAAACTCTAGGTACACTTCAGTTTTAAATTGCTACATCTAGATCTCCATCCAGAAGACAATCTTGTCTTGCAAATACACCTCCAGTGCTGAATACACACAAGCTAAGTAAGAGTACTTGCCACTACAAGTTAGGAATCAAACCAGCATCTTGCAGACTGTGGCTCAGGAAAAAGTAATAGAGATCTATTTGCTTTTCTCCAGTGACCATAGAGCCAGGGTAGTTGTTTCCAATGAGAAAGCAATGAGACTGGTGTATGTGAAGAATGGAAAAAAGGTGGTGTGCAAAATCCTTCACTAGTCATAATGCTTAGCATCAGTCTGGAGTTCATATTTGATGAATAAGGATAGAAAAGAGTGGGGGGAAATGATATCCACCTATCCCTAAAAATGATGCACTGACTATTTGAGGGTTTGCTTTGCAAAACAGAATTGGTAACAAGATAAAATGATTTATTTAAAAAATAAAATCTGATCATGCACATGTTCTCCAAATTACTAAATTGGTACAATAACCTCCGTAGGCAAATTACATGTAAGCAAAGCAAAAGCAAGAAGATGCATGCTAGAAGTGATGATGCTTTTATGGAACACAGCCACTGATCAGAGTCCTCGAACACAGACCATCCAGGGAGGGAAGGGGGAAGATGCAAATGACCTCCTGGAAGAGTAGAGAACATGATCCTGGATAATCCCCTACCAGTCCAGACTCCAACTGCAGTCTGAGGCAAGGTCTGAATTTTTTTTTAGTTCAGACAGAAATGCTGCCTTTCCTCCACCTCATTTCTCCTAGCTGGGCAAAGAGTACAAGAGCACCCAACCCACACATACAGAAACCTGCAGAACCTTGCCAAAAATCTTGTGAAGCTCAAATTAATTACCAGACAAGTTTTGTACAAACTTAACCTTGAATGACTTGGAATAAATGAGAATTGTATCTTCTACAGCTGCACTTTTCAAGTGAGCTCTTCAGGATAGCAACCTTGCGATTTTGTTTCAAAGTAGTAACTCAGCAGATTACAGAAGGTCATTATGTGCCTCTTTTTACACCACTTAAACTTGAATATGGTCTAAGAGGGTTATCTTACCTTTTTTACTTATACCATGATGGTCTGATAAGTACACAGTGAGGTCTTACATTACACAGACTAAACAACAAGTCCAATTGCTATGGTGAGAGTCAGTATTTTGTGCAGTAAATTCAACCTGTTTGAAGAACATTAGTTGGATTTTTTTTTTCAAAAAAAAGCAATCAGAAAAGCAAATGGCTAATCTGAATTTGCATACTGGGTTCATGACAAATCTTGCTCATTACTCTGTGGCCATTTACACCACTTTTCCCAATCCATATGGAATAACTACAGACCAAGTGTCCTACTATATGAGTGTTCAGGATACCAGTTACTTCCAAGGGAAAGTTTTCTTATCATTAAAGTTCAATGTTTTCTTCTCTTCTGTGCTCCTAAGGGCACTAGATTTTACTAAATAGGCATGTACGTCTCTTGGAAAGGTAACAGGGTACAACAGTAGAACAGTTTCAAAATTTTCACCAGAAACTGATTTACTCCAACATTTCATGAATCTCAAAAGGCAGTTCTATCTGCATGGAGAGCAAAGGAGCAGTATCAACAACAGGGTACCTTCCTCAGCTGAGGGGTCTCAAAACATTCTCAATTCAAATCAAGCTCCAATATTCCCTGAAAGTTTTTTTTGAAAATGTTTTTCAAAACCAGGAGGCAAAACTATTATCTGTGGTCCTATTACCACAGTGGAAACTATTACCAAATTCTGTTATGCTTCACACTACTAGCACTTTGGTGACAATGTTGTGGGACCACCATCCCTATCACACTTCCAGACCTGCTTCCTCCAAACCTGATGAGCAACATTTGAGAACATTATGGATGCCTTCCTTATTATAAGAGGCTTTTGTAGGTGTTTTTTTTAATAAGCCAAGGACCATCTCTGTGCGCAGATATTCACTGGGTCCCAGTTCCACGTGGTCCAAGGCATACAGGTACCACTGTGTGGCACACTGGCAACAAGAGTAGTGAAGCACTGTACTAGAGGCACGCACACTGACTGAGAGGGACACTCATGGGCTTCCCACATAAAAAGTCTGTTTCTATACAGAACAAAATTAAAACAAGACAATTACTTCAACTTTTGCAAAGAATGACACTGTAATCTTACTAACAACGGCTATACTAGGGGAAGAAATTTCACAAGAGCAATAATCTTCTATTCTTTTCATATGTCATAGTAAAAGAAAAGGTGTTGCACGGTCCTGGGTGTGTTTTGTATTTCAATATTGAAAATATGTGAGGGCTGATAGATCAGCTAGGTTTGATTTTAAGGATTTCACACTCATTAGAAGCCAGTCTTGATTCAAGCAATTAACAAAGAAGTGATGAGGCAAGAAAACTGGCACAGGGGGACTATAAACCACTATTTAAGTAAAATCACTCCAGTTGCCACACATGTGCATTCACATATGATCCCCTCAGAAAACATCCTGCAAGAACATTGTTCAATATATATACCCCTCTATATGTATAAACTTCTACTCTCCCTACCAAGAAAGACTTGTTTTAAGGAGGAATCAAAACTTCTTACAGAGCTCAAAGCAAATGTGTTCAAGGATTTTAGCACCAAAAAAGATGCTGGAGCCCAAGGTAAGCTGACAAGACATTTCCCTGATGAATTTAATCACCAGCTGCTGTATTTTATCATCAGCACTGTTTTGAGAGCATACAAAGCTTACCTGCTTAAGTACAAAAGTGCCATACTGCCGGCACTTACAAAGAAAAACTTTAGGAAGTTAGTGGGCAAACCATACTTGGCAGACAGCTCTGATGTTGCAAGAGAATGCCAAAGTATTGTAGAAGTTTTGGTGTCTCTAAATTCTGTGCTCAAAGGGTCAGGTCTGTACAAGTAACTTGAGGTCATCTAAGCAAGGCTGAGATTATGTTAATAGGGACAATTTTAACTCTTCATTGGGAATGTTATGCAGATAGTGTTTTAAAAAGGTGGGCAGAGAAAACATCTGTCAGACCAGATGTTACCAGGCAAACTGCAGCAATAGAGAAGAGGGAAATAGTTTAAAAATCAAGAAGCAGATAGGAAACAGGGTAGAGACTTGTAATACACAAGCAAAATTAGCTACAAAGGTGCAAGGAGGCATAGGCAGGTAGAAGCACCTTTAAGTACTCTGCTTGACAGTGCTTACATCCCTGTTTATTCACATCTCTGAATTGTATGCCTCTGCTCTGATACTTACGGCTCCTACACAAAATCCTCAGAGGAATTTTGTACCAAAAAATAAGGTAATCTTCAAATTAGTCACCCTCAGCCATTTGTATAACTACTCTTCCCAGAAGATTGAAAAAAACCTATTTGAAATAAAAGGTAGCAGGTGGACACTGTTGGGCTGAGGGGTATGCAAGGTTTGGGAAGTGCAGAGGAAAAGCTTACATGGACAGCAGACACCAGAAAGGCAGGCTGAAGCAATGAAAAGCAGTGAGTGCTGGTACCTTACAGAAACCCCATGGTTTGACAGCCTAGGCTGAACAAACCAATGCCTCTGTTTTTCTTCAAAATCAGGAAGCAATCAGGCAGTGCAAACAAAAAAGTAGCTACAGATAGGAAGTCAGATGAAGGCAGACCAAACCTGCTGGAGAACTGCTACCAGAGCTGGACCCTCAAACCCTCCACCCTCTAATCTCCCTTCAGCAAAAGGATGACTTACTGCTAATGAAACATGAAAATAACATTTTAAACACACAAATAAGGTAAAAAAATAGCGAAGAAACCAAATCTATTCTCACAGTAGTCCATCTACTGTAAAAATTAGAACACTATTTTTGCAGTGCAGCAAGTATACACTATACAGCTGCTAACCATAATAGCAAGAACAAACAATTTGCCAATATGCCACCACTATAGAGGACCAAGGAAAATACAAAAACAAAAATCCACCACCCAAAAAAAAAAAAGGATCAGCATTACATTTCTGCTTCTGTAAAGGTTTGGCCAAATATTGGAATATGAACCTGAATGAAGTTTATTGAACTCATACACCAAACACCAGCAAGGTCCAAAATGGATGAACTTTCAGTCTAAGAGTGACTGCTTCAGGAAGTCAACATTCAAAGAATCCATTTCAACATTTTTTATGGTTAGCTCAGAGAGCAGAAATGAAGGCAGTTATCTGAATTGCTTAGAAGGCTCTATTGTTCCCTCTTCCAAAGGATTTTTCTCCAGTACAGAATGGGTGGTGTGTGCAAAGCAAGTAAAAGATGGGGGAAGGGGAAAAGTCCTGTGGATAAAGACAGAAACTCAAACAGTTTTTAAGCAAATACAATTTTTTTAAAGTAACTTCCTACCTCCCACTGCAGGTGAGGCGGGATATTTCTGATCTGAAGCTTCCGACTCCTGCAGATAAATTAAAGAAAATACTATTTAAAAAATAAATCATTGCAATATAGACTGTACATAGCAGTGTCATACATTTAAGCATCTGTCATAGTAAGAGGGGGAAAACCAAATACACAACTCAAAAAAAACCCAACAGATCGCTGAGGGGGCAATGTCAGGTCAAAACCATTTCAAGTCCAAAGAGCTGTTACAAAAATACTTGTTACACATTTGACAGCTGTTACATTTCATGAAGTCTCCACTTTTCTTGGAGACTATTTCTATTTCAGCTTTAAGGCCTTCAGTATCTAATTCTCTCTGTTACAAATGTGTGTGACAATCCCATATATTTGTACTGGGTTCTCCTTCACACACTTTGAGTTAGTTGTTGTTGTCAGTTTGTTTTTTGAATTCATCGAGAAAATGCTCCAGGATTTTACATTCCTTCAAGGTATGGAATAAAAATTTGAATTTATACATTTGCTTTGACATTAAGCTTTTCAATTATCTAATGATAGACTATTTTTTAACATTTACATGACCAACTTTCTTCTTCTCTGATTGGGAGGAGAGGGTAAGAGTCAGTAAATTCCTTGTATTTTCACCCCAAATTTACATCAGCATTCGCTTATCTAGTAAACAAAACATTCACTTTGAAGTGCTACTGCAAAACCTAGCAGTGTGCTGGCTGCCTTCACAGCCAAGTCCTTTGTCTCCTCCCTTCCCCCAAAGTGAGAGAACAAATAAATGCCAGAGATGCCACAAACCCCTTGGGATTTACAAGAATGTGTAGATTAACAGAGTTTCAGCTGGGCTTAGGTAGGGTGAGCCAGTAAGGTGAGCCTAACCATCCTGGGTGGCTCTGGGGACAGGAGAGCAGGCGACAGAGAGCGGTCTACCTGTCTCAACTACCTTTTAGTTCACCAAAGCAGATAAAATAAGGGTCTTGGTTCAAACAATTTTACTTTGTATTTTAATTGCTCAGTAATGACCTCTCACAGTAAAAAAATGCTTCACATTTTAAGGGCTTTTAATAACAGTTAAACTTATACAGGCCAGTGAAGTCTTGCAGCAAAACAAGTTTTAGAGATGTTCCTGTCTAGCAATAAAATAGAAAGATTTCCTTTTCCCCCTCAAATCCTTTTAAAATACATTCCTTCCCCTGACACCACCACCTACCCAGGCCTGCAGTGAGCGTTTTCCATCTTGAAATGCTCTTCTCAACAGGCTTTTTCCAAGGCACACCCGGCAATTAGAGCACAAAGCCACCTTGCCCAAACAGCTCCTCATGTGGCTGTGTCACCCCCAAAACTACAGCAACCATAAGATCAAGCAACAAGCATGCTTTTGCCTGAAAAGATGAACAGGTCTTGGTTGTGCAGCATTTCTCAGCTGTTTTCACTCCCTCTCCAGCAAGTAGGAGCAGATTTCAGCATTTGATCATATAAGTAGGCGAGGAAGGGAAAATGAAAACTCAAACCACACACAACTCCATTTAAGGTTTCATTTTCACTAAAGCAAGGAAAGTCAGGAGCTGCTTCACTGTAATAGAGAGTAGAAAATTTTCTTGAAGTTTGCTAAGTTTTCCTTAAACTGTAAGGTCAGCTAGTGATCCTGCTACAAAACAGTCACCCTAAAGTAGTGATATACTGCTCTGAAATACCAAAATCTCACACAGTGATCTGAAACTTGGAAGCTGGGTCCTAAAGTGGAACATAAAAGGGAATATTCATTCAATATTAGAAATACTGGGAAATTTCAATACAGCAAAACCCCAAACCACAAAATTGGCAGTTAATGTGCTATTCAATGTGCTTCAAACTGTGTTGTGCCATTACACTCTCACACTTGTAGATTCAATTAAAATTCATGAGTTTCATAGCAAGGAGGACCACTCATTGAAGGATCCAAGCCCAACAGCCCTGCCTGCCAGCACACTAACAAAAGGTCTCACCCCAGCTCCACATCAAGTTTGGCCACAAATGCTCACTCTGAGCTGGGTACATCCACTGGTGAGAAAGGGAGGGGGGGGGAAGTCCTTTCCAAAATCACTTATGTAGGTTTTTCTTTTGAAATGAATTGTGAGGTGGCAGTTGCGTGAAACCCACACATCTTCTCTTCTGCCCAACACCTGAAAGATGGACCAAAAAAAGTAATCCACTTATACTTATCTATTGTTGAGGACTAATGCAAGGTTTGAAGGTGGGGTTCTTTTCTTCCCACGTGACTCCAAGAATCTGTACAGTTTGATGCAATTTAAAACTTCTGCCAGTCAACATTTGTAGCACAGAAATAACACGAACATACAAAAAAGGAGAAGGGAGATGAGCAAGAAAGAAATGCTGCTTTAAAATTACCAGTTCCTCTGCTACATTCATAAACAGCCAAAGGAAATGGCAAGCCAAGCACAAAACGGGTACAGTCCTACTGTGCACCTCAATGTATGGCAATAGTGAGACACCTATTGTACAAAACTGAAAGGCCACTTCAAAAGTGCAGGAATAGCTGTACACACCATTTAATTTGGAACTATTAACACGTTCATCAGTTTCTTACCTGCAACTAATTTTAACTTGTCACCCGATGCACAAGTTTGAAGTCTGGTATTTACTGATGCATGTGAAAATTTAATTTCTTTTTTTACACTATTTCTGTATCACAATTAGCATTAGGGAAAAAATATAATTGAAGAAAGCTTTGCACAGCCAAGAGAAGAATCACACAGAACTAGAATAATATCTAGACACCTTTGAGATTTTGCCATTTCAATTACTATTAGCCCCTGTCACAAGTAAGTCTAAATATATTCCTTAAAATCACCTAAAAATACACAAAGCTTATAATCCCTTTCTCTCTCTGCCCTCCTCCACACTCAAAGAATAGTTAGAAATTACCAAAGTGGGTTTTTTTGTTCCCAGGACCAGAACAAGCACTGAACAAGCAGCAAGCAGACAAGAGACTGAATCTGCCACGTGCTGCAATAACCTGGAGCTCCTACTCAGAGAGATCGCTCCCTCCCATCCTTTCCCTGCACTTCAGCAGCCCTTTACATCTCCTCACTGTGAGGCAGCTGAGTGATTTTGCAGGCATTCTTTCCATTGCTTGCATGTGAGCACACAGAAAACCAGCTTTCAACTTCAAGAAAAACCCCAAACGAAACGCAAATGTATAGCAAAGAGTAAGGGACAAAGATGGGTCCTGACTGGATTTACTAGAGCAGCAAAAGCTTCCATGAGCATGGGTTCAGATTTCAGAGAGCACACTTTTGCACAGGGTCAAAACTCCACACAATAGGTGGGGAAAGGAAAGAGAAAAGTATGGGAGCATCTTCCTGGAAATACTCTCTCATCTCAGACTGTGAGCTGTTTTAGGATAATTTCCATCTTCCTCATGACCCTGTTTTCTTTGGCAATATATGGTATATGCACAGATCCTATAGCTATCTCATCCCAGGCAGCAGAACCCTAAAGAGGGGTTTATGTTCTGTTTTGAGACAATCTCAAGTTTTGTTAATCTACAACTACTAGAAGTCACTCTAAGCAAGTAAAACAAGAAATAGTCCTCTCTCATGCCATGATGGTATTTTATTACAATAGTTTCATCCAAAATATGGCTCACCTAATCTTGATAAATCCTGTAGTAAAACACTACCAGCATCTCTCAGTGTGACTCATGTAAGTCTTGTGTATGCAATCTTCCCAGTTTAAGCAGATTTCTTAGTTTGTTTCTCCCATTCTAAATAGGCATTGCAAATAGATGTCAACTGAAAAAAAGTCTGAGCAAATCAGCTTATCATATGAAGCTTTTTGAAAGCTACCTATGCTCATAGCATGTGAACAGATATTCCTCTTCATTTCTCTTCTTCAAAGACACCCAAAACACCTTTTATTGGCCAAGAAGAAAACAGACTTCTTTGGTTTCTCTACAAGGTTAGCCCATAAGCAATTGTTTGGCAATATACTTTTCTTAAGAGGAATTGCACACATTTTGATTCTTTTCAGGGACTAACCAGGTAACAGGATTCAGTTACTTTAAGCCACTGCTGATGACCATATGCAAACGTATTTATTCTGGGGACGTGGAGACATGGAGCCTTGTGTTTGGGGGAAATGAGTATCTCTACAACATTGAAAGCAGGTAAAACAAAAAGCCATCATTGTGCCCTTTCACAAGGCAAGCAGCATATTTGTGCGATATGTGTGCACAGAGACAGAAAGGGCAAAGTACCATAAAGATGGATAATTTACTAAAAAGCCATCTTAGTGACCTCTGAAGGGGTAATCTCTCTTACATAAACACAGAGAACAAACATACGCATAGGGATGCCCAGTGCTCCCAACCCACAAGAACCCTCCACACATGTGAAACAATACTAAACATATCTTGGGAAAAAGGTGGTGGGGAAAAAGAAAGGCCACAATTTAAGTATTTTCTTTCCTTTATATGTACTTTCCTTCTTTCGCTGCCCTCACTATATACATCACCTTTTTCCTGCAACATTTCAAGTTCCTCTTGAGTTAAAAGCATATCAAAATTGTCTATTTTTGTGTTCCTGCATCAAATAAAATCTCACTATATGTTTTCACTAATAGAATCTCACTCTACGTTTAACATGATATTTAGCAAAGGCAAATCAGGTCAGACCCACACATGCTCTTAAGGGGAAATTTTAAATAACAGAAGACAAACAGTTATAAAAGTGGAGAATGATAAAGTAACACAATTTTGCTCACAGTGTCAAATTTTTTGTATCTCATAGCCATGTCAAAATTTGGGTATTTCAGATGGAAACATATACAAGTATCAAAGTGACTGCACATTTACACATTTGTACCTATACTTTTACCAGACCCTTCTCACCATCCTCCTGTCCCACCAGAGACCTGCTGCCACCTGCACCTCAATTCTCATTTCTGAATGAAAAAACCTCTTAATAGACTCTTACTTCAGCAGCCATATAAACTCCACACAACCTTAATGCCTTAAACCCACAGAGCACAAACACACTCCTTTTAAACAAGAGTCTACGGAAAAAGAGTTAAACATGTTAGAAAGGATATAAAATGAACATTGACAATGTTAGTCCATTCAACTGTTTGAACTCAATACCTATGGGACAGAAGGTAAATGATCTACCTTTGCCACTCTAAGGAATGTGAAAAGAGCAAGCACTTATTCATTTCATCTGTTCTAGGTAGATACTGCCATGCTGGTTACCTGGAAAAAGCCCTGGCACCTCACACCAAATAGCACAGATGCAGAGAATGCCAATACCCACCAAGAGCTGGTACTGCCTCTCAGTTCGTGGTCCATTGACAGCTACATGTGATGCCACTGCAAACCTACTCACTGAAACAACCATTTTTCTCCCTGAGCTCCAAAGAGCTGCATGAAGACAAAAATAGTCATTTCTCAGGCTTGCTTCGCTGACAGCCCAAACTGAACATAGACAGCTGGAGACAAAATACTAAAAAAATACCACACAGCCAGAAAGCCTTCTATGAACTGTGGCTAATGCCACACAGTAAGAAATAAGTTCTGTATAAAAAGTCCTAACAGGAACAACTATAGAAAAAAGTTAGCTGCTCCTATAGACAAATGGAAAACTGTTGGTAAACAACTGCTTTTATAGGGGAAGAAGTGTCTTATTGTTTACTCTGCAGCCAGCAAAATAAAAACAGGAAAAAAGAAAACAAAAACCCCACAAAAGTTACCCCCCTTCCCAAAAGAGTTCATTCATTTCTCCCCCTCAGGTTGCTTCAAGTAGCTAATGCCTAGCCACACCAGAGTGAATCTGCTTTTAATGCTCTTCTAGTAAGAAGGAAAAAAAATATGGCATGTTTACAGGACAAAATAAATTAACCCTAACTCTGAATTCATATCAGTATGGTTGGGGAAAAAAGCAGTAGTATTTTTGTAGTTAGAAGATGAGGGAGTGAAGTTCTCATTATTTTCTTAATGGTAAAGATACAAATTTAGACACTAGTGGCCTGTCCTGCAAGAGGTGCTGCAGTCTCTGCCTGCCCCCTGACTTCACACTGAAATTCTGTGGATTCAAGCAGTCATTTAACACTTTTAAAGTTGTTCACAGTTGATTCCTAAAAGTACCTGAAGTCCACGACTGAGGTGAAACCTTACTGCAATCTACAACTATTCTCATGAGTGGAAGAGCAGAGACAGGCACTGAACTCTGCTCTGTTGTGACTAGTCACAGGACTGGAGGGAATGACCTGAAGTGTCAGGGGAAGTTTAGGTTGGATATTAGAATGAGGTTCATCACCCAGAGGGTTGTTGGGCACTAGAATAAGATCCCCAGGGAAATGGTCACAGCCCCAAGCCTGACAGAGTTGAAGAAGCACCTGGATGATACTCTGGGGCACATGGTGTGAGTCTTGGGAATAGTCCTGTGCAGAGTCAGGAACTGGACTCAATGATCCTTATGGGTCCCTTCCAGGTCAGAATATTCTGTGACATGAAGCCTATTGAATGCACATTCAAAGTAATATTTTTATATCTAAAATTTTATGTGCATTTACACATGCAATTATGTATGTCAATTTGCTTTTTCATAACAAGTAATTCTGATAAATACAAAACCAAAGGGTCACACTTCCTACCTAAAAAGAAGTTGTTCTGAATTTCTTTTAAAAACCAACTCAGGTTCAGTTAAGTGACAAAGAGGTGTTTATATTGCTCCTATTAAAAGGTAATTAATTTCTAGTATGTATTACAAGGCATGCTGATGACACAGCTATCATATTTTATGAAATTGAGCCATTAGCTTGGGAAACATAGTTCATCTTGATGAACTTACCTTAGAGAAGAAAGAATGGTTTCAAATACTGGCTTAAGAAACATCACCAATTTTTATTTCTACACACGGATCTGGACAGCAGAATACTTGAAGAAATATTATTGCTCCAAGTTCAGACCCAATTCAGCAATTCAAGCAGACAAAGCTTGGCTAAGCCACATGCAAACTGCAGCAATACCTCTCTTTGTGTTGACTCATTATTTAATCCCAGATCTAGATTTAAAAGCACTCTGTACTACCACTCAGACTAAGGATTTTCCTTAAAATTTAGACAATGGAATTTTTTTTCTCAAAGCTCATGCAAAACATAATATTTTGCTCCTAACTACACTTTTTTGTTTTCATCTTGTGCATACAACCCACCAAACAGCTGCTTAGGAGGGGTGCATTGCTTCAGCATTCAGGGTGAAAATATGACTCTTTGATTACCTCACAGATCCCTCTGCCCTGATGATCAAATTTCTTACCAGTGCCTGCAAAACATCAGGTTTGTTTACTATTTTTCACCAGGATTAATAATCAGAAAGCTGTCCACAGGGCCAGTGCAACCACGAAGCTCTGCTCCCTAAAGCCACCAGAGGAGCAACTGGGCACAGAGCTGCACTCTCCTCGCAGGATTACCGTGAATACTCTGAAAGAGACTGTGTATTTGTGGACAGAGTGATAGCTCAAGAAGCACAACCAGAAGATTTATATTGACACATCCAAGTTACATCAAGCAAAATAAGCAAATCAAGACATGTAAGCCCAAATGTAGTTCTTGTGTTTATGCAGATTAGCTGGATAGTAGGATTTCACCTGTTACCGTTTGCTTTAGGATTTGAACTTGACAATTCTTCACATGACTAATTAGACTAAAAGCTTATATTCATTATTTGTAAATTCCCTTGAGTGGACCATAAAGGCATTTTAAGAAGAAAGTTCTAAAGATTCTGCCATTACCATAATAATGTCGAACTTCTTGTTTTAAAAATCTTTCATTTTCCAGGTGTTGTTAATGAGAGAAGGCTGTTAAGACTTTCTTTTAAATTAGAGAATGAAGCATCACTTTAAATTTAATGGGAAGATCTCGTGTCCTCTAGACAGATGGGCTTACCTTTGTAGCTTGTGACATAGATGACATTTTCTCTTCCCCCATGCCAAAACTCTTTGGAGAAATTGTTTATTTGGTTGTTTGTTTTTTTTTTTTCTGGCAGGGCATTGGAGGGGCAGGAATTTGTTTTTGTTTGTTTGCTTTGTTTTTTGTTTTGGTTTTTTTCAGGTTGGTTTTGATTCCTTTCCTTCTGTTTGATGGAAAATGGAGATATTTGTGTGTTTTTTCTAAATGCCACATTATTCTCTTTCCCCCTTTCTCTGAGCAGGTGTCTCTACTCCTTAAACAACTGTACTACTGAGCTGATTTTTTTTGACCAAACTTTTTCAAGCCACCGTCACTTGCCATTTATTGCCTCACCCCACCAGTAACTTGCTATTAACAGGGATGTGGATAACTGAAAACATTAAAGAGTTATGTGAAAGACTGAAAATAACACTTTTAAAAGCAAAAGTACATCTAAGCATGGAAAAAAATTTGTCTACTTAATATCCTAACCAGTATGAACTACTAATCCTTTAATGATGGGACGCAACACTCATCTTTTCTCTCTCCTCCCAACCAATCCTTTCCTTCAACCACCAAAAAAGCTAAAGACTTCTCTCCCATCACCTGTTTTCCTAGTGCCCACAGGGGCTGCTGCTTGAACTAGTCACTATTTCCATTATGGACTAACTGCAAAAGTTTACATCAGCTGTAAGAAGCAGCTCCAGATCGAAGCTCGCATACAGTGCATCCCTGCAATATATGACCAAGTTAATGGCTAGGGAGCAGGAGAAAAAAAATCCTTTTCTGTTTGTTTTTTTTGGTTTGTTGTGGGGTTTTTTTGTTTGTTTGGTTTTTGGTTGGTTGTTTTTTTTTTTAATTTCCAATGAAATTATCTCCTTTTAAAGAGCCCAAGGAGGAGAAAGAAATTGTGTGGGGTTGGGTACCTCAGTGTCATTTCTGAAGCAAAAGAGGGTACCAAGACTGCAATAATTAAAAAGCCAACAAGGTACTTTGTTCTAATCAGCTGCTGGATACAGCCTCAGTGTTTTTATTTTGCACATCTTCCCTGCAACCATCTCTTACTCCACATAAGTTTGCAAAACAGCTAGAAACCCAATGGAAATGTGACATAGATATCATGTACTATGTAAAATTTTGGCAACTATTTTTTGTATGAGAGGTATGGCACCAGATTAGATCTCATCTAACAATAACTCAGTGATTCACCTTCTCAGACTGAAATATCTAAGTAAAATTAGCAGCACTCGTAGACAAACTCAGTAGCCACCATGCTGCTGAGACCAACAGCTCAACCACAAGCCTGCGTTTGCAAAGAACATCTGAAATGCTTTCCAGATTCCTTACGCCAGAGTGACAGACAGGGAGTCAAACCTATTTTGGTCTCTTTCAGGTCATGCTCCAGTGAAACTAAGGTTGCTCATACTCAATTTGAGTTCACTGTATGCTCTAGAATAAACAAATTCAATTCTGGTTTGTGGGGCTGGAGGGGTAGCAAAATATAGCAAGAGTTGTTCCGCCTTTACACTTAGGGAGTGTAATTGCAAGACCTCTGTTACACTGTTTCAGCAAGAAGGAACCTCTATTTGCTACTTTCTTTTGCTATTAAATACCCAATTGAAAACATTCAGGTTGAGACCAAGCTATTCAGAACTTAAACTGAGCATGGCATTAGGGTAGGTTAGGGACTCATCACAGTTCCCCGCTGCCTTGCTGTTTCACCCCACACACAGACTTTTTAAAGAAAAGACTGTTTGCTGCCTCTCTCAGGCTACTTTACTAAAGCTGACACAAATTAGCATCCAGTTCCTAAAATGATCTCCATAAATGAAGTTTCCTGTGGGGTTTTGGAAACAGAAACATTAAAACACTTGTGCTGCTGAAAACACCATCTAATTTCAAAAAGCTTATAGGATGTAAGTGAAAAATCTTTCTAGTCTGATTTTGCGTGTGTATGTGCATTTCAGTTACCAGACAGGCTCCCTGACATTTTCAAGTCTCTTCCATGATATAAAAGAATATTAACAGGGGTAAGCTACTTCATTTAGGCAATAGCCTATACCACCATGTCTAAAAATATGAATAATCCTACTGCTTAAAAGAACAAAATAAACTAAAAGGAGAATTAATAAGAGCACAGAGTAAATGAACACTTTCAAATGTAAGGCCACAGTTTTCAGGCTATTTTCCAATGTTTAGAGCCACTTAAAGAATGTAGTGTGTGTGCACATACATACATGGCTTTCACTCTGCATCCATCCTTACTGAAACTTCCATTTTTATTACTGTTGTTCAGAAATATATATATTACTCAACTTGGCAAGAGGACAGCTTATACTGATATGATAATTGAACATTCAAAATATATATTATGCTTCTCATCTGATATTCCAGGAAAGACTAACAAAGACTTGCAGTTAACTTGCTCACATGACAATTATTTTTAATTAAAAAAAATTTTCAAGACAAATGAAGAAAAAATTTAAAAATACTGGAAAGACAAATAATTTCTTTCAAATCTTCTAGACCACACTAAGAGGAATAAAGTGGAATAATTCACCAGTTTTACAATAGAGATATCAAGTCTAATGTAAATTTGCTCTTATCTTTGCCTTAAAATAAATAAGTTCTTCCAGCTCAATAGCTTCAGTAGACTAAAATTTACTCACATAAGTTTAAAATGGAACAGAAAATTTCTGAGTATACATTGATGCACACTGTAGCCAAGACTGCACAGATACCAATTCTCACATTGATGCTCTAGTAATTATTTTACTATTACACTTTGTTGAACTAATGGAATATCAACCAGAAGAACGAGCACTCAAGTGCTGGCCCTTACTAATGGCAATTCCACGTGGCCTTAAACTGATTAAGTGACCTAAATCAGATGAGATATAACACCTTCACCAGAGGAGTACTAGAACTTGTGGGGTTTGCACTGTCACCATGAAATAGTTTCCCTTCCTTTATCGTTCCCTGTCAAAATCCAAGTCACTGAAAGTGAACACTCTGCTGTTTGTCTTTGTGATTTTTATGCTGAATGTTACTAGATGCAGAATTTTTTTATAAAGTGGCAATGCTTTTTCTATACTTAAGTTACTTGCAAAGAGAAACAAATTCCATTTATGGTTTTCAGATATTTTCATTTCTTTTCATTAATTTTCTCTGAAGAATTCTCCCCCCAAAATTAAATTCTATTCAATTACACAAAAGCTGTGTGGAGAGAAGAGCACCAAATGAAATTATTTCATAGTGGTACTTCCAGCAAAAATGACATGTTATTCAGAAGACCTGCACATTCTCCCCTCAAAATATTTTATACACTTGTAGTATAGAATGAACTGTAGAACACACCTTCTTCCAGCTGGTATGTAGAACTAAATAACAGACACACAGACACTTTGCACACACAGATAACATTTTCTGGTTTAAGGTTTGATCTAAAAACTGGTTGCTGAAAAAATCTAGCTTTTTGATTTTATATGTTTGGAGAAGCTACATTTACAGTATTTAAAGTATTTATAATTTTTTTTTTAGAGCACTAATTTTGGTCAAAGTAAGTAAATCTATACTTGTAAATACATATGCACAGCAAATAATTTGTACAGGCATAGTTAAAGCATCACAGTTTGTGTGTAAAGAGTCTTTTGCAATTTTTTATATTTACTTAAGAGAAATATTGTTAATTATATCTTTTATTAAACTTCATTTTTAAGAATTACCAAAACAAATCTTCTGTGCTTTTGTCATAGAAGCTTTAATTAGTGCACACAGGCTTACATGGTGTAATATATGAAAGCAATCCCTGAGCTTTCATACCAGGGCTTGATTAAAGCCTTCGAGTATCATTTCATTCTGTTCAACTGGAAAAGTCAACAACTAAAAGTCAATTGTTCACTGACTTGAAATTATGCAACATTTCAATTCTACAATTTCTTTCAAAGGCAAGTTATGTTGAAAAATTGCTTGTACGTAAGAGGTGTAAGTGCATTTTCTTTAGCAACCTTTACAGTTAATATTTAATAATTTTACTCACTTTAGTAATACTATAAAAAAATCTGCCCTTACTTGAAATAGTGACACATAAAGCAATTATAGGATAGACACTATCACCTTTAAAATAACTCCATTATTTTTTGTTTCTTTATCACAGAAAACAGAATATAGGATATGTTTTGAGGATGAAGATCACAGCAAGCATTGACTTTTCACTGTTACTGTAGATTTGAATATACTGCCACAACTGGAGAACAAAAAATAGGAGTTTACATTTCTGCACTGGTAACCACACTCTTTACACAGCATTTAAATAGACTCTCTTTTAGTTCACTTCATACTAAACTAAACAAAATTTTAAGTTTGGATCAGGTAGTTTCAAAGCAGGAAAAAAAAAAAGGCCTGCATATCATATTACAGCTAACCAGTTAAATCATAAGTATAATTTACAAGTTAATCATCATTAGTGTCAAGATTATTTGCATTTACTGACTTGCAATTTTTAAAGACATAGCATTTTGCTGGGTATTTAAAACAAGATTAGGACAAAGTTCATTTGAATGAAGAAGATAATTTTGACCAAGTATAATAAATTATTTATCAGATAATTACTTCAAATTTAGTTTGTATACAGAAGTGCAAGCTTATTATCACACCAAGGTAGTAATTACTATGTCATTTTTACAATCATATGGTACTGATTTACAAAGAGAGACTTAAATTAGGTGGTATTTTCCCCCACTAGTAGATCAAGTTGCTTTTACCTGAGAGCACAGCTTAGTATAGTTTAAATACGCCTTTCAAACCTTTTAAGTTCAGCTGTTCCATCTGCATATAGATATGACCAACAACTGAGGATTCAAGAACTTTCAAAAAGAGCTGGAGAAAGCTAAAATAGGCAGTTTTTTTAAAAAAAGGCTTAAGGAAGGCTATGATGTTATGAGATTCAATCACAGATAAAAGTCATCTTTCTTTAGGGGTTACTAACCAATTTTTGCTAGCACTACTGTTTGTATGTCTTCTTCACACATCTACCCCACAATCATCACCCAGAATTTCAGCTTATTTCAAACCATGCTTCATGCCTAGTACTGGACTACACAATGAAACAACTACCAGTAACAACCAGAACCAGAGCTACCAAAAGCCTCAAAACAAAGCAATCACTCCCTCCCTTCTCCTCCCCCAAACCTCAACGACATGCTTTAATAGTTTGTAACCACATGCACCGTTATCCACAGAGTGCAAGGAAAGTTCACAGAGCTGAATGTTAGAAGGAAAATAAACAGGTCAGGACACCTGCTCAGCTCCCTCCAAATCAGGCCAAGCTCTCTTCATTAGGTAGGGCACACACCAAGCAATCTCTGGAAAACTATCACTGCTCAGATGCCATTTCTTCTGGAATTTGCAGGCTTTCATTGTGGTGAACCATGACTAAGCTTTGGACAGACTTTTCCAGACTTTTTTGTGTTCTGCCTTTCCCTCCCCACCCCCCGTCCCCTTTTTACTTCCCTCCCCCTGCCCACCTCTTACAAAGGTACCACCCAAAATAAAACATCCAGTAACACAAGTTAGAACTATGTCAAA
This sequence comes from Sakesphorus luctuosus, assembly GCA_013396695.1. Taxonomy (NCBI): domain Eukaryota; kingdom Metazoa; phylum Chordata; class Aves; order Passeriformes; family Thamnophilidae; genus Sakesphorus; species Sakesphorus luctuosus. The sequence goes on along the minus strand of VWZD01004190.1, from coordinate 890,516 downwards.
GAGAGGCTTTCTGGAATACAAAACCATTCATGATTCCCACCAGCACTCTCTAACTAAAAACCTAGGATAGCTTCAACTTCCATTTGGAAGGCCATTTTTCGAAGTGCTGCAGCACTGCTGTACAGTGGGAGACTGACACAACCACACACGTAGTGTTGGATCTGAACTGCCCTTCATGCATTTAGGAGCAGTGTTTTCATGTTAAGATGCTGAACTTAAATGTATGCAAAACCAGTAACAGTCATACTAAGTGAACTGTGTAGAACAGGTGACGTGAGCCCAAGGACCAGGAAGAAAAGCAATATTAAGCTTATTATTTGCCACAGAGGCAGCCAAAATCCAGCCATGGCAAGTGAATGCAATTGTGATTTTTGTGAAGCAAGTAAAATGCAAAGGTATATTTAAAATCAATCTAAAATCTTGACAGGCTCTAGAAATTATAATGACAAATTTTCCAACTGTTTTCCCAAGATTGCTTTCAAGGAACAATGTGTGGCTTCAACTATATATAGGTTAAACATATACTACATACCTAAAAACATCATTTTGCTCATGCTTTGAGTATAATTGAACAGCTGACATAAAGCTCAGTTGTACAAAGGGTGTGTACACCACAACTTTAGATAGAAGTCTACCATTCTATGCTAAATGCAGAATTTGGGCATATTTACACTTCAACAATCACTTTGTGTTTGAGAGAGCAGCCAGGGCGGAAGAAGTGGTAGCAATCACATTATACATAAAATTTCTCTCTCACCTGCACTAAAAAAAAACAAAAACAAAACAAAAAACCCAAACTAAAACCTTCTAAATAGAGGTATATAACTCACTCTAAGCAAACATAATAAGCAGTAAGCCAAAGCAAGTTATCAAATAGAACAGGACCTCACCATTTGCTATTACAGCTCAGACCATCACTGAGGAAAAAAAATCTTAGTATTTAATAAAGGATTGTCTATTCTTTGACTATGGTAACTTTCTGTGGGGTGTTTGGGTTTTATTTTGGGGGGGGTGGCTTGTTTTTAAATAAAATATTTTAGCAGAATAACCACTTTGGTGCACCTTCAAATTAGCTAGTATTAGGAGTATAAGAACAATTTTACACCACTACTACTGAGCTCCAGAATTAAACTCTGAAAAGAAATTTAATGAGCACACAATATTTAAAAAAAAGAGCTGTCCATTTCTCATGTATTTTGTTCACAGTACAAAACTGTTGTGCTTTTCTTAGAAGTATCCTACATTAAAAGCTTCTAAGGAGGTGGAAAGTTCATACAATCAGGTAACAAACAAGTGCTGAGATACACCAGCATTTCTCTTGGAGCAACAGTAGTGCTTCCTGATCAACAACGGCAGTTTTTAGTGCTTTTAGTTAGCACAACACCAAGTTATGCTGCTCACCACCACCACCTAGAACTTGCTTAAATAACCAAGCTTCTATTAACACAAACCTCACCGTGTAAGAATTCTGGTTGATCAGCACCAGTACCTACTGTGATTGGTACCACTAAGAGACACTTAGCATCAAATCCCTCTCACTTGACTCTGGTGAACAGCTTCCTCTGCACGCCAGGTTTTCCACAAAGAAAGGCGTGGTTCATTCAGGGATCCTGTTCCCCTGGTAGGAAAGACCCATGTGCTCTTTACAGCACAGCAGTACACATCTCAAACAGACCAGCATCTCAGAGGCAAGGGGCGCCTGAGCAAGTTGGTGTACAATTAGCAAAATAATCTGAAAAATTATTTCTAAATTAGCAACAATATTCCAAGACAGATTTTTTTTTCCTAACCATTACCTGCTTAAGTTTGGCACAAAACTTTGAGTGGAAAATTATTTAAAACATGTATATCAGGACTCTAATTCCTATGAGCAAAAAGATTAGCTTCACATTATAATCTACTTCATGGATTAAACTACTACCTAAATTCTTCTAACATCCCACAGATTTTATTTTTCAAGTACAGTCCTAAAGAGATACAGTTTTGAAACTTTTGCTGTAGATGTAGGAAGAAAAATTGAACTTTTCTTCTATGATAACCAGGAAGCCACCATTGCATAAAGAATCTCCCCAATCCATATAAACTAAATAATCCACTATATCACTAAAAGTAAATCTGTGGATGATCTGTTGTGTGTTTTAAAACTACTGTTTGGGTGTTTTTTTTTTTTAAAAAAAAAAAGCAGACAAACACAAACAAAACTTGGGTCTTTCGCCTTTGCTAGGCGATATATGCATTTTCCCTGTGACAGCTAGAGCAGTTTTGCCAACTTGACTTCCCAAGAGTCTTCCCACAGCACGCTTAGGATTCCCTCCAATGGCAGGGAAGAAGGGGCAGAGCACCTTCAGGATCAGGCCCTAAGATGAAAGCTGCATGGAGCAACTGCACAGCACGACTCACTCAAGCCAGGAATTCCCCCATCCCTCCTCTCTCACTGCTAGCCCTTCTGCCCTGCTTATTCATGGAAAGTAGAGTACCACCTTGATCCTTGCATGCCAGATACTTAATGAATAATTTCAAATCCAAACACAATAAGGTTTTTTTACTCCATCTCTAACTGCTCTTTAACATGAAATTTCAGGAAAATAAGTAACCATAAAAGAAGAAATAACTTAAGTATATTATTTTTTTCAACAGAAATTTTTGTTCACACAGAGTAGAGTTGCCTTTATCAGGAATTCTGATTTCTGCATGGAAATATTTAAAGCTCCATTATGATGAAGCAAGCTCCATTTTTGAGAAAAATCTACAGTATCTGTACATTTAGCATTTAAAAATAAAAGACAATTTACCAAAACAATAAAGCACAGCTATTTTCAAAGAGGAAAAATGTATTGGATACATGGTGCAGACTACATATTTTAAAATAACATTCCTAAAGTTCAGCTAAGCATGAAAGTTAATCTTTCAAAAGTGAACATTCAGCTCCAGTTGTGTTCAAGGGTACTGGTACTACTGGGGAGGAGGGGGGGAAAGCCAACACAAACCCCAAAACTCCAACCTTACTATTTTTATAAATTCTCCAGATACTTTTAGCTGGTCTTTTCTTAAACTGCAAATTATTTTATGGTAATACAGTCTTTTAAAACCCACATGTGGATACATATACACACACATACATACAAGTTCTCTTTGAAACCCTTCTGATTGGTGAGACACACTGCAGAGGCCAGTCACCAAATAATCAAGTCATCAAAAAATTTAAAATGGAGTAAAGCCCTTCCCAGGAGAAGATTTTTCATTTCAAAATAGTTTCTTTTTTTTTTTTTCACTTAGTCCCATACCCAAGAAGAGTCAGATCCCTCTTTGAATCATTGTTTTATCTGTATTCTTACCCAGATTTTAATTTAAATGTACAGAATACCTAATTTTAGTCGTTAGTAGCAGTTTTCCATCCATGCAGATTTGCAATAGGATAGTTTGAGTTGATGCTGATTCCTCTGTACCATGAAGAAGCAGGCAATAGAGTAGACACATTGATGCTAAGGTTATATTGCACAGGAGACAGCTTTAATACTACAGGTTTCTCTTGTGCCAGCTGTCATGATGATACACGTCAGCAAAATGACACTTTCCTAATGTTTTGTTTTGAAATTTCAACATACTTGAGGAAAAAACCCTGAAAATACCACCTTTCTTGGTGCCGCTCTTTCACTGTCATTACACATACAGTATTTTAGCATTTACTAGGGTCAATATTAGGGTAACACACATCATTTGCTAAGTATCCCACTACAAACATCAAGATTTACTTCTCTGTTAAATATATGTATCTTTCAACACACAGTCACAAGCCAATCAGATTATTCTGAGTTGGAAGGGACCCACAGGGATCGCTGCATCCAGCTCAAAAGTGAATGACATATTGCAGATATGGAAAGAAGAAAAGCCAGGAGGCAATACAAAATTTTAATTTTTTGTTAGTTACCTGAAATGTAACACTGGAGCTCTTGCTACCACATAAATTTTTCAAAGCCAAATTACATATTCCAGTTGATGGCAAGGAACAACTACCACTGAAGTATCCAGATGGATAAATATGCCCAGGCAGGCTGGGTAGCGCCAATGAGCACTGGGCTTACTGATCTCCCCAGCATACTCCAAACATGGACACCTAGGGAGATTTTTGGATGAGCATTCAATGATATCTTCATTTGGATAGCAAATGTAACACTCACATAGCAAAGATGCTCAGAAAAAAAGAAAAAAAAATGAAGTAGTATGGAAGCCTTAGACTAAAACTATAAAATAATGCACAAGTATTTCTGATTATGTCACATTTCTAGACAAAATAAGGGAAAGCTATGGTCGTCTTAGCTTTCAGCAGTAATTAGCATATAGCTCAATATAATTCTATATTCTGCATCATTAGAGATGTAGAATGGAGTGATGCGAGAAAAGAGAATCATCTTGAACTCTGAAAATATACTAAGCACCTCAATATTGATAAGCATATCAAACCTATTTAAACTTTCCAACTCATTCCTCTATATATAAAACATGAAGAGCTATTGTCCATATTTAGATTTTAAAGTATTTAATTTTTGCACACGTTCTCCATCTATTTACTGATTCTGAATAACCAAATAACAATGAATTTTACTCCTAAATTACAAGAAAAAAATGTCCTGCATCAATATTACCCTGTGCCTGACTCACTGGGCTCCTGTAAAGATGAAATCACCAGAAATGTCTTTACCCATGGTCCATGGCACTATGTATTGTTTACCAAAATCCCAAAAAGATAAAATCCTAAAAGGTAAGATGACAGTAAGGAGATGAACAGGTTTAAGGAGTGAAGAATCATTTTTGTGAGGCATCCTGAAGGACTAGCCCTATCCATTGTTAGGTGTATTTTACTTCTGTGTGTCTCTCTCACAGCTATTATGGAAAGTTTCACATTTTCTGGTAGGTAGTTAAATCTCAGGCCATTCAAGAATTTTTCAGGTCAAAATTAAGCATTTGAAGTCCACCCAGTAGCTAGCCAAAAGCCATAAAAGGACTCCAGCACTGTAGAGTCCTATGCTCTGCTTTTAAAAGCGCAACTGAAATGAACACAGCTCCATTTTACAAAAATACCACCTTCAAGGTCTCAAAAATGTGGAAAATGTTATTACCCCATGCTTAAAGGGGAAAAAAGGGAGAAATAAAAAAAAATCTTAAACATTTCCTGAATATATTTTTACTACCCTTGAATTATATTTCTAAAATGTTATTTTATATTCCACCCCTTCAAAATTTACCATATCTATGCACAATTTAAGGTCCACTACAAGTATGTTCTCAGGGTACCTTCCGTAAATGGAAGGAAGCAAAACAAGAACAGGACCAAACCTTCATGACATGCATTTATTGCTGTGTTTCTGTTGATTTTTAAGAATTGCAACAAGAAGGGTTTGGTTATTTTATGATCAAACAATATAAGAACCCACAAAAATTGAACTTCCAACAAGGTTACAGTTAACATGGTTAGTGAAGAATTATCTGTTCTTGCCATAAGGACTCATCATCTCTATAGGAATCACCACATTTCCACTCTAATTGCAAGCTTTCAAAGATCAAAACAAAAAATTCTGTCCACATCTGCAAAAATAAATGTGGAAATGGAGAATAAAAACCTTATATCACTATGTGAAGTTTTGGCCCTTTGCTCTCAAAATTATTATAAATTTGGGCACAGAAAAGAGAACAAATCTGGCTAATAAAATATTTTCCATCATGTGTTCTTACTTTGTGTATGTTTCTCCCTGCTTGATATTTACGGAGGCAAAACGACAAATCAATGCCACTGATTTTTTTTATTATTATTAACTCTGACTACAGCAGACACTACACATATTTTAGCCTCATGAAACCATTTCCCACCATCTTGCACATACAAGATACAAACCCTCATTATACTGAAAATTGCCTACACAATGCAATTTCCATCCAGTGCCCACCCCTGGAAGAGATGTCTGCAAAGGGAGGGGGATTTGAGGCCTGTTTTCCTTAAATCAGCCTTCAGACACCTCTGCATCAGAGGTGAAGCACAGCTGGCAAGTCATTGCTCTCCCCATAGCAACATTACCTACAGGGTGCACCTTCCTAGCCATTTCTCCTGCTCCCTTCCCAAACAGACCCCCCAGAAGAGACATAGTGAATTTATTTTCCCAACAAAGAGCCCTCAAGGTGGGGAAAAAAATAATTAACCTCCTAATTGGAAAAACACCTTGTCATTACCACACCTGAGGTGTTTGTGAGCATTTTAGGTACCTGAAGGCCGCAGAAGCTGGCATAGGGGACCAGGTCTGGGTGGTTAGCCCACCTGAGCACGGAAACCAGAGCTGCAAGGCTGCACCAGGCACATCCCCAGGTGCCCAGAGTTAGCGCCTGACCCTCATTGCGCACAAGTGACATCAGGGCTATTTGAATAATCAGATTGCAGCCTATATCCCCTTGTGAGATACCAGCTGCTCCTGGATTGCAGCAAGGTAGCACCTGAAGCCTTGCACCACAAGTTCCACGTACGCCATGGGCTGCCACCATCCTCCTCCCGCATCACTGCTTTGCAAGGAGAAACTCATCTAACCAGTGAATGTGACTAAAAGTGCCCTGCCTTCCTGCCCAGAGCATGACTAGAAGTCAAAATCATTACAATGTCTCCTCTAACTTCTGCACAAAGTGACCTAAACCCTTAAAAATTGGAATAGTCTTCTTCCAAATCAAGGGGTCTGAATGCAGAAATGCTGCATTCCTTTGGCATTCCCCTGAGATTTCAATAGTAAGTCAGGAATCTACTCTGAGCTTATTAAATACGTTGCACCTCCCCCAGAATAATTCCCCACCCCTCCATCTAGGAAACCTTGAGCAGGCCCCTTCTTTCAACCACAGCATATCCCCTCATCTGTCTTTAAATGCTTCCGGGGGTGTGGGGAGGAAGAAAGCCACACACAGGCTTTCTCCTTCCTTCCACAGCAGGTAGGAAGGCAATTTTCAAACCTGGGTGTGCCCATTTCAAATCAGGAGATCCAGCAAGGGCTGGAATGCAGTGACTACTGGGCCCAAGAATTTCGCCCTGAATAACAAGCCAGGCACACTCCATGTCTTCTAGATTCAACTCAACTTTATGGCAACCCTAGCTGACATCACCTCTTGACCTTCCTTTATGTGACAAGGTTATGGATTACCAAACCCTTATCCTTTCCTCCTGTGCACCTCAGCCATTTCTGGCGAAAGATACCCACAAACTACCTTTGTGAGTGATAATGTACACGCTTAGATAAAACAAAACAAAAACACAAAAACAACCACCAAAACAAACCACACACACAAACAAACAACCTCAACAACAACAAAAAAGCACACACACACACAAAAACCCCCAAAATGAAAAAAAAAACCCAACCAAACACAAAAACACCAAAAGCAGAAACCATTCTAATAATCATGTTTAAGGAGGCTCTGAGGAAGGGAGCTAGGACTCTCCATGAAGCAGCCTCACAGCAGCAGAGGTCAACACAATGTATTGAATAATTTCAGTGCACTACAAAACAACTTTTGCTCTTATGAAGTAATCATTTGACCAAACTATTAATCGTACACTCATGCTGAAAGGCAGACTTGACACATCCTTCTTTTTCTTTTTTTTTTTTTTTAATGGCGTCACTTCTCTAACCATATCTCACATGCTGGAGTACTCAGGGCTCTCTGGAAAGCCCTCCCTGGCCTTGCAGCAGCGTGAAACACACTGGGTGGGCCTGGCGAGCAACACACCCCCCAGCTGCATTTACACCTTTCCCTTGTGCAAAAAGATACAAAGACTTCAAATAAGTTACTTGGAAAGCACCTTAAACAGTTTCATCAACAACACTCAACATTTGAAAACTCCGCTTTCAAATGTAACAACCCTAAATATGCACCCAGTAAGCAACGTTTAGGAAAACAAGGGAAAAATCGCCAACTCTTTGACCCCATTCAAAAAAAGAAAAGTATTAGGCACCTATATGAGGAACAAGAGAGTCACTTACATATGGAGACCACTGAATGAGTTTTATGTGTCTTTCTATATTAGATTTTGGGAGAGGGGAAGCAGAAACAAAGGGGAAGGAAGCACAGTTATGAGAAACACAATTTAATTTTCTGTTAAACAGCTCTCTAAATCTGAACTATATCTAATACATTCCAACATGATACCACACAATAAAACAGTGTGTTAACAAATAAAGGCTTTGGGAGTAGCAATACGGGTATGCTGATACAATTACATTTGCAATTTTTCAATATCCCTATATGCAGGCAATGAATGCCCACAGTAGTGCTTAAGTTCAGTGCAGAATTATTTTCAACAAGTTACAAGCAGATAAATGTTTCTGATAACTGCTAATTCAGAGACAAATAGGAGGACATGCTACCCAACAGAAAGAATGGATTTTTACACCATTTCAGCTGACAGCTGAAAGAACAGGAAAATACTTTTAAAGACATTAAGCAGTGATTAAAAAAAAAAAAAGTTGGGGAGAACCAGTGATTTTAAATTTATCTTTACATGAGGGTAACAAATTTCTTTTCAACAGCACAAATAGAATGCTATCTGTGCAACCTTAAAGTTAATAAGCATGACAGTAAATTTATTTATTAGAGACTAATCAGAAAATTATCAATTCTTCTATGTCCTATGGATTTTTCTTCTTAAATCTAAAAACATATTCCATGTACAACAATTTGGTTTACAAAATGCCTGAAATGTAGGCTACTGTAAATCAAAACCACGTACCTTGCATACTAAATTAGAAAGAGCACGTACAGTATATTAATTTCCAATGTAAAGCATCAAATAAAGCCATGAAGATTCACATGCTATGAATTAGCCTAGAGAGGGTTTGTTCCCTCCCTTAACTAGAGCAAAAATCCTCTGTAGCTTCTCAAGTGAAGCTTTTCTCTAACCATAAATAGTGATCAAACTTCTAATTCTCAAAATACCAAGACACAATGTTCATCCAGACAGATAATTTTTTTCCAATCAACAATCTTAAAAACACTGTAGTTTTAAAAATAATCCTGAAATAATAGAAACCCCTTTTAATAAAGTTACACAGACAGGCATACTTCCCAGATTGAATAATGGAGTACAGGAACAAGCACGTGGAAAGTTTGATCTATTTTTTTTTTCACTCTCTAGTGCACAGCAGGTTTTCTATAATCTAAATATTTGTGAAAGCAGGCTGAATTGCTATAGAAAGCATAAAAATACAACCCTGCTTTATTCCAAGTATTGCTTCTTTACACGAGGCCCAACAAAATTACTGCCTCACAAAAAAATTAAAGGCATGTTTAGAAACTAAGGATGCATAAATCCTGTCCTTACTGGGAAGGAGTCATTCTCCTGCTGCTTCTATAGACTAGCTCTAAATAGCGATGATAAAATCCTCTCAAATACAGATGAGACTTCTGCTACATGCCTATAAAATGCTGCAGACTCCAACATGGCAGGAAGAAAAAATACATATATCAGTATATTTACAAGGTGCTTTTTTATTGCTGAAGCAGAGCTCACGTGCTTGCCCGTTATACAGTTCACATCACATTTCCTGTTAATATACAGTTTTTAACTCTTCTCACAGAGCTTTTAATTTTAAAATCTTCACAAGTGTTCATCATCACACCATAATAACTTGCCTCTCCCACAAAAAGGCACCTTTTTTTAAAAAATAAATTAAATAGTACCACGGCTGCCTGGCCAAAACACTGCATTAGAAATACACGGGGTGATACTAGAAAGCCTTTCGGACAGCACTGAGTGCACGTCTGTGCGTTTAAGAAAGCAGTCCATTTATCTACAGGGAAGAAAAACACAAACCTAAGCATTTTTCAAATTGCTTCTCACTGGGTAACTAAGGGCAAGGGGCAGGAGTGGAGAGAAAGAAAAATAAATTACCTTTGTCTTTTCGGGACTGAATGTTCAACTTCTATGAGTTTCCCATGCAGCTCCACTTTACCTGCCGAGATAAACAGAAAGGGGAAAATATTCGAGCGCGGCTGTGCGTCCCCATCTCTCGGAGAGGGCTCGTGGGGATGCGAAGGAGGGAACGGGAGCGCAACACGTTAGCCCATTCACCGGCAGCCCGGCCACCGCCGGAGCGGGGCCGCGGCGCCCGAGAAGGCGACACATCCCGGCGCCCGGGGCCGCGCCGCTGCCGCGGGGGAGCCGCGCTGCCCTCGGCGGGGCCCCTTACCCCGCCCCGCGCTGAAAACAGCCCGCGAAACGTCGTGTGCGGGAGCCGGGCTCGGCCCCGTCTCGAGAAGGGGGAGCGGGGGCTCCGCCGCACCCCGCGCTGCCAACTTCGGGCGGTTTTAAGCACGGAAGCGGCCGGGAAGGGAGCCGAGAGGAGGCACGGAGCGCAGTCCGAGCCCATCTCCTCCGAGATAGCCTCTCCCGGCAGACCTGAGCCCATCTCCTCCGAGGAAGCCTCTCGCGGCAGACCTCTGCAGACCCACTTCACGCGAATTTTTTTTTTTAAGCACACAAAAACAGGA
>VWZD01004190.1:821596-865734 GCA_013396695.1 Sakesphorus luctuosus | reverse complement strand
CTTCCCCCTTCCCTCCCCTTCCACCTTCCCTACCCTAATAATCTTAAACCTTCCCTTCCCAAACCTTCCCAAACTTTCCCAAACTTTCCCCTCCTCAGTAACTTCCTGAGCAATTTCTGAATTTTCCAGATTGCACTGCTGTCTTCAGCTGAGCACCTTGTTTTCCTCTCTCCTTGTCCATGTTCCAGTGTGGTTTTGCAAAGCAAGAAGGAATTCCTGCCTTACACCTCCTTTCTCTTTTCACTTATGGTGCATTCACTATTCCCATTGCTGAAGCTCACAAATATTGTTGAGCTTTTGCCACACACCCAGATGACTGGTAAATCCTGCCTATCTCTCTCTTCTACATGACACTTTTTCTCTTCCATCTTTGCCAAGGAAGAACCATACTCTGAGTATAAAGGTGATGCTGGTTTAGATAATGCTCTCTCTTGTTAGAGAGGAAGATCACCTTCCCAGCAAAGGAAGGGAATCCAAGTTCTCAATTAAGCCCAATCTAATGCACCTGGTGAAATTATAGAACCTCTTGGGTACCTCTTCAGAGTACTACTCACATTCTTTTTGGCTACTAGAAGATTATGGGAAGTTTTTGCATGGATATCACCATCAAGAAAGGAAGCTAGCAGCACGTTTCAATGAGCAGTTGTGCTTATATTAAAAAGCTGTCACAAAATTATCGCTATAGCCACAGACGCTCATTTTTCTCACCTAGAACAAGTTAGAAATCATAGAATCATAGAACATCCTGAGCTGGAAGGATCATTGAATCCAAATTCTAGAAAGGTGGTGTGACAAAAAGACCTTGGCAGGATTTGGAGCTATCAGAGTTTTGGGGCTGCTTCTTCCCTGAAGCTGTTATTCATTAGGGACTTGATGCTGGTCCATCTGCTTTTCAGCAGCAAACCGGTCAAACAGCTGCTTGGATGCATTTAGTTACCTCTGACATGCCTTTGTAAAAGGCAGTGAGACAGCACAGTGTAGCCATGGTGGAACTAATGAGCTAAAAGTAGAAAGCAGGAGGAGACAACAGCAGGTGGCTTTAGCAGGCGGGAAAATGAAGGTTTATAATTCCACATGCCACAGAGGATGATTTTAGCTATTTGGGTAGGTATTCAAGTGGAAATCCTCTCTGCCACTCACCAGTCTCAGTGAGAGATGATCAGAGATACTACTCCTAGACCATGGTTACCTTCCCATATCCATTTCACCAGTCCTGATAGGGCATATGGGTGACGAAGCCCAGAACTGGATACACCGACAGCTGCTCTTGGTTCAACAAGAGATGATAGCAGACTTCTCCCTCAAATTTGCTAAGCTTCCCCATGCAGTGTTCTGTGACAGACGCAGCAACCAGGATTTACTTCCCCCCCAGAATATTGTAGAAGGGAGTATGTTTCATCTTTGGGACGCAGACTTTGCTGGAGACAGCTACCATTTATCACCTGCACCCTCAGAATGACATGCTGGGGCAACTCACAAGCTCCTGCTGACAGGGAACATAGCTCCTCCCTTGGTACCACGTGCCTGAACCAGCTGAGAGGGCACGAAAGGCAAAAGCCAGATGCTCCTTCTGAGTGAGACAGGGATCACTGCGACACACAGAACAGGTGTCAGAGGGTTGCAACTGTAGGTCTGTCTCAGGCAAACAGTAGGGCAGGAGGCATGAGTTATCTGCAGCACTTCCAGGGAGGTTTTCCTTGAGCTCTCTCCCTTTGTATGTTTTATAGAACAACTGCAGAAGGGGTAAGAAACCAGAAGGTGCTGCAGGAAAATTCCAAAAAGGGTGCAAGCTCTTACAGAAGCTGGAGAGATTTTTTACAGTATCCCTCTGATAAGCATAATTTTCCTGTCCATCAAACACCTTAGTAACTTTGTACTCATAAGCCATTCCAGCACACCTCTGGAACCATACTGTTCCTTTAAGAGTGTGTAGACTAAAGAGTACTCTCTTACTCAAATCACCTTCAAGCAACAATTGTGTTTCAAAACTTGTGAAGGTAGCAATGGCACCTTCACAGTGCTCAAACAACAGGAAGAATACACCTGAGACAATTCTCCACTTCATCCTTCTGCCAAAATATTAACATAGGAAATGTATTTATTCATGTAAACATGCATACCTTACCTTACAAAGAGGATATCTTAAATGCCTAGAGTGTCAGCTGTTTTGCTTAACATCATGTAACCAGTGGCTGACCTGGGTGCAGAAGCCATGGGGCAAAACAATGTGCAGAAGTGGGAAGCCATCAGACTTGCTCTGCTTATCCTCTTCTAACCCAGCCCGGATCACCCTCAGAGAAACACAGACCATCTGTGTGGAGACACAGAGTGACACTGTCTCAAAGGTGATATTTAGTAATTCGGGCTGCTTATTTAAAGGGTAATACCTATGACACCTTGGAAGCTTGATGTTTAAAACCAGTGTTCAGTGGGTTTTTCAGGACAGGGAAAGGAAAGGCAGATGAGTCTGTAAGAGTGATTACTCCAGGGAATGAGGACTTGGAACCAAGTGTTGTCTTTCAGAGGGTTACTACATTTCATATAAATAAACCCCATCTGTTTAGGATGCCTGAACCTCACCCATTTTGTTTAAAAATGAGAATATAAATAAACACTACACTCCGTTTCGCTACACTTCCCAGTCTATTGCTCTAGTGAGCCAGAAGAAGCTGCAGTTGTCTCCAGGAACTAAGTGGCAAAATCAACCCATTCTGCTCCCATCCTCCGCCCTCCCACTCCTTCTACTCTTCCTCTTTGCATCACTTCTCTTTCAGTTGTCACAGGAGTTTACAGAATCTGCACCTATTCCAAGATAAAGGGAGTTGCCATTAACATTTCCTTAAAAGCTAGTTATCCCCATAAGTTCTGGTTAAGAGAAAGACAAAGATGCATTTTAAAAGATCAGAGAGGCTGGATTCAGGCTGGAACAGACTTTGATCCTGCTCAGGCAGGCAAAAGCTGTGGTCTTGCCCCTGGTGTCACATTGAGTGCTGGGCAGTAACTCAAGTAACAATCTTGCTCCCTCTCTCACTTCTGTCTCCTGCCCTGAAGTATAACAATTGTTACAGACTGTCAGTGGGTTTCTGACTGCAGGGTAGGGGAAAAGAGCCACTGTTCTTCTTCTTGTGTTACAGTGAAGCAATAAAAAAAAGCTTTTGAGTGACATGTATCAGTAAGGGCAGGATATGACAGTTCATATTTGTCTGCCAATAACCTGCCCCTCATCTGTAGACTTATGCAGGAGTCTTCTCCATGACATTACTTGAAGAGCTGAATCCAGATCTGTGTGGTGCTCATCTCATTAAACAAATTCTATTTTTCACAGTGACTTTCTTTCCTTGCTATGCTCCAAAACTGGTGTTAAAGCTCTCCATCTCCTCAAAGGTACATGAGGATCTATTTCTGCATGGGAATCCCCATGTGCTGAGGCAGGTTATCACAAAACTATCAACTTTCTTTGGTCTTCCTTCCATTGGGTTTTGGCTCAGCATCCCTTGCAGAGGGATAGATCCATGGTTAGAAAAAAAAGTTTTGCTTTTAGATAGGTTTTATCCTGCTCATTTTGCAGCAAACTTTAGCAAAATCTTCTTTTAGCTTGTTCTTCTACACTTTGTCCGTTGTGGATACTCCAGCCCTCTTATCTACTTAATTCTCATTATTTTTGCTTACTTACTCCTCCTATGCATTAGAAAAGTCTTGCCCACTTTGTCATTTCCTACACAGCTTACAATATCCCAGAAAGTGAGACACTAGTGGCCACAGCAAGGACCATAACAAATTAGAACTATACAATACCCGCATTGAAAAAATACTTTGAAGAATCTAAAGGAGGATATAATTAAGGATCTGCTCACTATGAGGATTTAATTTTAAAAACAGGCATATCCTTCACAGGTGTAGCAATTTCCCTGCCCCCATTAGTTCATTAAATGCATTAATTATATTCTTAGTCAAAGGAGACCTGTAATAGTCACAAAGAGAAAGACAAAGAAACAGGGAGATGCTACCTTTGCACCCCTTGCTGTGCTGTTCCAAAAGATGTTGAAGATCCTCTCTGTGAGTAGCTGGAAATCCACTATTGCCCAGAGAAGCTGTTTCTTTTTGCAGTTTGGGAACTTAGGTAGAACAATTTTATCCAAAGTTTTCCCAGTTTGAAGTTTTGATACATTCTCACTGGGTAAACCAGCTGTCTGGTTTCACTCTTATGTCTGTCCCCTCAGGATTTCATGTGCCTCCTCTGAACAGGGTTTAACCTGGTCGTGTCACAACACCAGGGGCTGAGTGAAAACCTTTGCTTTTCCGCTTTTGGAGACAGCTGAGGTGCACATAGGTATGGAGAGCCAGTGGCATCATGTTTACCCCTTGCTCATCTCGAGGTGCACATGGTAGATGCCAAAATATCACTTGGTGTTTTACCTGGACACAGCCCAGAGGGAAGTACCCAGGTCCAATCCCCCATGCTGGCTGACTACTGTACAGGCTTGCCTGGAGAGACTGCTGTGCTGTAGCATGGCTGTGCCTCAAATGAGTGTTCCACTGGGTCTTCCTCACAGGAGCAAAACAGAAATATCTTCCTCAAACTGAAGAGAAAAAGTTGCAGGCATGGCATGGCATGGCAGGCATGGACAGGTGGTGGATGGCAAGGCAGGGTTTAAGTGCAGAGGGAAGAGGGCTGGCTGGCAGAAGCAGGCCCACATTCTGAGGTGGCTCTTTCTCCGTGCTCTCCTGTCAGAAGTGGGCACCAGGGACCCTCACAAATTCATATCTGGATTCCTTCAGTCATTTAAAAAAAAATCTGGAGCACAAGTAGAACCTTCTTTCCACATGACTCAGAAATATGATGGCCGTAATTCAAGCTTTCTAAACATTTCTGTTCCCCACAGCTCAAACATGGTAAGTTACTTCCAGTCCTACCTGCCCAGACAGCCACTAGAGCAGCTGCATTTGCAGCACAGTGGCATCAGTGGGTTTGGGAGCTGCCCCAGAGCAGGCAATGGAGCTGTTGAATCTTAGGCTGACCCACAGCTTCATTTTTCACTCCCCCTTTCCCTGTGAGTGGCAGGGTAGAGGAGGAGGGATCCCTGAGGTGCTCCTGGCTGGTATCAATCGATGCTCAGCTGCATGAGGTCTTCAAGCTTAGAAATCCTCAAGCTCTGGTTTTGGCTGAGGGAGCAGAGAAATGGGAGAATGTTTTGCCTTTCCTAGGGCTGTGGGTAGGTAGAGGAGCTCCCAGGTCTTGCCCACAGCAGCCCTTCAGCTTTCCAGGCAGGAAACAGCTGCTGTGAGATTGTTGGGGAGCGGACAGTGAGCCTAAACCACTTGGGTGCTACTGGTGAGAGGTTTAGACTGTATGATCTGCCTTTAGGCTGGGATGTACAACTGCTTTTTGATACCTTGAGTAACACTGATTTCTGTAGTTAAGATCCCAGGTTTCTTTGGCTTTGGAGACAAAGTTAACTGTGTGGTACAATCAAAGTTGTGCTAAACCCTAAAAGTTTAAGAGAATACCGAAACATGGATTCTGTAATATTTTTTAAGTTTTGGTGTTCAAGCTTACCTTTCCAACTGCTCTGCAATGTGCAGTTCGCAGGCACTTCAGGTGCCCAGCAAGGAGGGACAAGCCCCATAGGAGCTGGGCTGGGGACGTTGTGGATGAGGTGGGATAAGCATGAGCTGAGACATGGGGCTCAACCCCTTCCTCAAACCCAAGCAAGCTGTCTGTTCCTTTATCATCTGAATCCAAGTCAGAAAGAAACCTTTCATTTTTTTAGTTCCAGAACTGGACTCTCTGAAAACACATCCTGTCCTTGGGCATCTGCTTGGGACCAGATAGACCAGTCCTTAAAGCTACCCATGTGCACATGTGGCCACTCTTACATGTTCTGCATCTGTTGGTATTAGTTTAGACTTTATAAACTTATTCTTAGATTGTATAAAATTGCTTAATGGTCTTTCACAGATCATCTTGCAAATTGCCCACTGTCTTCCAAAGCTGGAACATACCAAATAAAAATAAAATGCTAAAAGAAGTGTATTTATTAACCTTATCTTCATACATGGAAAACTGAGATTAAATATTCTCTCCAAGGTAACCCATGCACCCATCCAGATCTCCTACATTCCCACCCCATCAGGGGACTATCCCAGTATAAACTTTCTTTCACAGGGAATATTTTCAGCTATATAAATATTTAGTCCAGTTGTTAACTTCCATAAGCTTTTATCTTTTTATATTTTGAAGATCTATTGCTCGACTGCTTCTTATGAAATTCACAAATAAGTTGCTGCACTGACTCCCTTCTAGCCTCTAGTAGATCAAAGTTAAGCAAACTGTGTAGAAGACTGTCTAGAAATGTAGACTTTGAAAATATTTCATTTTAAAACTAGAAAACCCTACATTATGCATGTGAAGCCAGCACCAGATTTTAGGGATTTTTTTTTTTTAGGGATTTTTTTAGTGAAGCTTTGCTCTTGCTACCTTTTCCCACAAGTGCTACCAGTGAGTGTGATGGTATCAAACACTCCTTGGCAGGGAGGGAGGGTCAGGGCCACCCAAGCCACACAGTATCAGACGTGGTTACTTGTGCTACTGTCACTGCTCAAGCAGAACATTTGGCATCAGCCACTTTAATTATTAGTTATATTCATTTTAAACATATGAAGAACACCTCAACACAAGCAACAAGCTAGTCCTCAGCTTGGCAAATAACCCTGCCTTACCTGCTCTAAAGGGGCAGGAGGCCTGCTAGATGTTGCTTTGGACATGGTCCAGCAGGATGAGGCTGGCATCTTCCCTGCTCAGATGTCCGCTGATACATGAAGTGGAAAGGCTTTGGAATGTGAAATGAAAGTTAGGACCTGTTATTTCTGCTTTTTTTCCTCTTTGCCAAGGAGAACAGAGCATTCAGTGCACTACCCTGTGCACCTCACCAGGCAGTGGGGGGAGAAGAGAGCCAGTGAGAGCAAGAGCTGCTAAGCAGCAACCCCATACCTGGCTAGGGGCAGCAGTTGGGGAAGTTAGTGTTCAGCTAATGGGAAGCTTGAGTACCTGTAATTAACTTTCCTCTAAAGTGAATTAATTGCTCTGAAAAAAGAGAAAATGTTAGAGATGATCATGCCTCTTGGCACTATATTAATTATTCAGTCAGACTGAAGTTGTATGTTAAAATCTTGGAGGCTTGGGGTTGTTGTTTGTTGGTGGTGTGTTTTTCTGTTCGCCTTTTGGGGTTTTTTTGGGGGGGATGACTATTTTGGTTGGTTTGTTTGTTTTAAGGAGACCAGCGCCCAAGCATTTACCACACAAAACTGTTAAAGCCCCAACACAGAAATCCAAACTGGCAGCTCCTTATTCTGCCTCAACCAGGCAGAATTCAGCTGTAATCATGGAATTTGGCGTATGGAATTTTTCAGTGTGAGATAGATCACCTTTTTGTTCCCTAGGTGTTGCTCCTGCCAAATCCTGCACTGAATCCAGCAGTCTGAAGAAAGGGAAAACTGGCTCTAGAGCAAGTTGTAGAAAAGAAATAGGAGCACTAGGAAAGCATGTTAGACTGTGAAAGGTGAGAAGCAGGAGACAGCAGTTGCTGGCAAAGTCCTCCTTTCCAGTGCCATCCTGCCACAGCTTGGATCACACCAAAATATCCTAGGAGTGCACACAAGTCATCAAGCAGTTGAATGTTCCCTGATGAAGGTATTTTGTGTATTTGTTGTGAGATTAGATACTACACAATATTTCTAAAGATACGTGTTGTCAGTGCAGTGAAATCATGTATCATCAACAGTGATTTAATAATCAATGCTCAGTGGTTCCTCACTCCTGCACTGTTGTGGGTGTCAGGCATCTGCTTCCACAGAACCTGTAGAAGACAGTGGAGTCACTACAAATTATTAAATCCCAGCATCATATAAAGTAAAAACATTGGCTGCCTTATCCATCTACCAGGTTCTTGATCTCCATGAATTTTAGAGGGTTTCTACGATGAGACAGAGAGGGCTAGCTTACAGCTATTGAGGTAGTGCTGCAAATTTTCATCTCTTATAACCTTTCATCCACAAACTGAACTGGCAAAAAACTGGCCAATTATCATCATCTTGAGACCAGGAACAAAAATGTAGCAGAGAAAAAGAGAGGTCCTAACAGCCCGTGTTTCCTCGATCTAATTGCAAGACCAGACTCCACACAGAATTGATGCATTGTTCTACCCCAACTAGTTTATATTAGTTTATGTGTGGGCAGTTTAGAGATTTTTTTTTTATTATTACTATTTATTTAAAGCAAATATAAAGGTCTATTCAAGACCCTGTGATACACCTGTGTGCAACTCGAGGAGTTCTCTGTCACTACTTTCATTTGAGGTAAATCTTGAAAGACAAAGATACTGAAGCATCTTGGAGGGTTACCTTGGGCCTGAGCTGCTTACCACTGCTGCTATAACCCATGTACTATGGGACTGGGTCAGCACAAAAAAATTAAGCCTGGAAGTTTTGGCAGATTGTAAATTACTGAACTTGAGATGCTGTGTAGAGAGCATGCATCCTGGTCCTAACAAAATAATGGGAGAAGAACAAGGAATGTCAGCATCTCAGATTGGACTGATGGCACAATTACGTCAGTACAGGTTCTTGGTAACCACAATTCTTTACTCTTGATCCCTAATGTACCAGACACCTTCAGAGCTAGAAAGCTCAACCAAAAATGAAAGAAAAAATAGAAAAAAGGGGGATGTCAGAGAAATAACTACTTTTTAAGCTTAAAAAGTAATCTTACGCATGAAGTACCAGTGGCCTTTTGCACAGTGGGAAAATTATTTGCACCATAGCTGCTTTTTCTTTAAGAACTGACTCAAAGAAAGTTGTGTAGACCTTTGTTAACGAAGATCTTCTTTCATGTTTTGCCAAAAAAATGTAGTTATTTGAAAGAGATCTGATATTAGGTATCAAAAATGTAGCCTCAGTTGCTACCACAAAAGTTAAGAAACCACTTTGTGTAAGGTGGTCTCTCACTTCCTCAGGAAACTCAGCAACAGACCCACTGAAGTGGCTCATAGCCTTTCCAAGGCCACTAGTTTATCTGCTGGTTTCAATGAATGGTTCAACTTGCATATCTAAAGCAGTAGAAGGAAAAGGTATTAAGACTTATTTCTTCCAGCTGAATAGCAAGTTTAACTCAAACTGAGGAAGTGTGATGACGGTGTTTTTTGCACCATCTGGACATATTGACCTACTTAAAGGAAATAGCTTTCTACTTTAACTTGATCAAAGTGTTGTATTTACAAAAACAACTGTATGAAATACAGAAAAACCTTCCTCTGCTGAACCTTACAGTCCTTACTTGTCCCTATACAGAGGAAATCCTACCCGAAATATTTTATGAAGTCAAATGTTAGTAACGCAAGAAATTATGTCTACAGGTACTGCAGGAGGGGTGGCTTGAGTTTGCATTTCATGTTCTCCTTCATGGTGCTGTTTTAAAAGGCAAGGGCAATGACTGAACATGAGGGAAATTTATTCACCTCATTTGCCCAACAAAGAAAATTGCTTTTGTAGGAAGTAACAGAAAATGTTTATTCTAGATTGTTTTCCTTCTCTAGTTATTCACATTAGTTCTAGAGGACTGCAGCAGCTGAGCAGAACTGACTGATAGTAAAGCGTGGCTGTAGCGTAAGTCTGTCTAAACTGTTGTTACTTTGTGAAGCCATGCAGCAGAAGGTGCTTTTTCAAAAAGCATTCTCCAGCTCTCTGGGCCACACCACTTCCAGAGCATGCAGCACCAGAGCCAAATGATTTGCCAAGTATTGCAATACCACAGGCTTAATGTCACTACAGATTTGAAGTGTAGTTATATAGGACAAATGACAAAGCAACAGCCTTAATAAACTTCACTTTATGCACATCATCTTTATACACATACACACACTTGAAAGTTACTGTGAGTCCACATGTAAACCAATATGTCTCTTAACTGTTGTCATCGGGTGCAAATTTTCCATTACATACAGTCTCAGACTAGCCTGTGTAGCAGCTGTTGTGAATTTCTTGTGGCCACTTCTTGGAAGCTTTTGGGAACGCTGTATGTATAAGAGCAAGTGTTATCTTGCATTCTATAGGCTATACCTAGAATTGAGGCTATATATAAACCTAGATTGATAAATGTCAGGTTTGTTGAAAGTCAGTATTTAAATATTCCCTGCAATTCACTGTGAACTTCAGCTTCTTGTGTAGTAGGACAGAGTATCATCAAGATTATTTTAATAAAAAAAAGTTAGCTTAGGCTAACTTGTTTTTACTTTGTTGCAAAGCTGTAGTATTTGATCAGAGTTCTGAATATGCTTGTAATTAATCGAGAACTAAACGCAGTATAAAAACCTCTAGAAAAAAGTATGTATCTATTTTGGTAGCTGTGTTTACAGATACAGTGTGAGAATTACCGGGGCTAATTAATTTCATAACCAGAATCTGGAGCTTAAAGAAACAGTGTTCCTAAATCTATTCACAACAAAGCATAGAGGAGGCTCCCATTCCTGAAGAAAATGCAAGCCACAGAACTTAAAAGAACCTTGCTAACACAGAGATCTCTGCTCAACTGATCTCAGATAAAAAAACCAAACCAACAAACAAAAAACCCCTCCACCCACAAACGAGGAAACAGCTGCAAATTACCCTTCCCATTTCAGGACTGTCAGTTTTAGAGATGACCAATTAACTAATAATTTCAGGCATGTACAAGTATGTCCAATACAGTAAGAATTACCACTTTCACCAGTTTTTACAACAGACTGCATCACATCAGCGAATGTGAAGCACAAAATGTACTGCATAATATAGTGCTGTTACTTCATATGGGCTTGTGGTGAGTAGGATGTTTAGGCTGATAGACCTAACTGTTGGAAGAAACTATCTTCCAGCTAAGAATTGAAACACTGCTTTAGCTTTCAGGTAACAGTTGCTGAATGGCTCCCTACCTGACTCACGCAACTTCTCCAGCTTTTGACAATTACAGGCCAAAAATGCAGTAACCTGCAGTAAGCAGCCACCTCTCTCTCTCACTTCCTATTATCCTAATACCCTGCGCCTCCTTCAACTCGCCCTGAAGTTATTTCCCATGCTTTTGCATCTGGTTGCCTCACTATTTCTGCACACTGCTCCCCATAATTTTCACAGAATCATCCAGGTTGGAAAAGAGCTCTAAGATCACAGAGTACAATGTATCTTTGACCAATAACCACCTTGTCAACTGGATCATAGCACTGAGTGCCACTTCCAGTAATTTTTTAAACATTTCCATGGCTGATGACTCCACCACCTCCCTGGGCAGTCCTTTCCAATGTTCGACCCTGTCCATCAAGAAATTCCTCCTAATGTCCAACCTGAACCTCCACTGGTGCAGTTTGAGGTTACGTCCTCTTGTGTGATCACTGATTGCCTGGGAGAAGGGGCTGACCCCCACCTGGCTACACCCTCCTTTCAGGTAGTTGTAGAGGATGATAAAGTCTCCCACCAAGACTCCTTTTCTCCAGGCTGAACATCCACAGCTCCCTCAGCCACTCCTCACAGGACTTGTGCTCCAGATTCTTCACCTGCTTCATTGTCCTTCTCTGGACTCACTCCAGCACCTCAATGTCTTTCTTGTCATGAGGGGCCCAAAACTGAGCACAGGATTTGAGGTCTGGCCTCACCAGTGCCAAGTATGAAGGGACAATCATTGCCCTGGTCCTATTGGCCACACTATCCTTGATCCAAGTCAGGACGCCATTGGCCTTCCAGGCTACCTGGGCACACTGCTGGCTCATGATTCAGCTAGCTGTTGACCAGAACCACCACATATTTTTCCTCTGGGCAGCTTTCCAGACATTCTTCCCCAAGCCTGTACCACTGTGTGGGGTTGCTGTGGCCCAAGCCCAGGACCGAGCCTTTGGCCTTGTTTCATCTCATACAAGTGACCTTGGCCTACCGATCCAACCTGTTCAGATCCTTCTCCTTCTGCAGAGCCTTCCCGCCTCCCGCAGATCAACACTCCCACCCAACTTAGCATCATCTGCAAACTGAGTGAGGGTGCACTCAATCCCCTCATCTGCATCATCCATAAAGGTACTGAACAGGACTGGACCCAACACTAAGCCTTGGGGAACACCACTACTGATGGGACACCATGTGAATGTGGCATCACCATTCATCACCACTCTCTGGGCCTGGCTATCCAACTGCTTTTCTTACCCAACAAAGAATGCACCTGTCCAAGACATAGGCTGCCAGCTTTTTCAGGAGACAGTACCAAAGGCTTTGCTGAAGTCCAGGCAGACTACATCCACAGCTTTTCCTTCGTCTCATGCATGAGGCAGGTTATCCAGACGTGAAATCAGGCAGGTCAGTCAGGACCTGATCCCTCGGTTGTCCTGTATGCGTGATTGCACTCAGGATGATTTGTTCCATAACTGTCCAGATACCAAGGTCAGGACAACAGACCTGTACTGCCCTGAATCCTCCTTCCAGCCCTTCTTGTGGATGGGTGTCACATTAGCTAACCATGTTTTGAAAGAACAAAACCAAAATGAAATATACCAACAGTTCTCCATCTTGAGATACTGGCACTTTGGTTTATAGAGGAAAATGTTCACATTTCCTAATTCATCTGGATCACCAATAAGTACCAGTGAAATCATCAGAGTTGGAAGATTTAACTTTAGTAGTTTTGATACTGTGCTTTTATTTTACTAGGAGTTTTCAAATGCAATTTATGGATAAAACATCATGGATCAAAAGTACTGAGCAATAATCAGTTCAGTTTAAACTTGTCACCAATTTCTTCTGGCATATTCTATCAAGCTTTTAAAATAGTTGGATGTGTGCTAGTGTTTCTTTCAATTACTTGTTAATAATTCCTGGCATTGACACTCATGCAATACCAAAATACTTAACACAATTATATTTCATCCACTTACTCTCTGAAAACCATGACAAAGTCTTTTGGGGCACTCCCTGACAACAAGGCTGGAATTTTGCTGAGGGCTTCATGGTCCTATTCCTTTTGCTGGGCCAACATCGAAATTCAACCAGCCACCTGCCAGAAATCTAAACAAAGTCAATAGTGCTTCTCTCCTTCAATCATCTCACAACTCCAGCAAGTGACAAGGATGGCACAAGAGAAAGCTGGATTACCCACTCTGTTTAGCCATCCCAATATAACCACATACTGATTCTCATGGAAGACAAGGCTCCTGCAACGACAGGTAAATGCTGACTTTATTATCCACACAGCAGTATCAAGTCTCGTTTAACCTATATTCCAAGGTGATACGAAATGCAGAAAAAAACCACAAGAAACCATGTATCAGTGGACTTAACTTTTATTGAGGGGAAAAAAGGTTTACATGTAGTTGTAGGTTTTTCCATTTATACTTTCAAAAGTTTAAAAAGGACCGGAAACAAAACTTGCTCAATCAATCGCAATACCAAAAAGATGGTGACTTTTTTTTAATGAACAGCAAATTATACAACTAATTGCTATGTTCAATGAATAATTTTTCTCCTGCACCAATTAAGGGGAAATATCCAACCAAGTACAATAAAACCTCCAGGATTTTAACAGTTTTAACTTCAAATGTTATCCACTGCGTAGCAATCCAAAACATTTTTCTATAAAACACCTTAATTGAGTGTACAAGGATCTATTCTCCCAGTCAGTCAAGTACCAAATTTTGCTCTAGCTCAAATAGTCTACTCTCAAAGCAACTACTTGACAAAAAAAATCCTCTGGTTCATGACTATCTAAGCAAATTTGTCATTACAGAAAAGGCTCAAAGTTATTACTTGTTTATCAAACAGGTAAACATTTTAACAGAAAGATTAACAACTTACTTGGAAATGCGAGTTTATGTTAAAGTATCCGAGTGTGTATAATACATATGACATGCAAGCTTTAAAAATATCAGTGCTCTCTTCTGATTAGTCAGGAGTCCAACTGTTTCAAAAATGAAATAAGAATGACTTCCAAAATGTATCAGCACTTTGGGTTCTCTATTTCATTTTGCTCAAGATGTTTTACTACACAAAAACTACAACAATTACAATATTTAAGAGTATTACAATGAGGAGGGATGGAAAAAGGAATACCTCAACTGAAAATATGTATATTCTAAATGAACCCAAGACTTGTGAAAGAGCTGGAAAGAGGACAAGAAGGAGAGGATGGAAGGGAAAGCAGTAGAGAAGCTAAAGATCTGAACTTAGTATTTAAAAATCAAGTCCTCAGCTGGAACTCTTCTCACCTTCAGTAGCGCCCTGGAAAAAACAAAAGATGACACAGTTACTATAAACTAACTATACGCACATCATCTCAGGTTTACTGTGCCCACTTCTTTTGCTTTCACATTCAGAATTTCCACTGATCAATTCATATAGCAACAATGTTTATGTCAGTCAGATTTTATTTATTCACTTGTATTTACTTACTTGGACTGTAGGAACGGGACCTTGATCGCGATCGGTATCGACTATAGTAAGGCGATGGTGATCGTCTCCTTTAAAGGAAATGAAAAAAGAGACCAAACAACATCCATTATGAAAGAAGCCTTATTCACATCACTTCTACAGAACAGAACCATTTTCTTAGCACTGAAACACTTGGCCTGCATGAATGATTTCTGCTTCATTTGGCTGTGGCTTACAGTTATTAAATAAATGCTTTTGTATTTCTCTATTTGATGTGTTTAAAACTGTAAGATATTCCCAGACAAAGAATTTAATAAGCTCTCACTAGCCTTGCAAACACACAGAGTGCTTTTCTAGATGCCTACAATTCTTGTTGAACAGCATTCTCTGAAACCAGATAACTTTCAAACCAGCAAGATGGTCATGAAATGTCAAGCATTAAAAACCCCATCTGCAAATAATCCTTTTTAAACAGCAGTGTGTATCACCTGCTCCTGGTTCTATATACAGCATGGAAAAATGAGTTCCCTTCCTGTCTGTCCTCTTCATTCATGCAGGATATGCTCTTTCAGGTAGCAAAATCAGTCCCTTGCCCAATCGAATAACCAAATTAATTACATAAAGACTGAAGATGATGACTACTTTAATCCCACAAAACCTAAAGGAATGAGGCTCTAACACCTCTAACAGGCACGTATGCAAAATATTGCTAAAAACGGTGTAACGTTTTTTTTTGTCATCTGCCTTTTCAGTTTTCCCAACAACTCTGCTGTTCCTACAGAAATAAAATAAAGATTAGGTACCTGTATCTGTAGTCATATTCTTCATATCTGTCATACCCTCTGTCATAGCCCCTATCATAATATGAGTCCCGGCGACGACCGGCTCCACCACCACCACCTCCTCCACTGCTATTAGGAGAAAAAGCAAAAAACCTCTTTAGATACCTCCTCATCTTGATTTAAATTATTTCAAAGCTTTCTTAAAGTGGTCTTGTAGTAAATCAGACACTTAATACTATGCCATGAAACAATACACAAATGAAATATTTAAATAAAAACACCTTCAAAAAACTCATGAGGGATTTAGGTCTAATTCCCATAAAAATCAAAGGCAAATGGCAACTTAGGAGTTCAGCAGGTAAGGCTGCATTAACTGATGATGCTGTATATTAGTTTTTAGAAATAACTCCTTCGGTTTCTTTAATAAAGAAAAATGAAATAAACTACAGTAGGATTTAACAGTGTATGTGAACCACAGTAACATATTCTTTATATTAGCAACTCTGCGATAAAGTCTAAGTGGCATAACTCTAATTTTTTTAAAAAGTATCTGTTGCTCTATTTCAACCAGATTCCAGCACTCAGTTTAAATCCATCAAACTTACTGTGTTGGCCTGCCCATGTAGATGCCTGGGGTGGGTGTATGTGCTCTCTTGGTGATTGAGTAATCCACCCGAATCCTCCTGCCATCCAGCTCCATTCCATTTGCATGTTCCATTGCCTGCAGGAGAGACAAGGAACAGGTACATGTAATCTGCAACACACTGGTTAACTATGGAAGGCTATGTACAAACACATTATTTTCTATCAGAAAAACAAGCTCTGAGCTTGTTTTATTTAGACTGGTTACTAGTGCCCCACTGTGGCGGAGGGCTCATCTCCTGCCCCCTGGCCTGTTCGCCGGGTGTTACAGAACCGCACTGGGGTGCCAGACTAACGTGACACTCAATCCTTTCTTTAGAGAGCACACTGGTAATCACTGACACAGTCACTTTCCCTTTACTTTGTCTTCTACCCATCAGGAAGGTAAACTGAAAGTCAAAACAGTTTTTTTCTGAAACCTGCCTCTTTCCTACTGCCGTCCCTGACCCCCGAGGGGACGGGCGGATTCAAAAGCAGTGCAAAACAGTGGCTTCCTGTAGGGTGCATATGGCCGGATTACTGCTAGTCGGCTGCCATTTCATGCTCTCCCAGCCTCCTGCCATCTCCTTTACAAGGACCTACTTCAGCAGAGCTTAGTAAAATGGCGGGTTCAGCCTACATGGATACCTAATTACAACCTTCCTCCCCACTCCCTCTCACAATAGCAGCTCGCTAAAGCGATACACAGAAGGGTCTGCGCGCGAGAAGCCCCCGCCTTCAGACCCACCCACGGCCCCTGCCTGCGCTCCCTGGGTGTTTCAGCCTGATTCTCCACTCTTTGAGAATCAATACCATGGCCTTTCACAAACTCAAAATCATGAAAGGAAGTTTTTCAAAGGAGCACAGCATAATTTCGAAAATTATGTTCACGCAGTAGTAACTTAAAACACCAAACCCCAACAAACCTGCAACAGTTAATTTAAGTGTTAACACTGGGCTTGAAGGGATTTTTAAATATTTGTTTTTCAAGTTTTAATAGCTTTTATTAGCTGCTCCAGGATCTCTGAAATACTAGTACACACCACTTCTTGACATTAAGCACAGCACTTACTCTATTTTCATTTTTCATGAGTGGAAAAGACACACTGTTATAATTTTGAGTTAAGGAACGCAACTGCTTTGTTATTTTTTATCTGCAAAAAAACAACACCCAACCTCAAAGCATGAAGGTACCTCCAAGCAGAGTTTTTTTCTTTTTCTAAAAAACGAAACAACTACTCAGAAATTTAACTATTTGCAAGTCTAACAAGAACCTTACTGAATTTACAACCAAGTTATAGAGGAGATACAAAAACCTGACACCCATATGATTTAACTGATGTCCTCAAACTGCAAGTGACCAAAGTACCACTAATCTATTTAACTACACTGAGTTTGTATTTTAATAATGCTGTTTGTATCTATACTATATCGCCACCTAGTGAGTTCTGTTCCATACAAAACTGTAATTACATGAGACTACTGCAGGCACAGCAAAGATCATACCAAGTCTTTCAACATACACTCAGGTATGTTTTCTGACTAAAACATACTCCTCAGCTTTACTTTCCTAGCCTTGACACAGTTTTCTTTTAAAGTCACGTTCCACAGGGATGATCTAAATTAAAATAAATCTGTGCACACATCCTAGGAAAGTATGTGTGCACAAATCAGAAGTGAGAGGCTGCAAATACCTGGCTGAAAAACTAACTTCACAACAAAAAGTATCTTTCTGGAAACATAACAATATACAAGCTAACCTCTAAGAGGTTTTTTTGCTTTGTGGCATTTTCCAGGTCCATCAACAACTCGCAAAATAATAAGCTTAGCTACCAAGAAGTCACCTGCAGTACAGAAAATACGGATATATATGTCTTATTTAGTTAAACAAATAAACACCTCTTCAAGAGGAAGAGTTCTGGCATAGAGGAAACAGTACAGAAAAGAGCAATGTATCAGCAATAAAGATGAAGAGTTAATTTTGAGTGTTGATTGTTTGGTTTAGAAATACCAGAAGAAGGGTTACATTTCAGTGGATAAAGATTAGATCATAGTTACCAGACCCCAACTCCCAACACTCTGGGCATAATGTCTAAAGTCCTACCCAACATTAAAAACTTTAACTTTCTTAGGGTTCAGCAGCTGCCAGGCATAACTGCCAACTAAAAGTATTAAAATAAACAAAATCTTTTAAAGATATACAAACATAACAAAGCCTTTTACAATTCTGACTGCATTCCCCAAATGCAGAAAGGCCAAAACCGACAATAAGCCATTATATATCCAACAATAATTAATAGTATGGATCACTCACATTCAGTCATTAGCAAAGGGAAATTCCTTCCAAAGATGTTCCCAAATTCTCTGCACCATTCTTAACGTGCACATCTCAGGCCTCTGACACCAAGTACTTAAGCTGACACTATTGGGTAAGAATGGCTGCAATATGATCACATTGCCTATTGGAATAGCTGGGTTCAGGTAAGGGATACAACAGTATTTATTTTGCATGAAGGCTGTAAAAATATATCGATGATTTTAATGACTGCAAATTCTGTGCTTTATTGGAGGTTAAAAAGTTTAGAATAAAATTTTGGATGTTACAGTTTTACTGGATGCCTATTCAAAAGAAATTTCAGTTTGCTTTTCTTACTGTTTGTGGACATGCATGACTGCTCTGTTGAGAACATGTAAGTGTCAAAGGGAAAAAACCTGTACATTCTCCCTAACAGTGCAGATGATGTTCTCAAATACTGTTTAAGACCATCCAGTGAAACTTTTTAAAGACGAAAATCAAATTATATTGGGGTTTAAGACACACAATACCCTCTTAGGAGTCTGTCAACAACCCATTTTTATTACAACCTGGATTCTTTTCCAAATATGTGAATGTTAAAAATACTTGCATGGCTTTTGCAAGAGGATTCCTATAAACATGCACTATTAATTCTGGTAGCAAATTCTATGGAAAAAATTTTGTAGGCCAGAATACATCTGTATGTTTGCAGTCAGAAAACAGAGAATTAGGATTGGGAATGGCACAGGCAATAATTCAGTCTTATATTGCATTTTTAAAGCTTTACAGTTTCAAACCTTTAGCAGACTATCCATAATAACAAAACTTACTCTCTGTAAGGTGGTACTTGGACAAAATGAGCAGTTCCTGAACTGCAGCAGCACGGTCTCCAGTGGCTCAAAACAGTTAGAAAGAAGGCATTAAATTGAACAAAGATTTCAATTTCATTTGATATTTTTACAGTATGTGATGTTCTCTTAATGCATTAGCATTTAGGTAGAGTAAAACAAGTTTGGAAACAGAAGTATATGCATGAACTTAAACAGGTGACTATTATTAGTTAAGCAACAAAGAATCCACTAAAAAATTATATAATCCTTCAGTCAGGATAATGCCACAAAGAGCAGCTTGGACAAGGAAACAACATGGGGAAATTTCTCCAACCTGTACCATGGTCACTTGGGGAAGGGTGTGGGGAGGAAAAAGGGAGAACAGAAGGAGAGAGCATGACTTTGCAAAGCTGTGTCACAGTCACTTTACGCTACACCAGGGGAGTTCAAAATAACACTTTTGTAATGTACAGAAGATCACAGAATTTTCATTTCCACTGCATTTAACTGGTTTGAATTACTTCAATAATGTGACATCACTACAAAGTTCACAACATGCAGAATGAATACACTTCAACAGTCAAATATGAGCAATTTATGTTGTGACTTATTTTGAAAGTGTATTTTCATAGTTTAAAAATAACTACACAAGATACTGGGTTTTTTCTCTGTTCACGGCAGTTTTGGAGGTTTCTTGCTTGGTTTTTTGTTTGTTTGGTTTTTTTTGTTGTTGTTTCGGGTTTTTTTGTTTTGTTTTACTGGAAGTCCTTTCTGTACTGTACTTAATGGCACTGAACAAAACATAACTCCACTGTATCACAGGTACAGAAAGGGATGAAAGACTCAATAAACTCGATTTCCCCCCTGCTCCCAGTGTATCAGACACAGGATTTAACAAGGACAATCGAAAGGAAATTGCAGGGCGGGGGGGGGAAGGGGAGGTGGAAAAATCGATGAGATGAAAAAAAAATTAAGAAACTCAGCATTTTTACACTTGCCTTTTTACAACTTTTTACAACTTGCCTGCCAGGTTGAATTCGAGTGTCCATTTCAACTTTGAACACAGTCCATTTACATTCTGAAGTTTGAGATACAAAAGTCTGTAACTTCCTAATTCTGAACATTTGAGACCTCCTTGCCTTCTTTTCTGGTGTATCAAGGGTCCTTTTTGATACCAAAAACAACACTTAGAGCACTTCAAAAAGCTGTGGGAGTTCTGTTCAATAATGATGATTCTAAGCTGGTTTGCTTGCATCAGACTGAATGTTTTGCCAATCACAGTGATAAGCCCTGTTATTATTCTGGTCTTTGGAAACTGAATTATGTTAATAGTTTGTCTTGATTGCTAATAAACACTCCTTCAGAAAGCAGTTCTGAAAGATGGTCAACACAGAGGAACATGTAACGAGCATCAGAAATCAGAAATTCCATATTGCCAATAACTGCTACAGCTGACACTTCTCAGCTGAGTTCCTCCCACGGACAGTTCATTCACAGTAGCCTCAGTTTAAACAACAAACACCTTATATTCTCAGTTACTGAAAAGCTGGTTAGTGCCATATGAGATCTCTGGTAACTGTAGTAAGAACCATGTCCTTAGAACAGTAAGCACTTTTCATTCATGATCTACTCAACTTCTTGTTAACCCTGACACCATCAATTCTCCCCCATAACTTCATTGTTTTTCTCATCCTAACACATAGAAATTTGTGATCCTCCAACACAGGAAGAAAATCCCAACATAATGAGCCAGAGCATACCCCCTATAAAACAGTGAAAATACTGTAAAACAACTTTGTAACACTGGCTCCACGCCAGCGCTGCCAATAC
The DNA here is from genome assembly GCA_013396695.1 of Sakesphorus luctuosus. Taxonomy (NCBI): domain Eukaryota; kingdom Metazoa; phylum Chordata; class Aves; order Passeriformes; family Thamnophilidae; genus Sakesphorus; species Sakesphorus luctuosus. The sequence goes on along the minus strand of VWZD01004190.1, from coordinate 844,948 downwards.
TAAGAACTAAGTAAGACAGATTGGGAGAAGTGAGTCTTCAACAAACGTTTACAGACCTTGTCCTTTGCACAGTGTTGGACACACAGTTCTGAATATTTGGTACAAGGGTGGCCAAGACAGGACACTGCAACACCCAAGGCAAAAAGCACATCAAATCCTTTCTTTTTTAGAAAAAGTAGAATGTAACTTCGTAAAAAAAGAAACCTACTACACTCATAACAGAGAATAGATAGATAGTAACATATTAGCTAGATAATAACATAAGCTTTGCCATAGGCTTTGAAAAAGACTGCAGACAAAAACACTGGCACAGCAAAACCTCAGGTTTTCTAGACAACCACTGGACATCCATTGGATGTCTTCTAGACATCCATCAGTCCTCAATAGTTCTTGTCTGCTCTCACACTTGGAACTAACAGTGTCTTGAGTATCTTCAGCGTGGCTCAGAACCCGCCAGTCCAGTCACAAATCCTGCAAACACCAGACCACAGCAACAGAAGATATTTGATGGCAAAGGAACCTTCTGTCTGATCCCGAAGTTTCATTTCAACATCAGCAGAGCTTCAAACAGAAGAGATTCCACAAGAAATTTCCTGGATTGGGCACACACATTGAAAACTTCTTTCCCACTTCTGTTAAGTGGAATGACTGACGGTGCTGTGATGCTCTGACAGCTGCTCTACGTAGTAGTTATCAAAAGCTGAACCTCTTCTCCTCTTTATAATAAAAATCAGTAACACCAAGGCTGCCACAATGTCATAATCTGAAGTTCTGAAATTTTAAAAGTAAAAACAAACTTTAAATCTACCCCTTGGGTGTTTTTAGGGAACTGTGAAGTATCACACTTAAGAAATGTTATTTTACATTGGTTTTGGATTTTCAACACATCAAGGTAGTTGAAAATTCAAAATGTCTTTACTGCCATATGGAACTACAAACTGTACCACAATCTTGACCCACACCAATATTTTAACCAGTCTGTAAAAGTAACCAGGGATGACAAAGATCCTGAGGGATTTCAGCTGCACTGGAATCCATGCACAACTGACACTGACCTATCTTAAAACAAGTTATTGACAACTAATTTGGTGTCAAATTTTAGTATTACCAGTGCATGTCTGCTGAGAGGCTTCCCTGTGTTGCCTCTCCCAAAGGACAGCAGTAAAGATTATGAAAAATTTCATTTTCCTGTCAAGTTCTACTCTTATTAACCCATCTTTAAATGGGTTGGAATCCAGTTCAACATCTCATCTCTTAATACTAATGTTTTGGGTTTCAGGGATTTTGGTTTGATTTTTATGACTGGTTTTGGTTGGCTAGGGTTTTTTTTAATTACTATTTTTAAGAGGTAAGTTATTTACTCAGAACAAAAGTAATTCAAGTGTCATTGCTTTTATGCATACTCAACTTTCAAACTTGATCTCTCTTCCAGACAGAGAATTGCTTCATGTCCTTCAGGGTTCTACTCCCGGGCCTCTCATTAGGTTTCACACCTACAGCTCTCTCATGCCCACAGATCTCCCCTTTTTCTACATCAGCTCCCACTTACCGCCACCTTCAAATTTGTCCTCAAGGACCAGGAAGGAAGTCAAATAAACAAAGATTTACTGTCCTTTCCGCCAAAGTATTTCAGTTATCTGAGTTCCAGATGTCAGGAGAGTTTGCATCCTTTCCCTCTTTTCATGTACTAGCCCATTGGGGAGAAAATTTTGGTTTAATTACATTCCAAATTATTTCATTTCCTGTTTAAGGTGCTAATCTTTTTCTGTATTTCTGAATGCAAAGAACATCCCATTTTTTAGCTTTGCATTCCAGTTTTGTAGCATCTGCCAAAACAGCTTTATACGAAACAAATTACTTCATGCTATTTACACGGAAAATTTTAAGAAATGTATGGTGTCATGCATGACCACTGCCCATGGCAACCAGGAAAAACCCTTCCTTCTAAAGATATATGAAGCTGTAGAACAGCCAAGACTGACACACAAATGCGACAAGAAATACTGTGCAAGTATTTTGGTATTTTGGATGTTAAACGTTCTACAAAATAGTAACTTTTTCAAAATCCCACCAAACTCCGAGAACAAAAACACCAGGCTAAGAGTTAGAAGAGAGTAGGCCATTAAAGACAGATGGATCTATTCCATCAACATGTCTCTCAACTTGTCCACGTAAGAGTGGGAAAATACAGAAGGAACACTAAAGGACGTTTTGTGTCCTTTTACTCACCCCTGTAACCTACAACAACCACACACATACAAACCCTACTCTTCCTACAAAGTGATTCTCAGTTGGATCATACCAGAAATCAAAGGTGAAAACTGAGGATAGTTCAATCAAGTAATTCACAAAACAGGTTTTTTTTCATTAAAATATCATCAGCTAGCATCAGTGCTATCAGTTTTCAGTTTTTAATAGCAGGTTCCACAGCTGTCATCCTCCCTCCCTTCAATTCTAAGTGATATATAGAAAAAGTCATATTTAATGTTTAATATCTCCTTATAAATAAACTTATCAAATATAAACAGAATCAAACACCAAATCTGAAACATTTGCCCCAGCCAATTAATCCATAAACAAGATGAAGTCTGTGACTGTGTTTGCCCAAGAGAGAATCCCCCAATGCAGGCTTAAAGAATTCTCTTTTTTTTAGGGTATGTCCTTGCTTTTAATAGCAATTTCATCTACAAATTTCAGTGAATGTAGTAAAGTTCACAGTGTCTTTACAGGGGTAAAAAAAAAAAGTAGTGCTTATTGTGGTGAATCATAACATAGGTTGGTGTTCTTATTCTTTGATTCTTTCCTTACAGATCAGTAATACTGACAACTCAGCTACCCATATGACAGCAAAGCTGCTGAACAAGGCACGTATCAAGAGAAACCCCAGTACTTCTCAAATGCACGATGACATGCTTTTAGAGAAGAAAAACCAAAGAGAATCTCCAGAATTTGATGCAGGAAATGACTTTGAAAAGTTAACTTCCAAAATCTCTCAAAAAATACTACAGATATAGGAGCCTCACAAAGGCTTATTTCCATTTTGAAGTTAACAGATTAAAAATCAAAGTCCAGTGCTCATTTCAATACAGTCAGCTCCTACTCAAAACTTGCCAAAACACCTGAACACTGAACTAAAATGTTTGATCTCTTTATAGGTGCCATGTTGCTTGAACAAAGTATTTTAAACTAATCTCACTGTGACAACTTGCTAGTGACACACATTCAAAAACAAGGGGTTTTTAATGGAAAATTAATGAAGACAATGCATAAAGAGTACAACTGTAAACAGTAATAAAGCATGAAGGTACCTCTTTAGAATCATCAATTCTCTCGAAATAAACAAAAGCAAATCCTCTTGATCGTCCGGTCCGTTGATCATAAACCACATTGACACCAGTCAAAGGTCCGTAACGAGAGAAGACTTCACGCAGATCTCTCTCAGTGGTGTACAAACTGAGACCAAACACTCCAAGACAGGTATTAGGATCTGGATTAGCCTGGTAAGACAAACATTCAACTCCAAATAAGTTTATACAAAAAACAGTTACATATTCTCATATAAAAACTTAGCAGCTATAAAAAATTTAATCTGAAGAAAACTAAACATACATTATTCCAAAGCTTAACACTTCATTGTAGGATATTTTCAATAAGCATTCTCATTGTAAGATATTTTTAAAAAAATCAACTACTTTTAATGGTTTTTATTTCAGAAAAAAAGACTCAGGTAAACTTCTGCTGTTGGTGAAAAAACTCAGTTCATAAAAACTAATCATTCTGATTACAGAGAAGTGATAGAATAACAAGAACCCATTTTATTAGTATTTCATACTCAAATTGCCAACAGGCTGCAGATACAACAAACAAATCTGTGCTAAGAACAGATCTGACAGCCTGAATTCCCACCTTCAGCCTTTCTGCACGGCCAGCGCTGGTACTAAAGAGTGCACATTGCCTCCAGCTGCACACACTGGATGCACTCGAGCTCCTAAGAACAGACAACTGAATTATCATTTAGCTTCTACCGTAACTTCCTCCCCGTCAACATTTCCTACCCAACAATACTGGAAATCAGTATTTACATTTGAAAATTTATCTTTGCACTTGTAAACTGCGGGGAAGTTTCATCCAGACAATAACAAGTTTCACTGCTTGTCAGAGAGTTCATCTAATGTCATTGCCACCGTAAGATTACTTTAATCAAAATTAAACACTTTTTTCAGTTAAGCTTCTGGCACCCTTTACACCAGATGCAGCGATTTAAAACAGCAGCAACAAGCAAAGGGATTTAATGCTTCTGCCAAAATAACAACTGGAATTTGACACACTTAAAATTTGTATTTCAGTTTCAAATTTTCAAAGCCATTGATGTACAATAACTTATGCCCCAGAGCTTGCTCTACAGCCTGATTCAAAGAGTGAACAGGTTTAGATCTTCTGTCATGTTCTTTTCAGCACTTTTGTTCAGGTATCTGTTGTGCAAATAAGATGCCCAAACTTCTCATATATTTACAACTCCTCTCCTTCCATTTGTCAAAGTTCAAACTTTTATTTTGAGACATGAATCCTCTACATTTCCTTACTACAGCTAAAGAGCACAACAAAACCTGGCAGTTTGCAGTCTGCAGGTTTAATTATACAAGTTTAGATACATTTTTATTCTATATTTCAGTCTGTCTGATAATTCAGCTGCATTGGCAGCTACACTGATTTTTTTAACTGAACTCTTGTGAGTCTGATGAAATCTGTCTTCTAAATCATTGTTTGGACAAGTGTCTCCACACAGTCCATACCACCTTTTGCCTGTTTTTTAACTCTTAAACACTATTACCATTTCTGAGGCAAGAGCAGTACTCAGATCAGACTGCACATCCCAAGCTATAAGTGGCAGCTGTATCACCACTGAAAGGACTGAACTGAAGGCAGCTTTTATGTTAGGTTTTTGTATTGCCTCCCATCAACACAGTACCAAAGCTCTCTCTACATGATCAGAAGAAAATTGCTATGAATGTTCCTGGCATCTTTAGGACCTTGCTATTTAGGCGATTCCAAATCTGGCTGAGTTTCATTTTGACACTACTAGAACTACTCCTTAGAATTAACGTGAAATTCACCATGAAAACAATTTTAGTGTTTCACAAAGTTATTTCCAAAACAGAAAGACTTCTTCACAGAGCAAAACATCCTAGTATTTCCCAAAGTAGTAAAGTGGATTCTTCCACCTTTCACCAGAAAAAGTGATAATCAATTTGAAGTTCAGTTATTTCTGCCAATTTTTCAAGACATTAGATTAGTATTTACTACATTGTGATTACAGGCTGGCAACAATCCACAAAAAGCTTAACTATGCATGTTGCTTCACAACAGCTTAAGCCACTGCATGTTAGCACTGCTGGAGTCTTTTCCTTTTCCACATGCTCTTGTCTTCTCCCTCACATTGGTACTACCTGCTCTGGTGATCTGCTTCACCAGGGTCAGCCTGCAAAGAAACTATGTGCTTTTTGACTAAATTAATAAACAACCTGGACTCTAAACCAGATTAAAACTAAAAGGATCAGAGAAGTACCAATACCCTGGACAAGGATAACACAGAGCTGCATGTAATAGCACTCATTTAGATCAGCCTGACATATTAGCTCAGTTGGTTAAAACTTGGTTGTAATAATGCCAAGGTTGTGGGTTCAATCCCCTATGTGGGCCATTGCCTTAAGAGTTGGACTCGCTGATCCTTGTGGGTCCCTTCCAACTCAGAATAGTCTGTGATATGAAACCAGAAGCTAAGGCACTGAAATGGATTAGACAAGTAACTACTGCAGTGGAGAGCTACGAAGATGAGTGGGACATTGGAGCACCTTTTATGAAGAAAGGCTCAGAGAGCTGGGTCTGTTTAGCCTGGAGAAGAGACGTCTGAGGGGATCTTATCAATGCATACAAATATCTCAGGGGAGGGTGTCACAAAAACAGGGCCAGACTCCTCAGTGACGCCCAGCAACAGGACAAGGGGCAATGGGCACAAACTGAAACATGGCAAGTTTCATCTGAATATCAACGAAACCTTCTCTGAGGGTGACTGAGCACAGGAATACGCTGACCAGAGAGGCTGCGGAGTCTCTCAGTCTGGAGATGGTCCAAAACTGCCTGAATGTGATTCTCTGCAACCTGCTCTAAGTGAATCTGCTTTAGCAGGTGGGTTGGACTAGATGATTTCCAGAGGACCTATCCAAGCCCAACCACTCTATCATTATAAGGGACACCAGGAAAAATCTCTCCAGAATGACAAAAGATTAATAGTTTAGATTTCGGATGGTGTAGCTATACTTCCTCCTGCCCATACAGAGACTTCTCATCTACATCCTGAGAGGCTTACTGATCCTTTTTGTAACTGTAAAGTTTTCTAGTCTACTAAGGTTTACATATTACTGACTAACACAGCTGTTTACTTCAAGTTGAACCAAATTAAATAATCAGAGGTATAAAACCACAAGCAACCTACAACATAACATGCTCTATCTTATAAGCAAATTAACACTTGGAATTTTCTTTTCGGATCCTCTAGTCCATCTTCTTAATACTGTCAACTTGGAAGCATGCACAGAGCTCTCATTTTCATGAGGGGTATATGTACTTGGAAGTGTAAATAAGAAAAAAGTCAGAAGGGTTCAACTTCTACAGTCAACATCTCTGCACATACTAACTTGCAATGGAATGTTTTTCAATGAATTTCCACACCTTTCCCTGCCAATTGCAGACCCAGGAAATAAGTGCCCAGCCATAAGGAAAGAGACTGCTCTACACATACTCCACACTCCTACCCAATTCCCATATCCTCCATGGACAAGCCAGTAGGTCAAACTCAGCTGACAGGTAACCTAGATAAGCAGCAACTGTTCTGTTGATACTCAGCCTGGATGAACATGACATACTCTGCTGCCAGTGTGCCTTCTCCTGTTCGACATTGGAGAATGACTACGGCTCCTTCGACGACGGTATTCTGGAGTGTACGACCTGCTCCGAGAACGTCTCCTGTGGGAATGGGAATGGGACCTGGAACGAGTGTAACGTCTGTGCGAATGTCTTCTGGACCTGGATCTTCAACAAAGGGAAAGCCTTTAGTTAGGTCAGATACACATAATGTATTGAACTGTAAGCCTTACATTTCCTAGATAAAATTCTTTTAGAGGATCTCTACCATTAGTGTCATGAAGCTTCTTCTACCTCACACATCTAAAGATCACACAGATCTCTAATAACCTGCTCAGCAGAACCATTTTTAACTTTGTGAGTACTTCTGGCATACACTGAGGATTATGTTCACAACAGTCTTGGGGAATTTCAAAGTTTAAACTTTTATCAGCTTGGCTGCCTATGGAACTAACACTTGCACAGTGATACAGAAACCAGACATGCCACACTGTAAAAGTACTGTTTTGACTGAAATCTGAAAGATCTGGCAGCATTACAGTGCCACAATCTCTACAAATTAAGTTCACCTAGGCACAAAAATTACTTCAGACAAAAAAACCCTAAACACCTGCTTAACTCCTCAAGCATGTCTTAAACAGGTAGTTATCTGGCTAAACATTGCAAGAAAAGAAACTGTAACATTATCCTGAACTTTCCGAATTCAGAGCAGAGGAACTGTTTTACAGCTGCCCTCGTATAAAGTGTATAAATAGAGAAGACCTCATCTCTCCCAAGAACTGAGGAGAAGAAATAACACAGGACTATGTGATTCCTGTTCCCTGTCCAGAGCTACAAATGGTGTTTTCTGGTTTCTCTCTTTGTTGATGAAACAGATTCAGTAGCTCTCCCATTTCTATCAGTATGATGGTACAAGAGAGTAGACAGACAGCATAAGCTAGGTAGTATTTATCACATATTAGAGGAAAAAGGGAGAGACGTTCCTCTTACGTTCCACACAATCTCTGTCAGAACTGACAGCTATAAAGGTATGAAGCTGCACACATGAACTTGTAGCAGAAAAGGACAGAGAAAGATACACAGAGTATCAAAAAACTGAATTTAAATCTTACAGGTCTCATAAGTCAACAACCTACCTACACCCAACTTAAGATGTAGTTTTGGATTATGTTTTTAAACCTCCAATGAAGGAATATCAAGAACATCCCCAAACAGTGTTTTCCAAAATTTTCAATAGTTAGAGCTTACTCTTTTTACCTAACCCTGCTACCTTTGCTGCAGTTCTTGCTGGACATTGTTTTTTTGCCTGAAGGAGAAGTCCATACAAGAATTCCCCCAAGGAAGATTTTGGGGGGAGGAGGCAGGAGCTTTACAGAATTGAGATGTAATCCCTTCTGAATTAAGATGCAGTCTCTTCTCTCTCTTCTGGAGAAGAAAAACCCACAAACTTTAGCTGTGATTTCTATGTTACTCCTTCTATTTACAGCACTTGCTCTATTCACACCCATGAAATCTTTCCTCAACTTCCTCCATCTATATGAGCACAAACACACAAATTAGCATAAACCTGTAAATACACCCCAGAAGGTTTGTAATTTTTACAACACAGGAAAAGAAATCTCATCAATCTACCAAAAGAACACCAGAGGCACTAAGCTGACACGAGCAATTTTCTGGACATACCTTGATTTTGACCTTGACCTAGAGTGCGACTCAGAATGTTTGGAAGCCCTCGATGGACTGCGCGATCCTGACCTGCTCTCCGATTTTACACGAGCAGGACTCCCAGCTGGAGATTTTGACTGGGAGCGAGACTCCTAACAAAAGAGACAGTATTACAAATGGTATTGGTTGCATAAATGCCTAACTCCTAACATTTAAAGTACAGTAAATCTATTATATTGATTGCTCCTGAAAAACAAATGGTTAGGCAATACCCTCCAAAACAAATTTCTTTTGCTAACCCACTGTTAATATTGTATTGCTTTCCTCAAATAGGTCCCTGCTTGAACCAGATCACCAATTCTCTATTAACTAAGTAATCATGCAAATTCATCTACAACTTGATCATACAGACACTGGAACATAAACCATACATTTACTTAACCTAGGACCCATTCATTCTTCCAGATTCTTTTAATTCTACTTCACTCTTGCTTTCTACTTTTCTTCATTCTTCATTGAGTTTTTCATTTTTCATACTTCGTGTATTCTTCCCCAATTCAAACAATTCATTATAGCCTTAAAAAATATTCAAGTGCTTCTATCTGACCAATCTTCTGTTCAATTTTTTCCCCCATTCAATTTTAATTTTCTGATCTTTAATACTTTTCATTAGCCTTCTTTTATCTTGATTTATCTTCCACATTCTTGGAAAAAACTCTTCAATTTCTTCACGAACATTAACCTTAATGGAAAAAGAACATTTAGTATATTTAAGCACGTGGGGATTATAAAACTCTGCTGGAGTTCAGATGTTATCTACCAAATTGAAAAGCCAGCAGGTAAAGTGCAAGAAACTATTTTATAAAACAACTTTTTTTGTTTAAGTATCTTTAAAACTGTATAAGTGTCTAAGTTCTAACAATGAGCTTACTGAGTTCTCAGTGTTTTACTGTATTTGCAAAGCTACCCTCCTCCCCTTGGAGATTTTTTTGGTAAGATACATACATACACTAATAACTAATTAGCACAAATATACTGAAGTATTGATACCAGTAATTCCCCCCCTACAATAATATGAATGTACTTCTCAGTATTGAATATCCCAAATTTTACTCCTACAGATTACTGATACACTCTCAGTTCAACAGAATGGCCAAAGATTTCCAGTTAAAACCTATCTATGCACATACTTACTTGCATAATACATGCATATGGGTATAAGCAACATAAATTATTATTCTTCCTATTTTTCTTCCTCATTGTTATCCTGTTTTCCTTATATAATCCATATAAACTAAGATGTAGAATAGTACAGTTAAAGCAATCCAATAAAAGTAAAGACAGGAGGCTTTTTTTTCTTGCATGGTAAGGCACACAAGAGAAAAACTAGGAAAACAAGCAAACAAAGAGCAGGTTAGGATTTCCTCACATTTTAGTGCATTTCTAGGGAGCTCAGCTATAAAATCCCCTACAGAACAGTATGCTGTATACATTAGTAAAGTCACAAAAACGTGCAAAATGCTTAATGAAAAAAACACGTAGCAAGTTCCCCTCCCACAGGTGTTACATCTTATGTTCATCTGCACAATTTCTCCTCCTGCTTGTCCTCACAATGTTTTTCTCAATTTATTTATTACTCTACCTATGTTCAGATTTGCATTTTCTTTTACAGTTCAAATTCTTCAGTACTTTGGGCTGAAGTTTTTTTCAAAGGATGCCATCCTCGTATTTCAAGACCATCTCTCCACCAGAAACGGAACCTGACAGACTCCTTACCAACAAGTATTAGAACCACACTACCATTCCCTGTTATCTCAGTAAAAAAGGGTAAGGGGACACACGGAGAGCGTCACCTGTTGGGATGACAGGCCTGCCAAACTTTAACTATGAAGGCCAAGTTCAACACTCAGCTGTGACAGGTGGACCATATGTTATCAGGTCTGCATAAGAGGTTACCCTTATTACAGAAGGCTATCTGCTACACTAATTACATGACATTTACTGAAATAAATTACATAGATGCATTTAAATAATACCAAATTTTATTCAGCATTTTTACATTTGAAAGCCACTGTTCATCACAAAAGAATTTTTTTCTTTTAGAACTAGTAGCATGATTTTTCATCATCTTGCCTGTTTTTGTATTTTCCCATGTTCAATAGCCTCCTAAATTCTTCCCTTTGTACCTCACCCTTTGCAACAATTGCCAATTTCTCTGGGAATTACTTCTACTTCTCTCCCTAGTAGAAATAATCAGTAATACAGAAAACCATTCAAAGTGACATCATATTTAGAAAATATCCTTCAATAAAAAGACAAAGAATTCACCCTCCTCAAATACCCCTTCTTCATGAGGATACTGCACTGTCCATACTTTTCAAATTTGAAAGATCAGTTCCTGAACAAGAACTCTGGAAGCCTGAACAAAACCAACCCATCACCCCCGAGGCCACTCCCCAGACACTGCACAGTCTGGCAATGTTGGGACGTGACTCAACTGCTCCCACACAACGTAAAGGTCAGCTTAGTGTCCCTAACTATCCAACTGAGGCATCTTAGATTAACACCTGTAGTTTTTAATAGTATCAGTTACAGCAGCAAATCTGTATTAAGTTACCAAAAGCAAGTATTACATCACTTCATGTAGGCCAAGCCCTTTTGGAGCTGTTTGAGACCCTAAGGGGCCGCACTCACAAACACACAACTTCAAAACTGGAGGGACAGAGGCAAAAGCCCAAGTTCCTACAGATTTCAAACTTCCTCAACCAAGTAAACTGTAGCTGAAGAGAGATCACCTGAAAGCTCCTACAGAGCTTCAAAAGGAGAGACTAAGGGAATCACAATAACCTGTAAGGCCTTGAAAGGACCTAATAAAATTTGTATCAGAAAGACTACAGGCATGGATTAAGAGATTCAGAGCTCCAAGGAGTCACAAAGGAACACTTTAGAGAATTTTCCTCCTCTCCTTCCTACTGTAATGTAACAATTAGCAAGCTGTATCTTAGCCTATGCCACAGATCAACCCAATTGTTCTTCATAAACAATTCATATCTATTCTGCAATAGGAATGACAAAAATATTTCACATTCTTAGTACATTATCTTTAACATGAGAAAATAGACACCTCTATTATCCAAAGCACTAAAATCTCTCAATTCTTGATTGGTCTTTAAGCAACCTGTACATTCTGATTTTAGCTCCATTATTATCACAGAAACTAAAGACTGCATAAGAGAGAAAAGACTAAAACTCCACACTGGATCCTGAGCACTTTCTTCTTCTCTTGTTCTGAAGATCCCCAGTCATTTAAGGGCCTCACATGAGACTCAGATTAAACTCAGTTTCACACCCCACAACTACCCTACAAAGCAGTACCTATTTTATACCTTTAGCTTTATCATGCAGCTGTCCAGTCGCTACTTTCCCCTTACAAATTCACGGGCAGGGAACTCACTGTCACCATGTCACACTATCCAGATCTGCTGTCACTACAGCCTGCAGGAAAAGAAGCTTCAGCTAACTTGGTAATATTTGTCAGATCAGACTTTCCTTTCAAAACAAATGCTTCATATGCCAATAACACTTTCCCCATCAAAAAACCCCAACCAACCAAACAGAAAAAATCCCAAACAAAAAGACATACCACCCCCCTCCCATAATAATTACAAAAAACCCTCAACTCAGTTATAACTGGGTGCCTCTTCAGAGTAAGATGTGATGGCTTCCTTAAACACACACAAGGAAACAGGACTAATGATTCACCACAAGTTGGAACTTGGAGAGAAATAAATTATTGCAGACAAACAAAATCTAAGGTCTGCAGCTTCAGTTACTGATTCTCTGGATAAGATGCACAGCAAGAAGCATTTAAAGAGAGCACTGATCAGTATTTTTAATCCTTGTTACCTTCCCTTACCCCAGAAACAATAACAAAACGAAGTGTTATGGAACAGATCTCTGCACTCACCCCATTACCTCAGGACCACAGAAACCCCGTTCCCTGAACAACTGTCAACTACTTCAGATGATCCCCCTGAGCAGGACGTCCCCCTTGTCCATGGATGTCACTGGTACAGCTGTTTAAGTGATGTCAGTTCTACCTACCACTTATCTTCCTTGCATCCTTGAAAATAAATCCTACTTTCCAATACAATTAGTATTTTAAAAGCATTTACAACACTTTTACGCAGAGGAAACTGCATTAGTCTTTAAGAAGTTTTCTTTGAGTTTTCCCCCCCCAAGAGAAGGTATGATGAGGAACATGAGGGGGGACAGGGGGAACCCCAACAAAACCCCAAAAAAGCAACCCGGGCCCCCGACTGAAAAACCCCAGGCCAAGAGAAAAGTAACTCCCCCCCAACTACTCTTCTACAATATTCTTCTGTCCTGAACTTCTGTCATGCATTACCTCAACTAAAACCTTACCATGTCAGAGTATGGCTGAAAGGCTACCAAAATTTAGAGCAAGATGCTAAATAAAGAGAATAAAATAAATTTAAACTAGGCTCTCTATAGCAATGCATGGGAAATCAAATGGAAAGAAACAAAAAAACCCCACAAATTTCAGGTGAAATTAATTTAACTCTCTTAAGAGAAAATGTAAATGGGGAGAAAAAAGGACAGGACAAGCAGTCCAGCAATACCACTAAGCCAGAAAAATTATAGTTCAGACTTTCCAAAAATCCTGCTAAAATCTCCTACCCAAATTTAAAAAAAAAACAAATGAAGTCAAACTCTGTAAGGGGACAGAAAAATGTAAGCAGCCAAAAAAGAAACAGAATTTAGCAGCAGCCTACATTCACTGGATAAACTGTCAAGTCAGTGACATCTCTAACTTATCAGAAAGGACAAGATGACATTTTAAACACTGTTTTGACAGCAATCTACCAACCTTCTCTGAAACTCACAAGAGAAGTTAAATCATTTTTGCTTCATACCATGTTCTGTTACTCTATATTAAAACCAAAACTGATCCATTAATTAGCTATTCTTCTATCAATATTACAATAGTACAGTTAATAAGCTTCTGTATAAAAAGTAACTCACAAATTGTGCTCTGTTAAAGACATATTTTAAAAGTTACCAACATAAGCAAACTTTGAGGTTCTCAATTATGCCCTTTATGAAAAGGGGAAAAAAAGTGGCTTCAGCAATAAGGTTTTTGACATTACAAGTAGCTCTTCTCAATGAGGCTTGAAAATACCCCTCTTCAGGAGGGCTCAGTGGTCACTCCTCTACCACACACGGAGATGGTAAAAACAATTTGTTTTCAAAAAGTGCAGTCTTCCCAGCTGACATGGTCCAGAACAACCTAGAATTCATTAAGCTTGATTAAAACAAAACAAAAATTAAAAGGAAAATAAAAGCCTGACTTCCAGAAAAACTCCTTTCCCACACTGGTCCTCAGACACCACCGGGCGATTGATCACAGCGCTCTCCCAGGGAAAGCAGAACCCCCGAGCACAGACAGCCCGTTGTGCCTGTGTGTCAACAGGTATGGAAAGCACCGGGCCTCCCTTTCCACAGATGTGGCAGAAAAGCCACTTCAGGAGAGGGGGATGCAACAGCTGAACAAGTCCACCCTCCCCAGCATTTTCTGTTTGCCAAAGAAATGATCTCAAAGTTGATCAGTAGCAGGTATTTTGCACACAAATATAAGGCACTTTCACAGCTAAACCTACCCCAAAGCTGCCTGCACACCTACCAACTATGCACACTCCCTTCAACAAGATGGCTCAATGCAAAATCACACGTTTCTTGAAGCGCTTTATCAGATTTTACTATTTATCTCACTGTGAGATTTGCACAGAGCAGGAGGAGGCATCTCATTAGAATGAAGGCAGAGAACCAACACAGAGCTATAAAATGGGAGTTCTACCTTTGTTCTGATAAAGTTTTATCTATTCAGGCAAACAGCACATTGACAGAAGACTACTAAACCTTTAAGACTGCAGCAATCAAATGTTCCCCGAAACTCAAAAAAAACCTAATCAAAGTTTCAAGAGGAGCTACTGAGGGTCAGGTGTGTTTAGACTCCCCTCTGTTCGCTGCTCTGGGACACACCTTAAGCTGCACCACACAGCACACAGTAAGTACTTAACACCCTATTAAAATAGCAACAAATGACAAAACGAAAGGAAGTAAGAGTTGCCTGCCACCTAACAGCAATAAAAGATAAAAAAGCCTCATCTGTCTAACTTGCTCACAAGAAACCTTCAATGAGGATAAAATACTTTACTTTTCCAAAACCATGTCACTGGATAAGAACCATAACTTGAAATCTGTTTTTCTCTAAAGTCCACAAAGTTGGCTCTAGCACATCCACTACACTTTTAGTTCTTCTGTTAATTTCTCTCCATTAAGTCACAGTGCTTGAGGAGAGGATTTCTTCTGTTCAACCAGCCACTTTCTAAACAGAGAACTTGCTTAAGTTGAAACAAAATGAAAAATGTGATTAACATTTGCTTTAAAAAAAGTCAGTAAAGAAATGAGTGAGCTCAAGAAGGAAACAAAGCTCTACAATTTTACCCAATGCTACAGAAATTAAAGTTTTTAAACAGTTCAAATTAAGCAATTTAATTGGAAAGTTATTTCCACAACTATTGTGAATTTCCTGTTCAGATTAACTATGATTTTAAAATCATAAATTAGAGGCAAAGCACATACATGGACAGGATCTTAATGCTGATAAAATAAGCTTTTAAGAAATCCTGATCATACTCAACGTTCATTGAAGTGTTTTGGGGCAATATTCATCTACAGAGATAAAAGGACAAACTTAGCGCTCCCTTACTCCTTTGGCATTTAGTTTTTTAAAAGCACACCACACTAGTTTAAGTACTTAAGCTTAAGAGCAGGTGGAAGAACTGAGAAGATACTTAGAATTCTTATTTTGGCAATTTCCAGGAAAACAGGCTCTTTGCAAACTTTTTCTGGTTTCTGCAGTTCTTTCTCCCAGTGCAAACTTGGCACCTCAATTTCAAGTGCCTGCAGGGAGCAAACTGAAGCACCAGGACAGTCCCTGCATGGCAGAGTCCTGTCCAGCTGGGAAGGGCAGACTAACCATGACAGCCTCAAAGTTACACATGCTTAACTTTATGCCTGTCAACACTTTAGGTAGAAATTAAATATAAAACATTACTCTGAAATACAATTTCTTATTTCAAATATTTTAGTAGAATCCCAACAAAAAAGTATTACTGAAGGGGGAAAAAAGGCTTAAAAAGACTCTTCAGCAGAAGTACAACTCTACCAAATTGTAAATTAATCAAGTACCTGCCTTTATGTTCATTTATGAAAAATACCAGTAGACAAGACAGTGGCACATGCCAGACTGACTGAGAAATTTCAGTGTTAGGGAGCAAAAAGGAAGGTTTTCCTGACTCAGAGTCAGTTCTTTGCATTAAATTAATTTCCCATCACAAAAAACCCCAAAAAACTAAGCAGTAGCAGTCACAGAAACTGCTAGGTAGGACTTTTCAGACTTTAAATACTCTGAAAACAGTGTAAGTTCTACCTTTGGCAGAAGGCAGTGTGCAGAAATACTGAAAGCACACAGTTATAACAGCTTTGCAAGATGAACAACAGACCCATCAAGGAACCCAATACAAATGTAATTATTTCCTAACAAGAATTCTTAAAAATATAAATACTGACTGCAAAATGGAAGATTGAAGTAATAATAAAAACAAAAATCCCCAAAACAAATAAACAAAAACTCCCAACCAAGCACACTCGTTGCTCAACTTTCTTCGTTGTTTCCCCTTCAGAGACCCCTGGATTTACCCGTGCAGAGCTCAGCTATCCAGGCACCTTTTGTCCAAGCAATCAGCATAAGAAAAGGTTTTGTTCACCTCACCCGAAGAAGCAGCAGCCAGTCATTGCAGAGTCAGGTAAAGAACTTTTGGCCTAGGGAATTTTCATTATTTTTTTTTACTAACACCAGAAAAAGGGCAACAATACTTGTGTAAAAATAATTATTGGAATGTGACACTATTCTTCCAAAACTTCACTGCTCACTGGCTCAGACATTAACTCTCTATATAACTGCAAAGCTGCTGTTTCAAAAACTGGTTCATCAGAGTTTCCAAAGTATGCTCAGGTGTTCCTGTAAAGAACCTCTTATAAGAACGACAAAAAAAATCTCTCCAAAATTTTGAAAAAAAGTAAATGGTGATAGGAGAGGCCTGAGCACACATTTCATTCTTTTTTTTTTCAAGCAGCTTCTAATTCCTGCTTGCCCTAATCATCACTAAGAAAAGCCCACAAAAACACTGGAAGGGACCTGTCACACGTGTACACGAAAACTCGCAGCCATCAGAGGGAAAGGACACGGGCCTAGCGAGGTTACAGAGCCACAGCAGCTCGTCCGAAGCCTTCACGATCGATGAGTTTCAGTGGTTCAGCAGCGACGGCCGGACCTCCCCGAGAGCCGAGGGGGCCCGGCCCGAGGCAGCTCCTGCGGCCCGGGAAGCAGCGCACCTCTCTCGCACAAAGGACGCGGGTCCCTCCTCTTTCGGACGGGAAGGCCTCGGCTGTCCGTCCGGCCGTGGGGACGGGCAGGGCGGCGACCCCAGGGCGGCTCGGGATCACGGCAGGAACACAGAGCAGCGGGGAGAAACACCGGGGGCCACAGCAGCGTCGTTCTCACAGAAACAACCTGCCGTGGCGGGGCGGGGGGACCCGCAGCACCGGGGCTGGGAGAGGGTAGCGTGTGACGGACAACCCGCGGGGAGCGGAGGGGGACGCGGCCGTCGCCCACGGCCCAGGCGAACCTCAGGCGCCTGAAGGAGCCATTTTAGGGCCCAGCAGCGCTTCTCCCAACCCCGCCGGGCCGGAGGACGCCGAGAGCCGCCACCCATCGCCCCCGAGCCCGGTCTCCCCCTCAGCACGGCCCGCACAGGGGCGGCCACTCACCCTCCCCTCGAAGTTGTTCTCCTCCACGTCGCTCATGTCGGCAGAGTCCTGGCCACGGGGCTGGAGGAACGGGGGACGCTAGTCCCGATTAGCAGCAGTAGCAGCACCCACGGCCGCTGCTATCGCCGCCGTTACCACTATTACCGCTACTGCTGGCGCCGCCGCCTCCCGCCCTCGCCTCCCGCAACGCCGCAAAATGGCGCCGCCGCCGCCGCTCCGAGTGCGCCCGGCACGCCGGGCGGGGCCGCCGCCCCCGACAAAGCGCCGCGGGGGAACTGCCGCGCATGCGCAGCCGCACCGACCGCCCTGGCCCGGCCCGCCAGGTGAGCGACGTGTGGAACACGTGAAAAAATGTTCCTTAAAAAGGGATGTTTTTTGATGTTTAACCTTTGAATGCGTTCAAGCCTAATCAACAACACAGACAGGCAGCTAACAATCAGGCTCTAAGTGATGTCCAGGTGTTAGAAAGACAAATGACTTGTCGGTAGAATTGCCTTGTTACGCCTTAGGGATGGACATGTTTGAATGATCTCAGACCTAGTGGGAGTTTAAAAAGCTTGGGGAGAAGGATTCTCACTGATAGAGGACGCAGAGTGCAGAATTTACAGGTCGCAAGGATGTTTGGCAGAACCCCTAAGATAAGGAGAAACTAATAAAGACAACTAACAAAGCAACTGTGCCGGATCGGCTCTGGCTGCGTAAAGGGGATTCCGGCAGGGGGCGATTGCGGCCACCGACCCAACAAACCCACCGACCCAAAAGAAGAGAGGACCGGAGGGAGGCGGGTTTGTTATGCCAACTGGATATTTAATATTCAAGACTGCAGGGCTGATTTTGTTGTCTATGCGTGGAGGTAAAGTCACGTGGTCCTGTATTGAGTGTTTCTAGGAAACAAAGGCCTAAATTTTCACTTGCAATCTTGAGAGCTGCGTTTTAACCACGATTTTACTGAAAGGTTTATCCGTTCTGCTCAGTCACCTTAGAAAGGCTTCCCTGTTCCTGTATCCTGTGCGGTTTTGGTGCTTCCTCTTCCAGCATGCACCAATAGCTACAACAGCTCTTGCCTTGCAGGCACTGAGACCAAGTAGGTAGTTCTTTAGGTCAAAACATTTCCAACTATAATGAAACAGCCAAACTTGCTCTATCAGTGCTGGACAGCAGGTGAAGATGCGTGGTCAGCAGCTGCAGATTGCCCTTCCCCGACTCTTGCTAGTAGTGATACCAGAAAGCTGAGCCACTGCTCCTGCCCCAGCTCTGCATCTTTCCTGAGCTTCTTCAGGGACAGGCGCTTCCCTCTGTGGTTGAGAAGCTGTTCTGTCCAAATTCCTGTGCTGGCTCAGGCTGGTTATCTTCAGTTCAGCACGGCTGTACCCAAGGGGTGACAGCCTAGCTGCATGCTCATGTGAATATTTCCAAAATGGAATGAAGTGCTCAGAGGGTGATTCAAAGACAGGAGCTGCTTCCCTGGGAATCAAACATGTTTGCTACACGAAGCACACTCACAAGGCTTTAGACAACAGCAGTGTTCACAGTACTGGTTGCTTCTCCAGCCTGTGGCACTGGGTTGCCAACAGGTTCCCAGTAGAGAAGCCACATTGACACTGGTGACCAGTGGTCAGCTCAGCTGCAGGTTCTAACAGGCCTTGACATACACTCTTCTTTACAGAAATGGTTCATATTTCTTCCTACCTGGACCATAAATGATGATTATTTCTTCTATTGCAAATGGAAGGCTGGAACTATACCTGCCAGCTCGTCCTCTTTTTCCTTGGTAAGTCAGAAACAAATTATCAATTAAAGAGTAAATTAGCTCACAACAGTGAAGAAGGCTTTGGGGAAAGATCTTCCTTGTCACCTAGGTTTGCAAAGTATTTCATTTTAGCTGAAAGTTTCGTGCATGTCACTTACTTTGAAAGTTTCAATTAACTGCTTAGCCAGTTCTTGTTTAATTACAATTAAATTTTCATTGTTAGGAGGCTGGCCTGAGTTTTAGCCTCTGCTGATGTCTCAGCTTTTAAAAGCCATTCTGAATCCATGTCATGATTGGTTTTCTGTACCGGCTCTGCTCCATTCAGCTCTGGTAGATTGATTTGTTCATCTGCCTTTTCGAGTGTAACTTTGATAGTAAAGTACTTGTTCTACTGCAAGATCACAAACTGTTCTGGCGTAATCTGATTCTGATCCAGTCTGATGCTGCCTATTTTCTAACTCCAGGAACAAAAGCAAATGAGAATAGGTATGCTTAAATTCTGAGATGAAAATGCTAATCAATCCTCTATCATAGGATGGTTCACTGAAAAAAACCAGAATATGAAGAACCTACTGGAAATACGTAATGGTTGCACTAAAAACCCCAAACATGCAGGGGAGGGAGGGAAAGGTCAGGGGCATATAGAACAGGAATATACTTTTTGTTAACCTGTACACATATAAGATCTTGCGACAGTACATATTGTGATTCCAGTTCCTCGGAGTTAGACTAATACTAATGCAGACATTCAAGATGTTTGCTCCAGAATTTTTTCATTCTTATTATCCTAAAATGTTCTGGCAATTAAACCTAAAATAAAAATGGCAGTCACTGATACAAATATCTATTTTTAAAAAGTCTAATCAAGTTTATATTTTATATTGAAGACTACAAGCTGTCTTCACCATTTTTTCCATAACTCTTCTTCTCTGCATTGTTTTCTACCATAACTTCATCATAGTTTCCTGGAGTATAGAGACAATAATTATTTGGTATTACATTTCAGCATTCACTAGTTATTAGTTAGTTGATCTGCAAAGTTGATCTGCATCTTTGGAAGCCTCTCTGCTAAATGGGAGATAGTTTAAACACAGAAAACAGCTAGAGATGGCCTAAAGGGTACACTAACATGGCATAATTACATGTACTTCAAGCGTGTCTTATGGAGATTTTTCAAGCAATATTAATATACTGTTGTGATATACTGTTACCTTTAATGCAGTAGTGAGTATAGAGTATTCACAACTTGGGCAAAAAATGCATTTGGGGGGAAAAGATAGGCCCAGATCAGGCCCATTCCCTAATGGGAAAGGGTGTAAATAACTGCTAAAGGATCAGGAAGAGGGAAAAATAGGAGTGGCAGTAAGGCAAGTATAAGATTGCATATATTCTTATCTGCATATACAGATTAGAGGATTAATTGGTTAAGTAAGAAGGCAGAAGGTACCCTAATCACAGAGCATATGGAACAGCAGTCTGCTGTTTGCTTGCCATTGCCATTCAGCAGTTTAGACGTATTAGGAAATTCTTAATACATAGTTGAAAAGGACAGAGCAATAGCTATGCAATTTCATGTCAGAACAACAGACTACAGATAATGAATGGCACAAGAGGAATGAAATAATATTGCAGCTGCTGCTTTTTTTTTTTTTTTATTGTGAAAAATCATACAGAACACTACAGCAGAGCAAGTTTGCACTGCTGCAATCCTGGACTTTTATCTATCACTTGAAATGATGCCAACAATATTTTTACCGACAAATATGTGGACCGTGTAATCAGTATTAAGTTTTGGTTTTCATATATCACTGAGGAGAAACATGGTGCTTGATATAGTTTTGCCATATAGTTTTTACCACACATCTCAGATAAGGGGAAAAATATCACCTGATATTGTGAGATGCATGTTCATGAAAGATGACCTAATACTTGAGGCCTTTAGCCAGTAGGAATTAAGAATGTTATTACTAGTTGAGAGTTCCCGTCAACAGAGGGTACATTTATAGTGGAAACATATTTCTTAATATAATTTTGTGACCTCCACATGGGAATCTTCCTGTTATTACACTATTGACAGATTTCCCTTTCTCTCCCTAGTAAACTCTAAATACCATATAAATTATATTTGCAAAAACATTACAGCTCTTCACTGCATGTCTGTGAAAATAAAGGATTAATCACTGGGCAAACAATATAGCAATAAATGGTGGTAAATAGCTGCAGTACGTTTATAATGTGAAGTCCATTTCAGACCATCTGGTTTCGATATTTTTTCGAGAGGAAATCTTCATGGCAAAGTACCCACAGAAACTGATGAAATGACTCTACTTTAGAAAATACTTCTAGTAACAATTTTCTTGGTGCTGCACAGTATGCAGTCAAACTGTTCACTCAAAAGCTTACTTATCAATTAAGTTTTAATTTTTTTATTTGTCCTCATTTAACATTGTACAGTTTAGAAAAATACTTTTATCCATGGGATGGCTTGCAGAATCAAATAAATACATCATTCCTTTAATGCAGGCTTTTCTGAATTCTGTGTGAATATAGTCTTCTATTCAGTTCCACAATTGCCTAGTTTTTTCAAATTTAAATAACTCTAAGGTGAACAGCAAAGTTTTCCAGCTCAACAAGAATAAACCACCAACAACCAACTTTACCACAACGTGTTTCCCAAGATTCTGAAATAAGTGATTATGAACTAGTTGATGCAAGAAAAGTTTTTTATGCAACTGATTCACTAGCTGACATGATACCACCTGCCAATAGTTTTGTCTATTTACTTAGGTCTACGCCAGTTACCACTCTGATGTATCTATCAATGACTCTTCTTCTAGAACAGCATTAGATTTAAATGTTGATCTTTCCTGCATTTAACCTGTGTAGAATATAAAGGTTGGAAACCAGAGAGAAGCCCAGGCAGCCTCTGACGCCCAGTAGAAGGGACGGAAGGTGCAGCACAGCTGGTGGGGAGGTGGAGCGCAGTGAGATCAGGAAGCTGCTGGGGCAACACAGGCTGTTACTGTTTATTTTACAAGGGATTCAAAGTTGCAAACAGAACTTTCACCTACACCCGTCTGTAACTTCTCACTTGTAACCAGTACCTTTGCTTGTCTTGAGTAGGCGCAATGCTGAAGGGATGAAGCTGGGGCGAATAACAGATACTCCTGAATGCTGTCAGCTCTGCCCCTGCTGAATGTGCCTTTATGTTCTTTACTTTGCCCTTATGTTTACCTCTGCTTAACTGATACCACCTTCCTTTAAACACCACCTTGCAGGAAGAGCCTCAGGTAACTCAGTAGAGCAATCATGCACACAAAATGGATTTTATTTATGTAATTATTGTGGTGGGAGTTTATATACCCTCCCAGCCTTGAACAGTCACAGAATGACAGAAGTACAGAAAATTTAGGGTTGGAGGTGACCTCAGGAGAGCCAGTCCAACCTCCCTGCCAAGGCAGGGTCAGCCAGAGCAGGTGACACAGGAACACATGAGGTTGGTTTTGAATGTCTCCAGAGTGGGAGACCCCACGACCTCCCTGGGCAGCCTGTTCCAGTGCTCTGCCACCCTCATCGTAAAGATCTTCCTTACGTTGAGGTAGAACTTTTTATGCTTTAGTTTGTGGCCATTGCTCCTTGTCTTGTTACTGGGC
Organism: Sakesphorus luctuosus; assembly: GCA_013396695.1. Taxonomy (NCBI): domain Eukaryota; kingdom Metazoa; phylum Chordata; class Aves; order Passeriformes; family Thamnophilidae; genus Sakesphorus; species Sakesphorus luctuosus. Next base: position 822,043 of record VWZD01004190.1, on the reverse strand, counting down.
ATCACTGAAGAGCCTGGAACCATCCATTTGACACCAGCCTTTAAGATACTTATATGCATTGATGAGATCCCCTCTGAGTCTGCTCTAAACTAAACAAGCCCAGCTCCTGCAGTCTCTGTACACGGGAGATGCTGCTGGTGGAGCCCGCGCCGCCGCGGGTTACGCTGCCCCGGGGCACGGACGAGGGCGGATCGCCCGCCCAGCGCCGAGGAGCGGCACGGCCCGTCCGGGGCTGTCGTGGCTCCCTCGAGCCGCCAGGGGGCNGGATGGCGCAGGGCGGCTGCGGCTGCTGCGCACACCCGCACCGCGTCTGAGCACCCGCGCCACCCTCCTGGAGCTGCGGGACAGCCTTGTCTGCCTCTGCCTTCGTCCCGCCGTCCCGGTCCCGGTCCCGGCGCGGTGTTGCGGTGTCTCTGCGGGCCCCGGAGCGGTGAGTTGCGCTGGGAT